>CM076582.1:867712929-868144084 GCA_034641835.2 Pinus albicaulis
AATAACTTAAAATACCAAACTTATGCTACATAATTTATAAAAAAGTATTAACTCATCGTATTTTCAATAATAAATATTATTATGTGATCTTATGTAATCGTAGTTTAGTGATACATTTCATTATATGTGGAAGGTTATATCTCTTTCGCTTTATTATTCATGGCAACATTATTCAATGTATTATTCAATCGGTCATAACCCTGTTATGACCAATTATGTGACACAACATAAGAAAGCTTCCCATGGTTTTGGGATGCAGATGTTTTCAAAATAAATTCAAACCACCGTGTAATGAAGGCCATTGAAGGTTTGTCTCAAGGGATGGAAGCACCAGCGGACACGATGGCTCATAATTCCGCTGAACGCAGTGTGGCTATGAGCTCGAAACGGGAAATGGGTGCCAAAGTGATTAAGTGTGAGGCCCATGAAAGATGAGCTTTTCAAATTGTTGTAAATGAAACATAACGACAAATGGCCACACTCGTTTTTCTCCTTAAACTCCCACCGGACAATATCATCTTCAACCATTGAAAACCATTATATATAAATTCCAGGGGATTTTCAAAATTAAGGGAAAGCCACTCCCACCAACTCGGAGTCTACCACTCATTTTCTCCACCTCAAATTTTCAATATACATACCAACTATTGTAGTTATTTACGGAAGCGTCCCTAAAAAATATTCCACGTTTAGGAAGAAAAACGAGATGAATCTCACATTCCCGAGTTCACACATAAATAAATTTGAAGCTTTGAAGCACACCATCCTGAAATCTAGTCACGCAAACCGAACACCCCGCCACACGTAAGTGGGTCGGGTTGATATTCCTCCACGTGTAACATAAAACTTCAACTCTATATAAGCAAAACAATTACACATACAGAGCGGGCCGATTAGCTCCCGGCGAAATGGTTGCAAATATTGGGCGTCGGATGCCAACGAATTCCTTCCCCGTGATGAGAACGCCGATTGCGGTTATGTCCGTGGCTCCCTTCAGCCACGACGGAGACTTTAAGACTTCCACCACGCATCACCCTCGCAAAACCACACCGGCTCTCCATAATCCCAGGAAGGCGTGCGCCGGGTTCGAATACTCGGGAGCCATCCTCCCCGAGGTCGACCGTTTGGGGCACATTAAGTTGAAGCGGAGATGGGCGGAGTCGTCCGGGAAGAGCGCCCGAAAAGAAACCCGGACGAACTACGAAGGGTAACTTCCTATCCTGAATCCTGAAGTTTATCTTCAGCGGCCATGGAGGGGGAAGGGGAGGAGGAGCGGGAGAAGATTGTGGGGCGGCCAGCGGTGGTGATTGTCCTACATAAGAAGGTCCTAGGACGCCCTACCCTTTGGTAGGGCAGCTCAAACGATACGCCTCGAGTTCATGCTAAATTTCGGGATATTTATAGTGGGACTATCGGGGTCACCGTTTAATGGGATTATTGGGGGCTCGGTTGGACTAGTTCAGTGTTCGGGTAACTAAATTTTAATTTTGCAGGTTAGGAATTACTGGGTCGAAAATGATCAAAAGAATAACATAGAGGCGTTGGCGTTGTACATTCCCGAGAAATAAATATATTCTATTTCGGCATGATCAAGATAGTATTCCTTAAAAAATCATTAGTTTCGAGAGTTGTGATCTACGGGTAGAAACTTGTGCTCTAGGGTTATTGTTTTTTTTTCGAATACTAGAAATTTGTGCTAAGAGGCGACAAAATTATATTACATCACGACATTCGAATGAATTAGAAATCCTTTGTCCAGGTAACTTTTTTTAAAGTCAATTTGAGTGAAATGTGATTGGATTTTTTTAGTTATAAGTTTGGAATTTTGTTTGTAAAATTTTAAGTTTTAGTGCTTCGAAGAAATGTACTATCTTGGATTTTCTAGTGCACTAAATTATTTTCAGATAAACCCAAAAAGACATCTCAACAATTCAACCGAAATGGATAATATTGCAAAAGATTTTATAACCAAATTTTTAAGAAAAACAAAAACCTCCGATAATGACCGCTTCTCCTAACTATGTATTTGCACTTTAAATTACATTGAAAACGCGATGACATTCAACCGCATTGAAAACTAAGGAATGGCCATAAGTATGAGAGAAAGGTGCCAATTTCCTTTACGTGACTGTGGAGAGGTTTTTATTGTTGTGCAAGGACTAGTAGTAGTTATAAGACTAGTCCAACACATCCATCAAACAATAATGACAAACTCACTAAAATATGCACATAAATATTTGATATTAAGTTATATAAGTTATATAAATATGTCGAAAATGGCCCCGCTTTTTACTAATCAACAATTGCCATACACCAAGTCTTAACATCACAAGTTGACAAGACCTATTGTCTCAAGTAACTCCGCTATGAATTACCAACTAAGACAAAATGCACTACAAAACATTACAATGATTTCCTTCCAAAAGCATGCCAGCTTATCCCATCAAACAATCACCCACCGATTTTGCATTGGGGCAATAGATCCCATTGGCGAGTAACACTCGACAAGGACTAGGTAACACTCGCACAAGGACTCGTAACACCCGCACAAAAATAGGTGAAATGTGTGTTAGCCATATGCATATCTTCGTTTAACCATTCAGCCTATTGAAGACATTAAATGACACCATTCAATTCAGAAATAGTTCACCCAACCTTTCATTTCAAGAATTGAAAACAAATTAAACCCTTTCAATTCATGAATTAAATTCAAGAATTAAATTCAGGAAATCACAAGGATCAACCATGAAAGCTTATCGACCATTGGATCATGTACAAATCAATCCACAACACAATTAAATTTGGGAGATGGCAATCCATGCCAATCTTCCCTACCAATTAAATTATATATCATAAAACTATAAAACATCAACTCTTACCGCATTTGAAGCATTCATTATACTCTTAAGCTACCGCCGAGATACATTCGCATTTTTTTATGTGTTCCATTCATTTTGAAGACATACAATCGTTTTCGTAAAGTGAGTTTTCGGTGACAAAGGAGTTTCCATTTTGTAGACATACAATCGTGTTTGTGTCGTCTGCATATACGGCGCAGTGCTCGTTGTTACATTCTGGGAAAAGTGTGCATAGTGCTACATTCATTCTCTTCATCCGCATGTAGTGTGCTCTGTTACATTCCGGCATGTGAGTGTGCACATTGTTACATTCATTCTCTTCATCGTTTGCCGGAGCGTTGCCGGAGACATACAAAGTATTTCGTTGTTCTTGAATAATGTTATTCAAGATATTTAGTACCTTATTCATTAGTTTAGTTGAGAAACTATGTTAAGTTTATAAGTAATGAGAGTTATGTTTATAAGAAAATAACGTAGAGTTATGTTTATGAGTAAAATATTTCAAGAAATTGTTCCAACACACAAGCCCCCAAGAACAATGCCTACGTGCCATTGAACTCAATCGTATAAGTCGTCGTTTAACAAAAATGGGAAGCAATCGAGCAGAGGGTTTTCCTAGGAAAACAAAGGATTCTCGAGTCAAGCGTCAAAGTCGAGGCGTATTGGCACAAGACATCAATTTGTGGAGAAAATTTAGTTGTCGTGTCTGTGTTTAGAGGCATAGGAGGCAATAGAATACCATATCAATTTTTAAGCTTTAAATCTATTGCCTACAAGATAAAATGTAGTTGCCTCGTTCAAAGTTTTTTAGAGGCATAAGAGGCAATAGAAACAGTATCAATTTTTAATCTTAAAAATCTAGTTGCCTATAGTACATTTCTAGTTTCCTACGTATAAATGTAGTTGCCTCTCCTTTTGTTGTGCTTATTAACTAGATTTGGATATTGACTTTATATCGAGTAAATATTTCAATAAATAGTTCCAACACACACCATGTCCAAAGATAAGTCCGTGTTAAAACAAATGCACTTAACATTTTAGACAAGTCCATGTAGCTAACAACCACGTAGGTATCACATATCTTTCTCATGTTGATATTACAAGTAATACATAATTGAAATGTATTGAGCAATGAAAAATTAATTCACAATAACAATGTAATTCAAATTCAACTATTCGTGTAACCAAAGTTCTGCTCCACTTCAATGTCAATTAATTCACAACAAACAACCGAATATTTCATGTTATTAGCAAATAATTTTGGAATTCATACATAATTATAGTTTACTCGATACAAATACAGTAATACTTATCAAATTTCTTAACGATGTTGGAAATTGCAAAGTCATAGCCATGCCAAGAGTTTCTACTGTGATATCGGATAAGGAACAGAGGCAAGTGGAGAAGGGGGACCTAACCGCGGAGCAAGTCATCGATGAGGATGTCAATGCTCCCAATGCTCCCAACGATGTAGTTGAAAAGGACCTTGTGGTAAGGCATCATCCTGCACTACACTATCGTCAAAGAGCCACTCAACCACAGATAAGGTGCAAGTTCAACAAATAAAATCAAGGCTACGAGAGGATGGACAAAGAAAGACATACTTCGGTTGAAATTGATGGCTATCAGGCTTAAGGGATATTCAATCCATGCATCTCTGCGAAAACATCGTATTGCTGCCTCTAACATACATTATTGGATAAATGGGTTGATCATCAAGGAAGGTGAGGGCCTATTATAAAGATGATCGAAGAGGAGGAGGATGAGGGTATTTAGCAGGTAAGGGGATGGGCCCAATTGGGACATGATTAGAGCTTATACAACTTAAATCTAATTGACTCAAATTATTTGTTGGGAGGTCAAACTCCCTTTAAAGATGGTTTTCCTTGAAGTCATGGTGGAGTGGGGTTTCTGAAAAGAGTATCCGCACCTTGTGTTACATGCTGGGAGGGCCTTGACAGAGACCGGCTTTTAAATCTACGCCCGCAATTGTTTCCAAGTTCTATAACACTCTTTCTGGCCGCACATGACCAACACTCATATGCCCTGCACTATATGGAACTATGATGAAACAAAGCTACAAGCAGTGGAAGAGTTGTGGTATGCTCAGACCGCTAAGAGAGGGAGTATAAATGTGCCTAAGATATTTCCTAAGAGCAAAGAGAGTGGATCACAATTTCGTATGTCAATGAAATTGGTTCATCTACCGTGTTTTATCTATTTCAAAGTAAAACTCAAGTAAAAAATTATATGCTGCACTGTAACCAGGCATGCATGGATGACAAAGGAACTATTCTTGAATTGGCTTTGCCACTTTGTCGCTTCGTACCGGGTGTGTCTCACCCGAAACATACACTTACTGATTTTAGAAGGCTGCGGAAGCCACATGGTTGTGCAGAAAATCGAGGAGGCTAATAAGTTGGGCATTGACCTATTAACTTTGCCTACTTCATACCACTCACAGACAGCAGCCCCTTGATGTGAGCGTGTTTGGGCATTTCAAGAACTATTTTGGTGGTCGAGTGAGCTTCATGGATGGCAAAGAATCTAGGGGTGGAAGTAAAGAGGTTTGAGCTAGTCGAGCTTCGTAAGTAAAGCATTTAAAAAGGGCTTCACACCTTCTAATATAAAGGCTAGATTTAGGGAGGGATCGTGTATATGGCCACTCAATTTTGATACTTATGCATGATACTCGCCAGTAGCCACATTTGAAGCGAGTTCAAGAAGCAGAGAACTGTAAGAGCATGTTGGTGCCCAAGAAGATGTAGCTGTTTATTTAAGGTATAATGTCCCTTTCTAAAGGGTTGTTCTATGGTAGTGATGATTCTAAGCATGTCGTTGAGACACAAGCCTACCATGAACCAACTAACAATATCAATGAGGCCGTGACACCCACCGATGCAAATTTCGATAATGAGGCACCGACCATGCCACCAAGTAAGTGCACCATCATGGTCGCAGGTCAGGTGATGAATATCACTAGAAATAATGTATCTACCACTAATGAGGATGAAAGCATGGACATGCCTTCACAACCATCGTGGTTGAACACCGAACTTGTTCATTATTTTGTGGATAAAGGATCACCGAAAGAGGAGCCTATTCAGCATGAAGTACCTCGAGAAGACAAATAATGGGGCCAATTAGTTGTCCTAGAAGATGAAATCCAAGTGCCAAACCGGGAGTGAGCATGGGGCAACGGAAAAGCAGAGATTACTTCAAGCGCATTCCTAAAGCTACTAGTAGAGAGAGTGAAAGCTCTATCAAGGAACTCAACATCGCATTATCTTCGCTAGGAGGAGTTCACAAGTGCTCACATCTCGAATATTATATGAATTTAATGTTCGAGTTTGAACGTAAAAAGAATGAAATTCTAGAAGCTAAAAGAAGAGAAAGAAGGAGTTAGCCAATGAAAAGAGGGTCACAAGGATCGCAACAACAAGCTCGAGGCAAAGGAAAGGTTGGAAAGACAAAAGGAAGATAAGGAACATCAAAATCAATCAGTAAGGAAAGAGAGAGAGGCAAGAAAGGTTCAGCAAGAGTTCGAAAAAAGGAGGGGTGACAAGCAAGAGAAGACCATGGTTCAAGCCAGCTTTGAGGCAATAGGTTGCTGATGTCTAACACGCTGCACTGCACATGTGAGCAGAACCATTATTATCAAGACTCGTTAACATCCAAGTCCTCAAGAATCGTGCAAGGCCCACCTCTTATACCCCTGGCAATACCAAGGCAGGTTTGAATCCTAACCGTGTTTATATGACACCCGTAGTTAGTGTCAAGTTAGTAACACAAGTGAACACTTGGCTACTCGCTCCCACCATGGCTACATGGAGAAAATTGGAGTCAACCATATGCCAACATTCGTGCACATCCTAATCATCCAATGTCGGGCAATCAACTAGACTTGGGTAAGGAAGTCAACTCAAACAATTTTCGGTAATGTAGGAAATGGAAGCCATCACACAAAGGGTGCCATGACTTAATTTTTGTAACCACAAGACACGTTGATTTTGGTAAGGATCAAATAATGTTTGCTAATGATAGCATCCATGGATGTTTGGGAAGCTACAAACAAGCTTCAAATTAGTATGTATAAAACAGTGTCTAAATCCTACAAGTTTGTTAACTGGCTCAAGTTATAGCCTTAGCCTCCATATTAGAATTTTTATGAAGTTATATATCAAACAAATACTTATAATTCCTACATATCAAATAGTTTCTAAATACTACAAGTTTGTTAACTGCTAGTTATAGCCTTAGCCTAAATCAGATTTTTTATGAAGTTATATATCAATCACTTTCTAATTCCTACATATCAAATAGTTTCTAATTCCTACAAGTTTTTTAATCTGCTGAAGTTATAGCCTAGCCTATATTAGATTTTTTATGAAGTTATATATCAAACACTTTCTAATTCCTACATATCAAACATTTTCTAATTCCTACAAGTTTGTTAACTGCTAAAGTTATAGCCTAGCCTATATCGTGTTTTTTATGAAGTTATATATCAAACACTTTCTAATTCCTACATATCAAACAATTTCTAATTCCTACAAGTTTGTTAACTGCTGAAGTTATAGACTTGGCCTATATCAGATTTTTTATGAAGTTATATATCAAACACTTTCTAGTTCCTATATATCAAACAATCTATAATTCCTGCGTTTTTTAATCCGTTGGAGTTATAGCCTTAGCCTCGTTGTCTAACTTGCTCACTTGCAAAGGCATAATACCAATCATCAATCACATCATTAAAACAAGTGATAGCCGGTGCCATCATTTTTGTTATTTAGAGTGACAAGACAACCCACATTCATCGATAGAAGCCAATAATAATCTTTATGAACAATGATACAGCCCAGTAGTTATGAACAAATTCAAGAACAAATTATGACAAATTCTAATTAATCGATCAAGTAAGCAACAAACATGTATCATCACAAAGAGCCTTGCAAACTTCATCAATCAAAATCACTCAATAAAAAGGAGTGTGGAAAATTCATTGCAAATTTCATCAATCAAAATCACTCAATAAAAGGAGGCGAAAATTCATTGCAAATTTCATCAATCAAAATCACTTTGAAAATGTGTCTTGCAATGAGAAGCCTCCATTAAATGGCGGGAGACGACTACTAGAAGGTTGGTGACCGTGAAAGTACCCGCCACACGCTTGCCCACATGGTCGATGTATTGTCGTACATGAACGATTGAACCTACGTGTCATGGGGGCTATTCATTGTTGAGGTGTCCAATGACTGACCCCTCCCTACAAGTTTCAAATTATCACCCCATTCTCATTCTCCATGCCATGTGTGGGGGCTTCAATGCCGGTACCAACTCCCTCCCCAATTTCGATGCAACAACCCCGATCGAATGATCCTTACTTGCTAACTTCATCAATGAAATTACTCGCTAACTTCATCAATAAAAATCACCGAATAAAGGAGGATACTTTGAACAAAGAAACCGAATTCATAAGCAAAAAAGGTCTATGACACCAAATTCCAACTTGATTTTGGGCCTAACGCCCCACTCGAAAATGTGTCTTGCAATGAGAACAACCCCGATCGAATGATCCTACCTCTTAATTGATTAAAAGAAGTGGATTATAAAAATCATAACTGCAAACCAAATGATACCTTGAACAATCAATGCAGGGTGTGAACAAAGAAATTGAATTCAAGATTATTAACAACACAACATCATTGCATCTAAACAAACTATCCCTGGAATATCACAGTTCTTTAATGAACAAAAAACAGATACCAATAACTCATAATAACAAGTATATCAACACGGAGCAAACCAACAATTATATATAACGAAATTGTGTGAGGGAATCAGATAAAATAAATAATGCTAAAAAATTCTAATTAATCGATCAATGGGAAACAAACTCCGTATCATCAAAATTCATTGCAAACTTCATCAATCAAAATCACTCAATAAAAAGGAGGTGAAAATTACTTGCTAACTTCATCAATAAAAATCACCGAATAAAGTAGATAATCTCAACAAAGAAGTTGAATTCATATAAAAAGGTCCATGACACCAAATTCCAACTTGGATTTTGGCCCATTGCCCCACTCGAAAATGTATCTTGCAATGAGAACAACCCCGATTGAATGATCCTACCTCTTAATCACAAAAAATAAGTGATTATAAAAATCGTAACTCGCAAACCAATGATACCTCGAACAATAAACAAGAGGGTGAATAAAGAAATTGAATTCATAATTGAATTCAACATTATAAACAACACAATATGAGAGTTTAGAATACAACATTATTAACAACACGGTATGAGAAAATGTCATGAAACTAATTCAAAACATGTACAGAATATAAAACATGCTTATACATCGCTCTGTGGTCGTTATACCATGACCCCAAACATCAAAACTATCAATTCACATAAAACCATAAATCCTAAACCCTATATCTCAATTTACACAAATTGCTTTTAATTAACACAAAACCCTACCCTAAAACCTCAATGTACTAACAAAGTATGAGAAAATGACATAGCCTAAACCCTTTATCTCAATTTCTCTTATGACAGGTGACAGAGAAAATGCCACCATTATTAACAACGACGGTACGAGGAATTTAGACAACATTATTAAAAACGATTATGAGAAAATGTCATGAAATTAATGCTGAAAACATGCATGTAATATAAAACATTATTAACATGACGTTCCGTGGTGCTTATACCAATATTTAAACGTCAAAAATATCAATTTTAAAGAACACCATAAACCCTAAACCCTATATATCAATTTACAAAGATTTGGCTACAAATTAACGCAAAAACCCTACCCACAAACCTCAGCATTATCAACACAAGTATGCAGAGAAATGACAAAAACCCTAAACCTACGTATCTCAATTTACATGGACATTCCTTCTAATTAACACAAAAAAACCCTCCCCTAAACCTCAACATCACTAACACAATATGAGGAAATGACATAAACGTAGCTAAACGTTGTATCGCACACTACAGAGATTCCTTCTAATTAACACGGTAAAACCCTACCCTAAACCTCCACAGTACTAAACCACGTGTGAGAAAAGCATATGCAAGCAATATAAAAGCAGTTATACCTCGGCTCTGACTGCGTGGTGGATAAAAATATTTAAACATTTACGGACTAGACAATTTACTTTAAACATCTACGAAGAAAACCATAAACCCTAAAGCTCGAGGTCTGTACTGCAGATTCTGTAAATTAACACAATAAACCAGGACAATTTACCTTAAACATTCTAAGGTACCATAAACCCTAAACTCGAAATCTCGCCATCCACATTCTTTTATTTAACACCAAAAACCAGACAATTTACTTTAAACATTTACATGAAAACCCTAAACCCTAAAACCCGGAATCTCAATTTACAGCAGATTCTTTTAATTAACACATAAAATCCATTACCAATTTATCTTTCAAACATTCTGATTTAAAACCATAAACCCTAAACCCGGAAGTCTCAATTTACACTGTATTCTTTTAATTAACACAAATAATCGAGAAAAGGTACCAATTTGCTTTAAACATTTACTGGAAAATCGTAAACCCTAAAGCCCTATATCTCAATTTATTCCATTCTTTAATTACTTAACACAAAAACCGTAGACAGGACAATTTGTAGAAAACCCAAGTGTTTAAAAACACAGGTAGAAACATAGTAAAGAAGCTCAGCAAACAGAATACATGACCTTCGGGTTAAATGTGTTTACAAAACACATACATATATGGCGGTAGGACAAAGAGTCCCTGCAACAATACACATCGCTCTTCAAATTCCTCTCCCTCCGACCTTCCTCCTTGCCATGCGTGTGTGTACCCACTCACCTTTGCCACGGCAACTAACCGCATCAGTCCTCGCTTTCTGCATTGACTGCAAAGCGACTGAGCCTAATCATTTCACGAGACAAAGCATTAAAAAAACATGCAAAAACACTACTAAAACCAACGGGGAAACGCACCTAAAAAGACACACTCACGAGCATCTAGAGCTTTGAAAAACGCATCACGAAAAGCACAATTCGGAGCATACAGACACGTAAGCCACGCAACGTCGCGTGTAAAACCACCACAAAGCCGAAGTAGAAACCACTACGAGCCGAGGTAAAGAAACTACCCGCGGGCCGAGTATGACCACCACCACCACGACGAGCCAAAGGTATGCCCACCACGAGAGGTGCAGAGTAAAACCACCACGAGCGAGTGAAAACCACCACGAGGCCGAGCCGAGTAAAACCACCACAGAGCCAAATAAACCACCATAGGCGAAATAAAACCACCAAAGTAGCCAAGAGTAGAAACCACCACAAAAGTACGATACGACGCATCACAAAGCCGAGGTATGACCACCACAAAGGTCGAGGCATGACCACCGGGTATGACCACAACAGGTACGAGGTAATGCACCACCACAGAGCCAAGCTATGACCACCATGCTAGAGGAGCCGAGAAGTGATGAGCCACCATCGCAGCCAAAGTATAACCACCACGAGGCCGAGTCAAACCACCATAGAGCCGGGAGGGCATGACCACCACAGAGTCGAGGTATGACGCACAGACGCCGAGGTAGCGACCACCACGTAGCCGAGTACTAGCCACCACATACGTACGATTAAAACCACCACGGAGCCGAGTATAACAATGAAAGAGGTCGAGGAGTATAACAACGACAGAAAGCGCCGAGTATAAGCAACACAAAGGCTGGCACTAGCCACCAGAGAGCCGAGGTGTAACCACACCGCAGCCGAGGTATAACCACCACAGCCGCCGAGGTTAAACCACCACAGAGCCGAGGTTTAGCGAACACGGGCCGAGGCATAACAACCACATAGCCGTGGAGATAGAAAGGCTTCATGTATGCCCGCGGCCGGGCCCGAAGGGACGGGAAGCTCGGGCCAGAGGCACGGCACACATAAGAGAGGGAGGGATGCGCCGCAGGGCATGGCCGGCGGAAGTGTCGAGCATCGATGCTCTATGCAAACCGGTACGGGAGCCGAGAAACAAACAACGAAACGGACCCGAAGCAAAGAAAACGCAACACTGGGAAGAAGCCTCGTTAAATGGCGGGAGAGGCAGCCGTGTTCGTAAGGTCAGTAGCCTGTTTGTCCGGTGGTGCAGGACCCGCCACACGCTTGCCCACATGGTCGATGTCAGCTGTCGCACATGAAACGGATCGAACCTACGTGGCATGGGGGCTGGTCGTCGCCTTTGAGGTGTTCGACGACTAATCCCTCTCCCCTATGTGTTTGTCTAGTTTTGGTGGGTTTCATGGATTTGTAACTCGCTAAATGTAGAGTCTCGCTTATCCAATCTTGAGAGTTTCGAAACGTTCAGTTCCGGCAAATCTAAAAGAGTTAGAGCATGGAGTTTGTTTTTCGGTGCTTATTACCATTGTCAATCATATATAATGGTGATGGACTATTTTAGCCATAGATTATCATGATTGATCATAATTGTATGGTTTGACATGGTTGAATATGATTTCCCTATTAACAAAAAATTATATTAAATATTGAGAAAATTTAGAGATTAAACAAACATTAAATGTTATTAAATAGAAGCATTAAACCTTATTATTATTACTACTCTTATTTTTATTAATCACTTTTAAACCTAAATATTAAATGAACCTTAAACCTTATTAAATATTATTTATAAACCTTATTATCATATTTTTTAAACCTTGACTATGGTTGAGTCAGGTTCATCATGGTTGATTAAAGTTGACTATGATCAACATATGTTTGACTAAAGTTGACCATGGTTAACTATTTAAAAGTCGACTATAAAGGTTTACTACAAATGTTGACTATGTCATCACATGATGACATTTTTATTTGTTCATCACAATGCAACCTCATTTTTTTGGTTCCTCACATTGCAATGTTGATTTTGGTTCATCATATTGTGATGTTGCAGATTTTTTTGTTTATCACATTGTGATGTTGATTATTTGTTTCACATATTGAGACATTGATTTTTTTGTTTGAGATAGTGTGATGTTGTTTTTTTTGTTTGTCATATTGTGACATTCATTTTTGTTCATCACAATCTGATGCAATTTTTTTTGCTCATCACATGTGATGTTAATTTTTATTCATCACATTTTGATATTGATTTCTATTCATTATACTTTGATATTAATTTTTGTTTGGTACATTGAGATGTTGATATTTATTTGTCACATTATGATGTCAATTTTTTTAACATGGTTGACTATGGTTGAGTATGGATGAACATTGTTGACTGTGGTTGACAATGTTTAACTATAAATGATTATGGTTGACCATGTTCACTATGGTTGACCATGTTAACCATAGGTGACCATGGTTGAGTTAGTTTGATAATGGTTGAATATGGTTGCACTATTTAAAAAAAATTATAATAGTATTGTTATTATTGTTATTATTAAACCTTTTTAAGCCTTGATTATGGTTGACCATGGTTGACTAAATTTGACTAAGGTCAACCATGGTTGACTATAACTTTGAATATGGTAGACTAAGGTTGACTATGAGTATGTTGGGAAGAATGTCTATGGGTTAAATATAGGCATGTTGAACATAATTCCTCTCGTTAATCATGGGTGAACACGATGTAAATGTTGACTATGGTCAACCAAGTCAATCATGATTGGCATGTATTAATATATAGATTAATATATTAATGTATAAACTAATATCATAATGCTTAAATTAATATATTATTAATGCATAAATAAATGCATTATTAATGTGTTAATGTATAAATAAATGTATTAATGTATTATACGTTATTAAGATTTAGAATAATGAAGACATTAATCCTCAATTCTTGTTAATAAATTTTATTAATGTTGAACTATATTAATAAATTTATTAAACACTATTAATAACCTTAAAAACCTTAAGCTTTAATATTTATTAATAAATGTTACATATGGTTGTAAATCACAATGTGAAGATCGCTAAAGAGGGTTTAATCCTTATTAATAAGATTTATATGTGGTTTGATCATAGTTAACTAAGATAAACTTCGCAAACCTAGTAAACTTAATAAACCTAGGTTAACCCGGTAAACATAAGAAGCTTAGAAAACCATGGTTGACCTTGTAAACCTAATAAAACTTGTTAAACCATAGTTGACCATATTTTACCAAGATAAAAGTAGTAATCCTAAATGGTTGACCATCGTTGGCTAAGATAAACCTAGTAAATCTAAGTCAACATAGTAAATATAATAAAATTAGTAAACCATGGTTAACTAAGTAAACCTTACTAAACCAAGAAAACCCAAAATATATAGTAGAAATTTGTTAACCTTATTGTCTATGACTAATTATTGTTGACCATAAGTGTGAATATTGGCCAAGTTTGACCATGGTAAACCATGGGTGAACTTGGTTTACCTACTTAATTTGAGGTGAAATTTAAAGTTATATACAAGTTATTAAGCTATTATCATTATGAATACTTTTAATCTCATCATAAAATATTTATCTTTATTTATTATATGTTTTTAATTTATTTATAATAGTTTTTTTATTTTGATATTATAAATTTGAGATACTTTTAATTAATTCAAACATAAAATAATTATTAAAAATAAAATTATATTTAAATTAAAAAAAATACAATTCTATTAAAATGATCAAATTAATCTCTAATGTGCGTGCACATTGAAGAAACACACGAGGGAGACAGGCAGACACGTGATACGACACATCCCCCAACCAGTTTTTGAGGATGTCTTGGATGCATGTTGAGGGCAAGTGGGAGTGCCCTCCCCAAGTGGCAGAGGCAAGTTGGAACTCTCGCAAATATGGTGAATTTATATTTAAACCAACGTCGAAGGATATTTATCTATTTTGTGGATGTTTCTTATGGGCATGAGGTGAAAATGGGGTGAATAAGTTGTGTTTGCATACATGATTTCCCTATGCATGCATGCTCGATTACGCCAATTTGAGGTCTTATGGTGTGATGGAGATGGGATCCTAGTTTTGACAACCAAGTTTCGGAGTTCGAGTGAGGGAAGTTTATGATCCGGGATACAATGATGGATTTTATGGTCTAGTGCCCGGTATCCCTCATATTCTCTTTCAAACCTTTTTTCATGGTCCCGGAAAGGTACCACGGTGTGCCTATGTTTTTCTCGGTAGTGTTTGTTTTTTGGATTTTTTGGTTTATTTTCCGAGTGTTGCTTGGACATTGTTTCTTTTGCCTCCTGCTACTATGTTTTAGTGGTAGTGCAATGTTGATTCCCTACAAAAATGCAACTAGTTTAGTGGCATTGGTGGTGTGGGCACTCTACAATGGTGGGATGAAGCCTGGTGTGGGTGAAGTGGGAGAGCAAATGTGCTCAGCCAATTATGCCTTGAACATAAAGTGGGGGGGGAGGTAACCTTAGCACGGAAGGTGAGGTCGACCAACCTTTCTGTGCATTGGTTTGAGGGCGAAGTGGGGTCGAGGATGGAGAAGGGTCGTGGGGGTCGGTTTGGTCTCGAAAGCACTCGTCATACAAAGGTAGAGGGTAAGGGCCCAACATGGAGTCGATCACCGTGGGAAACTAGGGGGACCACCCGGTGAGAAGGGAGGAACATGACGAGGAGGGTGGCATGATGGAGGATGAGATCGCCCAAGAGCGAGCCCAGTTGTTGGGGAAGAGTCGAGAAACCCCCAACATTGCAGTCCATTTCCAAACAACTACGTGGCATACAAACCAACTTGGAAATCCTCCGGGAGCAAATAATATGAATACGAGGAACGAGGTAATTGCTTACATAAATGATTTGCAATTTTCTCAAGGGGAAGTCCTCGACCATCTAGCTTATGTTCGTCGCGGCCAATGCAGGTCCGATGAACACTTGGATGAAATAGAAGCTAGGCTAGCTCATATTGATTTTCATGTCCATGAGGGGCATGGTCTGTTGGTGGCCCCTAGAAATGCACAAATGTTGAACCCTCCAATGTAATTTGATGATTGTTGACAGCTTTTTTTTGTTTTGGACGTTTTTTGGGCGTTAGTGTTTGTTAGTCTTTTTGGTTTTTTTTGTAAAAACTTGTCTTTTTATTTCTAAGTATCGCATAACTCTCTCGACAAAAAAATATGGTCGGAATAAGATTAAGAAAGCTAAAAAAATCCTTGATCAAATATACTCTACTTTTACAAAATTAATATAAAAAAAATTGACTCATTTTTTTATTTTTATCAAAGTAAAATACTAAAATATTACATTAAAAAATACTATATTATATTATATTAAAATAAAAATTAAAAAATAATATTAAAAAATTAGATTAAAATCAAACAAAACTATATTAAAACTCTATCATTGTTTGTAATAAAACAATGCTACATTAAACATGATAGTCTGAATACTTCTTCAAAATATAAAAATGTAAATATGGTTAGTGTGAAATTTTGTTGCATTCTTAGTTAAGCGAGAGCGTGAATCAGTTTAACACATACATGAGCTTTACAAAATTTCTCATCATCTTATTTTACAACTTACTTTTATAATCAACCTTAGTATATGAACAGTGTTAATATGTTGCAGCAAGTATTAAATTAATGTGACATCAAACTTATTATGAGAGCAAAGAAACATTAAGCAGATTTAGTAAATCATCTCAAGAGCAGGCAATACGTATAGAGATAGTGATATAAGTGGAAACCCATAAAGGGAGAAAACCACATCTTATTATTGTTTTGATGCAAAGGCAAGCTCCAACTCCCTCTCACCACCGTTTCCTGTGCACCAACCCACAGGAGGGCCACCCCACCCCGCAAGCGCAACTGGCAAGGAAGCTCCAAATCCCTTCAATTTTCTGTAGGCACCAACCTACAGGAGGCTCCAACCTCAGTTAGCTACAACTGACAGCTATCAAGCTTCAACCTGATAGGGAAGCTTCAACTTCCTCAATTTATCAAAAGAAATATTTGCTGATTTACCTCAGATATCAGCTCTGTTCTATAGCATCTCTTTCTGCTCCTCTCCTTTTTATCTTCTCTGCCTCAATCTTCTATGCTTTTCATTCTCTATCCTTACTCTCTCTCTCTCTCTTTTATGCATATCAAGTTGATATTATATATAGAGTTCCTCGCATGACTATTTGTATTTCACAAGAAATTTGGAGTGATCAGCCATGACTCTTTGGCTTCTGTCTTCTCATTCCTTTATCCAACTCATTTTAAAATTATAACAATATGTACAAATTTCCATGCTGCAGTGGGATTTTTCTTTTCCTTAGGATACTTGCCTTTGCATCACAATCAATATAAAACAAAAATATTTATATTTTCAGTTACACATTTCAATTCCACTAATCTCCTTTACTAGACTTTGGCTTTACTGGATTTGTCTTTTCTGCTACCGTTGAGTGACTGTTCTGAATATTTTGGTTCACCTCCGTGTCTATTCATCTGTTCACTGTACTTGTGTGCACCGGCTACATACACAGCTGCTTTTCAGGTTTTATTCTCAACGACATATGAGTCTGGGCAATGTCTATTCATTACCAATCTCTGTTCTCGGGCTGCCTACTTACGTTCTCTGTTCATATATGAGTTTAAATTTAATAGTTGAAATTCACATTACAATTTCAATTCATATTTTTCCTGTACCATTTTTTTGTTGCTGTCTCTCTCTCTTTCATTCTTGCAGGCTCTTGTAATAAACCCAATCTGTGAACTTTATAAAACCCACTATATTAAATACCAGCGTAGTATATATATCAACATATATATATATTCCCCACCAATTGTGAAGACCCATGTATTCACTTTAACGTATGCCCAGCATGCACCTCATTTCATATAGGTTTTGACTTTAGCACAATATATAAATATATCACCATGTATGCATATTCCCCGAGTCAAGCATTAAAAACTATTAATAATCTGTGGCTTTTGTTTAGTGCCCAACATAAGTATGGTCATGGTTTTATAACCTTTAAAACAACAAACTATATTACATTCCCCAATTAAATATATAATGCTTACTCAAATGTTCGGACCTTGGGAATCTTAAATATATATCTTGAGCTTTAATTCAACTGAACCACTTATAACATACCTTTGGCTCTGGGCCCACATATATAACTGATGGCTCAACTAAATATGTGCGCCATACCTTGGGTTATCCTTCAAGCTACTTCCGAATGCGATCGCCGTTTAATAAGCCTTCCTCCAGATCGACGATGTTCGTTGATATCGCACTGCCTCCTCGTTCTAACGTTAATGTGTGATGGGGCAGTTTTGAAAATTCATCACATGCCACGTGTCTTCCAGTCTATGGAATCGCTCCAAATTCACAATACCGCTCGTCCCACAAAGGTGGTGCGATTAAAACCGGAAACCCGCCTTTACTGTTCCTTCACGGTTTCGCTTCTACTCACAATTCTGTTCTTTTATACGTTGACCCTTTGGTTCATCGGTATTTTACCATGGTGATTTCATCTATTACAATGCATAGCTCCATTCACACTGCGCATTTAACTCTGGTTCCACCTCTCCTTTTGTGACATCAATCCTTCTGGCGATCGATAAGACCTCAGTCCATATGACCCTTCAGATATATATGTGAAAAATATTGAATGAACCCTTATTTCAGAGTTATTCGATCAATACAACACATCTAAGTTTGGAATACAGGATCTTCATATATCTATACTAACCCTTATTTCATTCAATTCAAACGATACAACATATATCGTCAGCGCATCAGAATTGTTTATAAATCAAACCATTGGCTTTAAACCTTAAGATAGTGCTTTATCATGTGTTTCTCATATATTTTCTTATTGAACTCAAGGCCCACCACATAGAGGTTAAATCAATAATAGAGGCAATTTGGGAAATCGGCCACTCTATGATCGATTCACAGAAACTTATAATTACTGCTTCAAATTTTAACACAAAGCTTCAATATGCACTTCTTATATTCTCTCTCTCTGGGACTTAAGGCACTCCTCATGCAAAGTTTCTTGATTCTTGCTAGATCTACAACCCTTCTCTAACTCTGCCTCTGAACAGGATATGGATTTTTTTCATTTATCTGCAGAACTCCACAAAACCCTCACCACAAAGTTTATTTATTTGACACACACCACACCTCATAATTGCACTCCACAACATCATAGACCCATTTAGACCCCCAATTATAGAGTCTCATGTAATGCAAAACTTCTTATTCACTACTTTGTACCTTGAATAGCTCTCTACTTCAATTCACTGCTTTTCCTTCCTCTGCTCCTTGACTGATGCTACTCCTTACTTCTCTTTTTGCTGCCTATGTTCTCCGCTACTTTGCTTCTCTCTTTTCCTTGTTTCTGTTTCAGGTGTTCCTTCTTTTCCATCTCCTTTGTCATCGATGACAACATTTCCAACAGTCTCCCCCTTTGGCATTGATGGCAACACATCCACCGATAATTCAATACTTCCTCCAAGTCTTCCTCTTCCTAGCTCCTTTTAGAAGACCCTTTCTTCTATTACCTGTTTTTCCTCCCCCTTTGACAGCAATGGCAAGGGGTTGCACATTTCTTAGTGTATATTCTATCCTTTGATCCTTTGTTTTTATCCTTTTTTCAATATTTCTTGCATTTCCTCTCTCTAAGATCTTCTGACTTTGCACCCCTTTAGCCTTTTCATTGATCCTTTTATGCTGGACGTATTCTTTCCATAGTCCTTTGATCCTGAGGACCTGTTTCATACTTCTCTTGTTGGCTAATGTCCCCCTAGAATGATATTTTCATTTCTGTTCTCCCCCTGAAACTGTGCTTTCTCTTTATATCAGATAGTAGCATCTACAGATACTACCCCTAGTCTATCTCTCAAGTATTCAAATGGTTCTCTAGGAAGAGTTTTGGTAAATATATCAGCTGCCTATTCTTTTGTTGGTACATATTCCAGCTTTACTACCTTCTAAGCCACTTGTTCTCGGAGAAAATGATACTTGATTGGGATATGTTTAGTTTTTGAATGAAGCACGGGATTTTTTGAGATATTTATAGCACTTGTATTATCACATTTGATTGAGATAGGTTCATCAATGCTTACCTTCATGTCTTGGAGTGTTTGCTTCATCCACATAACTTGTGTACAACATGCTGCTGCTGCTATATATTCATCTTCTGATGTAGATAGAGAGATAGATGTTTGTTTCTTGCTTAACCATGCCACCAAACTTTCTCCTAGATAGAATGCACCTCCACTTGTGCTTTTCCTGTCATCCACACAGCTGGCCCAATCTGCATCTGTGTATGATGTTAAAGTGAAAATTTTTCCTTTAGGATACCAAAGTCCATGATGTGCAGTTCCTTGTAGATATCTGAATATTCTTTTTACTGCAAGAAGGTGATTTTGTTTAGGTGTTGCTTGATATATAGACACTAGTCTTACAGCTAGCATGATGTCTGGTCTTGATGATGTCAGATACAGCAGACTTCCTATCATGGATCTGTAGATTTTTTGATCTATACCAGCAGATCCATCATCAGCACACAGCTTGCATCCCATGATCATGGGAGTTGACACAGATTTGCAATCCTCCATTTTGAACTTTTTCAACATTTCTTTTAAGTATTTTTCTTGTGAGATGAATGTACCTGTGTTCTTTTGCTGTATTTGAAGTCCTAAGTAGAAACTGAGTTCTCCAATCATGGACATCTCAAACTCTGATTTCATCTCCTCAGCAAACCGTTTTGCTAGTTCATCTCTATTTCTTCCAAACATAATGTCATCAACATATACTACAACCATTAGAAGTTCATTTTCATGGGCTTTTATGTATAGATTGTTGTCTACTCTGCCTTTCTTAAAGCCTTGTTTTTGCAAATATTTATCCAATCTTGAGTACCAAGCACGAGGAGCCTGTTTCAGTCCATATACAGCCTTCTTCAGTCTGCACACATAGTCTTCTTTGTCTGTTAAGGAGAAACCTTATGGCTGTTCCATGTAGACTTCTTCTTCTAGATCTCCATTCAGAAATGCAGATTTCATGTCCATTTGATATACCTTGAAGTCTTGGTAGCACGCAAAGGCCAGAAATATTCTGATGGCTTCCATTCTGCCTACAGGGGCAAATGTTTCATCATAATCAAGTCCTTCGATTTGTGAATATCCTTTGCAAACTAGTCTAGCTTTATTCCTGATTACATGTCCTTCCTCATTCATTTTATTTTTGAATACCCATTTTGAGCCTATGACATTTTTCCTAGTGGGTCTAGGAACTAGTTCCCAGGTATTGTTTTTCTCAATTTGGTCCAATTCTTCATTCATAGCATTTACCCAAGACTTGTCCTTGTCGGCTTCTTCAAATTTCTTTGGCTCTATTTGTGATAACATGGCTATGTATACCTCTTCTGTCTGTTCAGTTAGCTGCCTTCTTGTCTGGACCCCTTTTTTCTTGTCTCCTATGATCTGATCTTCAGGATGGTTCTTCTGAGTGTATTTGGAAGGGGCTTTCAGGCTCAGTTCAGCATCTTCTGTTGTCCTTCTTGTTTCATCATTATCTTGGTATTATTCTTCATGGTTATCTGATGGACTACTGCAGTCTGTATCTTTTGTATTGTTTGGAAGTTCTTAATCAAATCTCACATCAATTCTTTCTACTATTTTTCGAGGAGTCTTGTTGTAACATCTATACCCTTTACTTTTGGAAGCATATCCTAGAAATATCCCTTCATCTGCTCTTGCATCAAATTTCCCAAGATCTTCATCATTATTCTTTGCGTAACACTTGCTTCCAAAAGATTCTAAAATGCTTGATTTGGGTCGGTTTCCATGCCATAGCAGTTCATAGGGAGTCTTGTCACCGTTTGGCCTTAAGTGAGCTTTGTTAAGGATATTCACTACTATGTGTAACGTTTCTGCCTTAAGGTTTGATGAATATTTCTCTCTTGCATCATGGCTCCGGCAATTCGTTGTATAGATCCGTTTTGTCTCTTCGCTTTACCTCTTATCTTCTGCTGAGGTGTCCCTGCAATAGTAAATTGTTTCTTTATCCCATGTTCATTGCATAGGTCAGCAAAGTCATAATCTGTGAATTCACCTCTCTATCTAATCTGATGCATTTTAGTTTGCATCCTGTTTGATTTTCTGCTAATGCTTTGAATATCTTAAATTTTTCCAGAGCTTCCTATTTATTCTTGAGGAATGCCACCCATGTCATTCTGGAGAAGTCATCAATTATCATCATGAAGTAGGATTCTCCACTTGGAGTTTTAGTTCTTTCAGGTCCACACAGGTCCATGTGCACAAGCTAGAGCGGTCTTCTTATTGACAACTCATCTTTGACTTTAAATGACATGTGGGTCTATTTGTCCAATTGGAAAGACTTGCATATAGTATTAGAAGGCCTTTTCATTTCTGGCATGTCTCTGACAGCTTTCTTCTTGCTTAGACTGATGATGTGATCAAAGCTGAGATGTCCCAACCTTTTATGCCATAACCATGATTCCTCAAGTGTACTAAGATGACATGCTTCATCTTCCTCTTTCACAACGTAAACATTACTCTTTGTTCGAACTCCTTTGAGCAGAATATTACCTGTGGTGCTTGATTTGACTTCACAATATTGTGCTCTAAAGAGAACTTCACAGCTTTTATCACATATTTGACTGACACTCAGCAAATTTTCTTTCAACCCTTCTACAAATAGTACATCTTGGGCCTTTCCTCTGCCATTGTCTAGGCTGACTGAGCCTTTTCCTTTTATTTTTCCTGATTTATCATTGCCAAAAGTAACATTGCCTGATTTATTTTCATCAAGAGTTATAAACTTACTTCTGTCTCCATTCATGTGTTTTGAGTAGCCACTGTCCAAATACCACTGGCTTTTCAGGTCTTGAGCAGTTAGAGCCAAGTCACATTTATTCACCTTCTTTATCCATTGGAAACATCCTTTTGTTTGGTATCTTTTGTGAGATGAAGAACTACTTCTTCCGAGACGACATTTGGAAGGCATATGTCCAGCTTGATTGCATACACAGCATTTGGTCATAATCTTTGCAGAATTGTGAGTATGAACAAAATTTCTTTGATTCATAAACCTTCTTGAGGTGTTGAACATCAATCTTTGTCCATAATTTCTACACTCAATGATCTTATGGCCAAATTCCTTACAATAAAAACACTAACCATAGAAACTATTTGCATACTTGATGTAAGGTTGTCTTCTCCATTTGTTTGTTTGAGACAGTCTCTTTACTGTTTGCATCTTTTGTGGGTTTGAATTACTCCTTCTTGCATGAAAATATGTAGCAATGTGTCCTAGCTTGTGGTAGACATAACAGGTGGCATTCTTCATAGGAGGGAAGAATCTCCTTTGATGGTTTCCAAATTCGACATACTCAGGGGCATATGATCCTCTTTCTGTTGTCTTAATATTTATTTCCTTCTTTGTTACTAGAGGTTTCTTCTGATTTATGTCTTTCTCATTACATGTTTCTTCTTTTGAAGGAATTGTTTGAGCTGCTTCGTCATTCTTCGTTGCTTTTACAAAAATAATCTCTCTGTTTTCCTTTTCTTTGCTTTTACTTGATTCTTCCTTCATAGCCTATTCCCGTTTTTATCATAGGAGATCTTTGAGCACCCAGAATTTCATTCAACTTACTAGAGCTTTTTGTTTGAGAGGAATTTGTAGATACTTTCCTCTGAGAATTTTCTAATTTCTTCCTCAGACATACAACTTCTTCTTCCATCTTCTCTTGTTCTCGATTTTTATCCTTGATTTGCTGAAGTAACATGTCTTCTATCTTCTTGGCTTCTTCAAGCTCTACCTTCAGCTACATGAGGGATTCTGAATTCTTATCTTCTCTTACATACTTGAGGAGAATGTCCTTTTTTTTTCTACACTTCAGTTTGAGTCTGTCAATCTCCTCCAGAGCACTTCTTAGCTCCCCCTCAAGATTGACTTCACCTTCTTCTTCTTCATCTTCTAGCAGGAGTCCTTCAAGTTCTTCAATGGCCATCAATAAAAATTCAGAGGTTCCTTCTTCACTTGAGGGTTCATCTGAGTCTTCAGATGTACTGCTGTCTTGTTCAGCATAGAAGGATTTTATGCTGAACTTCTTTCCTTTCTGCCAGTTATTTAATGTATTTTTTCTGACTCTTGGGCCTGATTCCTTACTTTCTTGTGAGGACACTTAGCTGCATAGTTTCCAACTCTTCCACAGTTAAAGCATTTGAAAGGAAGTTTACCTTTGTATTTACCTGAGCCTCTATCCAATTTCTTGACGAATTTTGCTTCTTCTTCATCCGAGCAAGAACATATGTCTTCCTCTTCTTCTTTCTTATTTTCTGTTTTAAAGGTTGCCTCCCTCATACTTGGCTTCTTCTGTGGGAGCCTCATTTCATATGTTGTTAGATTTCCAAGTAGCTGGTTCATGGTCAAGGTCTCCCAATCTGTTGTTTCTTCTATTCCAGACACCTTGGGATTAAACCTGGGTGGAAGAGATCTTAGAATCTTTTGAACAATTACAACTTCTTTTATGGTTTCACCTAGAGCCTTCGTGTCATTTACTATTTCTGCAACCCTTAGAAAGAAGCTAGCAATGTCTTCATCACCATCCATTTTTAAGTTCTCAAACTGGGCTCTATAGACTTGAAGTTTGGCACTCTTTACCTTCTTGTCTCCCTCATGAATATTCTCTAAAGTGTCCCACATTTCTTTGGCAGTGTCTTTGTGCATTACTTTGATAAAATTTGCTTCACACAATCCATTTAAGATGGCATTCATGGCTTTTGCGTTGGCTACAAAATATTTTCTGGTTTCATTTTCTGAGTCAGTTTCCTTTGGGGCATATCCTAATTCCACAGCACCCCAAACTTCTATTCCTAGAGACATTATGTATGTCCTCATCCTGATTTTTTAGAAAGCATAATTTGCACCTGTAAAGAAAGGGGCTTTATTGGTTGAGCATCCTTCTTTACTAGCCATCCTGAGAACCTAGAATCTCCTTTCAGTTGTTAAAGTGGTACAAAGGAACCCGCTCTGATACCAATTGTTGAATTCTTAATTAATCTGAGAGGGGGGGGTGAATCAGTTCAACACATACATGAGCTTTACAAATTTCTCATCAGATTATTTACAACTTACTTTTATAATCAACCTTAGTATATGAACAGTCTTAATATGTTGCAGCAAGTATTAAATTAATGTGACATCAAACTTATTATGAGAGCAGCAAACATTAAGCAGATTTAGTAAATCATCTCAGTACATAGGCAACACAGATAGAGACAGCAGATATAAGTGGAAACCCATAAAGGGAGAAAACCACATCTTATTATTGTTTTTATGCAAAGGCAAGCTCCAACTCGCTCTCACCACTATTTTTCTGCGGGCACCAACCTACAAGATGCTTCAACCTCAATTCTGCAAGCTACAACTTGCAAGGAAGCTCCAACTCCCTTTAATTTTCTGCAAGCACCAACCTACAGGAGGCTCCAACCTCAGTCAGCTACAACTGACAGCTATCAAGCTTCAACCTGATAGGGAAGCTCCAACTTCCTCAATTTATCAAAAGAAATATTTGCTGATTTACCTCAGATATCAGCTCTGTTCTGTAGCATCTCTTTCTGCTCCTCTCATTTTTATCTTCTTTGCCTCAATCTTATTTGATTTTTATTCTCTATCCTTACTCTCTCTCTCTCTTTTATGCATATCAAGTTGATATTATATATAGAGTTCCTTGCATGACTGGTTGTATTTCACAAGAAATTTGGAGTGATCAACCATGACTCTTTGGCTTTTGTCTTCTCATTCCTTTATCCATCTCATTTTAAAATTATAATAATATGTACAAATTTCCATGCTGCAGTGGGTTTTTTCATTTCTTTAGGATACTTGCCTTTGCATCACAATCAATATAAAACAAAAATATTTACATTTTCAGTTACACATTTCAATTCCACTAAGCTCCTTTACTGGACTTTGGCTTTTCTGGATTTGTATTTTCTACTGTTGTTGAGTGATTGTTCTGAATATTTTGGTTCACCTCTATGTCTACTCATCTGTTCACTGTACTTGTGTGCACCAACTACATACACAGCTTCTTTTCAGGTTTTATTCTCAAAGACATATGAATCTGGGCGATGTCTGTTCATTAACAATCTCTGTTCTCGGGTTGCATGCTTACGTTCTCTGTTCATATATGAGCTTAAAGTTAATAGTTGAAATTCACATTACAATTTCAATTCATCTTTTTCCTGTACCATTTTTCTGTTGCTGTCTCTCTCTCTTTCGTTCTTGCAGGCTCTTGTAATAAACCCAATCTATGAACTTTATAAAACCCACTATATTAAATACTAGCGTAGTATATATATCAGCATATATATATATATATATATATATATATATATATGTTCCCCACCAATTGTGAAGACCCATGTATTCACTTTAATGTATGCCCAGCATGCACCTCATTTCATATAGGTTTCGACTTTAGCACAATATATAAATATATCACCATGTATGCATATTCCCCGAGTCAAGCATTAAAAACTATTAATAATCTGTGGCTTTTGTTTAGCACCCAACATAAGTATGGTCACAGTTTTATAACCTTTAAAACATCAAACTATATTACATTACCCACTTAAATATATAATGCTTACTCGAATGTTCCGACCTTGGGAATATTAAATATATATCTCGAGCTTTAATTCAACTGAACCACTTATAACGTACCTTTGGCTCCGGGCCCACATATATAAGCGATGGCTCAACTAAATATGTGTACCATACCTTGGGTTATCCTTCGAGTTGCTTCTGAATGCGATCACCGTTCAATGAGCCTTCCTCCAGATCGAAGATGTTCGTTGATATCGCACTGCCTCCTCAATCGAACGTTAATGTGCGATGGGGCGGTTTTGAAAATCCATCACATGCCACGTGTCCTCCAGTCTATGGAATCGCTCCGAATTCACAATTACCGCTCGTCCCACAAAGGTGGTGCAATTAAAACCGGAAACCTGCCTTTACTGTTCCTTCATGGTTCCGCTTCTGCTCACAATTCTGTTCTTTTATACGTTGACCCTTTGGTTCATCGGTATTTTACCACGGTGCTTTCATCTGTTATGACACATAGCTCCATTCACACTGCGCATTTAACTCTGGTTCCACCTCTCCTTTTGTGATATCGATCCTTCCGGCTATCGATAAGACCTTAGTCCATATGACCCTTCAGATATATATGTGCAGAATCTTGAATGAACCCTTATTTCAGAGTTATTCGATCAATACAACACATCTAAGTTCAGAACATAGGATCTTCATATATCTATACTAACCCTTATTTCATTCAATTCAAATGATACAACATATATCATCAACGCATCAGAATTGTTTATAAATCAAACCATTGGCTTTAAACCTTAAGATAGAGCTTTATCATGCGTTTCTAATACATTTTCTTATTGAACTCAAGGCCCACCACATAGAGGTTAAATCAATAATAGAGGCAATTTGGGAAATTGGTCACTCTGTGATCGATTCACTGAAACTTACAATTACTTCTTCAAATTTTAACACAAAGCTTAAATATTCACTTCTTATATGCTCTCTCTCTGGGACTTAAGGCACTCCTCACGCAGAGTTTCTTGATTCTAGCTAGATCTACAGCCCTTCTCTAACTCTGCCTCTGAACAGGATATGGATTTTCTTCATTTATCTGCAGAAATCCACAAAACCCTCGCCACAGAGTTTATTTATTCGACACACACCACACCTCATAATTGCACTCCACAACATCATAGACCCATTTACACCCCCAGTGAAAGAGTCTCATGTAATGCAAAACTTCTTCTTCACTACTCTGTACCTTGAATAGCTCTCTAATTCAATTCACTGCTTTTGCTTCCTCTACTCCTTGATTGATGCTGCTCCTTCTATTTTTGTTGCCTGTGTTCTCTGCTACTTTGCTTCTCTCTTTGCCTTGTTGTTGTTTCATGTGTTCCTTCTTTGCCATCTCCTTTTCCATCAATGACAACATTTCCAACACTTCCCATTGGTATTAGTTGTATTTAATTTATACTTGTTCCAGGACCAATTTAAGAGAGAGCTCTATAGACTGTTTTAGAACATTTAGGAGTAGAGTAAGATATCTATATGAGGTATTCAATCAATCAAAATGATGACGCCCCTGTACACTAGGTTGAAAGGCTCAACGAGCGCCATCTTTAGTGTCTAATGGATTGGAAAACGCGTTGGATGGCTTCAATGGGTATTTTCAGAAATAATAGATGCCAAAAACACATTTGTTTTCTTGGAAGAAAAAAGACACAGAAATGAGGAAAATATTGTGTGGAAGAAGATATGAAATTTTCTATTTCTTTGAAGATATAAATTGGTGTATGCTTACCATTTTGGTGGTCGAACCAACGGGTCCCCTACTAAACACCCAAACCAACGGGTCCCATGCTAAAACCATAAACCAACAGGTCCCCTGCTATTTTTCCCTCTATTTTGTCCAGTGTAGGCAGAACTCATTCGCTCCTTAGCTGGGTAGTTGAAGGAATCACAAAGCATCCAGTGTATTTGAATCGACCAGTTGAACGAACAATCCAAATCTCCTTTCTGGGATCTACTCTCAACTCACAAAGCATCTAGTGTAGTTGAATCAATCGGTTGAACAAACAATCAAACTCTCCTTTCTGGGATCTACTCTCGACTCACAAAGCATCCAGTGTAGTTGAATCGACCGATTGAACAAAAAATCGAACTCTCAGCATACATGCAGAGACAGTTGCAAAGATAATGAAATTGATTAGGTAAGAATTGAACTCTCAGCATACAAGCATAGACCGTTGCAGAGATAATGAATTTGATTAGGTAATATTTTTTGGAAAAAGGGCGCGCGGGTAAGGTAATTAGGCTAATTAGCTTTGTTGGAATTAAAAAAAATAGGCTAAGCTAGGGGGTATTTAATCATGTATTAATGCTATCAATTGATTAATTACGATTAATCATGTATTAATGATATCAATTGATTAATTAGGGGTCTTTAATCATGTATCAATTGATTAATTATAAATTAGTAAATTTAATTAAAAATTACTAATTAGTCTACAAACACATGGTAATAATCTCATTACCCACAAACACATGATACCCTCATAACCAATACCTAGTTATCTAAAAATCAAATGTTTCCAATATGCTCAATTAGAGGTGAAGGATTCTCCTAGGAGGTCAATATGTTGGTTTAGGGCCGGTGTTATTTTTAGCCTCAGATACTTAGTGGTTAAGGGCTTCAAGGGTAAAGGGTTAAGTTCCAAGGGATTTAGGGTCAGAGGATTTAGTGGTTAAGTACTTAAGATTTAGGGGATTTAGGTGTTTAAGGGATTAGAAGTTAATAAAGGTGTTTAAGGGTGAAGGATTAGGGTTAATTAGGGTCACAGGTTAAGAGTATAAGGAGTTATGGCTTACATGGTTCATGGATTATAGCTAGTTGGGGGTTATTTTATTAATATTTAATGAGTCAAGAGGTTTGTGGGTTATGATTTATGAGTGTAGGGGTTAAGCGATTATGGATTGGGGGTTAAGGAGATATGGAATTCAATGGCTATGGGTTAAGGGCTTATGGTTTGTGATCATTGGACTCCTAATCCCTAACTTATCACCACTATTGTGGGTTCTTGTCCCTATGATCGATTTCTCTCGCTACCTTCCCTCTAGGTCCCCTAGCCCCTTATATGAAATTAGGTCCTAAGCCCCCTTCTCATTCTCTAATGCTAGGATTATAGGTCATAATAAACCATGCTTGCACCTCTAAATTATACCCATACATGCAACCCTAGTTGTGTCCCCTTTACCCGTTGTTTCACATTCCCCAAGGCACAAATCAAATATTTGTATGTATCTTGGATGACTTGTCACATTCCATGACTAGCTTCACGCATATTGAATAGGAATTCCCATCATTTAAGAATTTTTTGGAGGGTTTTCATGGCATAGTAAAGGGCCACATTTACAAAAAAAGAGAATTTAATAAGTCTATGTTAGATGGATTAAAGACTATAGGGTTGTTGACAGGGAAAAAATTCCACCATGCCAATAAGGGGGAATTAATCACCCAATCATAGGTCCCAACTAGACCCGCTCTCGTTTTGAATGGCCAATCCCAACGGGTTTTAAGGACTATTATAAGGGTTAGGGGAATAATGAGTTATTGGTTAGGGGATTAGGGATTTATAGGGGCTTTGGGGTTCGATGAATAGGAGATTATGGGTTAGAGTCTTACTAGGGTTTAGGGGTTAGGGGTTAGGACTAGAATAATGAGTTAGTGGTTAAGGGGTTAGGGATTGGGGGCTTAGGGGTTAGGGGATTTAGGTACATTTAGGGGTTAGGGGAGTAATGATTTAGTAGTGGTTAAGGGATTAGGGATTGGGGTTAGGGATATCATAATTATTTAGTGGTTAAATGTTTAGGGATTGGGGGTTAGGGGATTTAGGTGCATTTAGGGGTTAGGGGTCGAATAATGAGTTAGTAGTTAATATTATTATTTCCATTAAATGTTATTGTATAAACTTAGTCTAGCCTTAACAACACCCCATGAACAGTGAAAAAAATCCAAAGGAACCCCAAAATTCCCTTTTAGAACATGTTTCTGAAGTCTGCACGAATTCTAGTTCAAGTGGGTCACTCAGGTCATAGACGCCCTCGGCACCCTGAACGCGTTTCTGCACGTGGGTCACCGAGGTCACGGTCTGCACATGGGTCACTAGGGTCACGACTTGCACACGTCTCCTGAACGCGTGTGAGTCATGTTCGACCCAGCCTGACCCTGATGAATGACCTTCATGCCTTCAAACATTGTTCCGCATGTCCTGAACACAGATGCATTGCACGAACCCGACTCGACCTGAACACACCCACCCTGAACACTGTTCTACATGCATCCTGTGGAAGGAACCCGACTCGACCCTTCCCATAACATTGTTCTATAGTACGCACCTTGCGGAAGGAACCCGAATCCACCTGAGGGTGAACGCTGAACACATTTTTAACCGACTCGACCCAAACTTCGTTTCCTTGCTGCGGCTTCGCCCCAACCTGAACACGTTTGGGCGGGCGCCCTCTCACGGTGCGCCTGAACAAATGAATTAGGCACAAGGTAGCAACCAAAAAATGGGCCGCACAAACATGCAGAGGGCACTCATGCGGTCACAACTTAGAAAATTTAATACGGGTGCCCTCAACCAAAATGACCTGACCCGAACAGGTTTGGGTGGGCGCCCTCAAACGAACCAACACGGCATGCCCGAACGAATGAAGGAAAAAGGGAGAAAAAGGAAAATGGGCCACACGAACATGCACAAGGCACCTGTGTAGTCACAACTTAGCAAATTTGATACGGCCGCCCTCAAATTAAATGACCCAACCCGAACGCGTTTGGGCAGGCGCCCTCACATGGCGTGACACAGCGTGCATGACCGAACGAAGGCACAAGGGAGCAACCGGAAAATGGGCCGCACGAACATGCACAATGCACCCGTGCGGTCACAACTTAGCAAATTTGATACGGGCGCCCTCAACCGAAACGACCCGAACCAAACGTGTTTGGGCGGGCGCCCTCAACCGAAATGACCCGACCCGAACATGTTTGGGCGAGTACTGTCAACCGAAACGACCCAAACCGAACGGCTTTGGGTTGGTGCCCTCAAATGAAATGACACGGTGCGCCCGACTGAACGAAGGCATAAGGGAGAAAACAAAAAACGGGTTGCACGAACATACAAAATGCACTCGTGCGGTCACAACTTAGCAAATTTGATATGTCTGCCCTCAAACAAAATGACCTGACCCGAACGTGTTTGGGCAGGTGCCCTCACACGGCGTGACACGACACACACAATCGAATGAAGGCACAAGGGAGCAACTAGCAAACGGGCCACACGAACGTGCACAGGGGACCCGTGCGGTCACAACTTAGCAAATTTGATACAGGTGCCCTCAACTGAAACGACCCAACCCAAAGGTGTTTCGGCACGCGCCCTCAACCGAAACGACTCGACCCAAATGCATTGGGGCGGGTGCCCTCAACCGAAACAACCTAACCCGAACGCATTTGGTCGGGCGCCCTAAAATGAAACAACACAGCGTGCCCGACCGAACGAAGGCACAAGTTGGGTGCAAACGGAAAATAGGTCGTACGAACATGCACAAGCCACCCGTGCGGTCACAACTTAGAAAATCTGATACAGATGCCCTTAAATGATTAAATGACCCAACCCGAACGCATTTGGGTGGGTGCCCTCACACAACGCGAAACGATCGAACGAAAGCACAAGGGAGCACCCAGCAAAAGGACTGCATGAATGTGCACAGGGCACCCGTGCGGTCACAACTTAGTAAATTTGATACAGGAGCCCTCAACCGAAATGACTCGACCCAAACGCATTTTTGCGGGGGCCCTCAACTGAAATGACTCGACCCAAACTTGTTTGGGTGGGCGCCCTCAACCAAAACGACCCAACCCAAATGGGTTTGGGCAGGTACCCTCTAACAAAATGACACGATGCGCCTGACTAGATGAAGGCACAAGGGAGAAAATTGCAAACGGGCCACATGAACGTGAACAAGGCACCCATGCAATCACAACTTAGCAAATTTGATATGGCCACCCTTAAATGAAATGACCCGACCCGAACACGTTTGGGTGGGCGCCCTCACACAATGCGACATGGCGCGCACGACCGAATGAAGACATAAGGGAGAAACCAGCAAACAGGCCGCATGAACATGCATAGGGCACCCATGCGGTCACAACCTAGTAAATTTGATATAGGCGCCCTCAACTGAAACAACCCGACCCAAACGCATTTGGGCAGGCGTCCTCAACTGAAATAACCCAACCTGAACACCTTTAGGCAAGCGCCCTCAGCCGAAACAACCCGACCCGAATGGGTTTTAGCGGGTGCCCTCAAATGAAATGACACGGCGTGCTCGACTGAACGAAGGCACAAGGGAAAAAATGGCAAATGGGCTGCACGAATGTGCACAAAGCACTCGTGCAGTCACAACTTAGAAAATTTGATATGACCACCCTCAAACAAAATGACCCGACCTGAATTTGTTTGGGCGAGTGCCCTCACAGGGCACGACACGACGTGCACGACCGAACGAAGGCACAAGGGAGCAATCAGCAAACAAGCCACACAAATGTGCACAGGGCGCCTGTGTGGTCACAACTTAGCAAATTTGATACAGGCGCCCTCAACCAAAACGACCCGACCCAAACACATTTGGGTGGGCGCCCTCAATCGAAATGACCTGACCTGAATGCATTGGGGTGAGTGCCCTCAACCGAAACGACTCGACCCAAACATGTTTGGGCAGGTGCCCTAAAACAAAACGACACAGCGCGCCCGACTGAATGAAGGCACAGGCTGGGACCAAATGGAAAACTAGCCACATGAACGTGCACAAGGCACCAGTGCGGTCACAACTTAGTAAATTTGATACAGTCACCCTCAAACGATTAAACAACCTGACTCGAATGCGTTTGGGCAGGTGCCCTCACACGATGCGACATGACCAAATGAAGGAAAAAGGGAGAAACTGGCAAATGGGCCACACAAACGTGCACAGGTGTAAGGCCCCAAGACTTCATGAGGCGCGTTCATGGTAACGGGTGCACCAATTGGGCGTTTGGAAGAAGTTTGGGCGCCGTGCGACGAAACGGGCGAAACGTCACACCATAGCGGCACGAGCACGTGTGTATAACAGTGAGCGGAACGAGGGCGCGTTGTGGTGGGTGTATCACACTTTACAAATGAACAGTGCTATCAAGGTGATGTTTATACACTTGACATCTCATCGTAGCTGAGTCAAGCTGACGGATGAGTCGGACGAGCGGTTGACGTGTTGGGCGCGACCGATGCTACGTTAATGGGCGACAGCCAAATGATGGGTCGACTCAGGTCCACCAAGTGACCGACACTCCAGTTGATACGCGTATTAATAAGGAGGGCATATGGAGATTGGAGGCATCATTAGATCATCAAACGGATCAAGCATTCGAACAAAAGCAATCAAAGGCAACCACGAGCATACCAATAGCTTGTTGGTGAGAAGGAACACGAAAAATGACGAAGGAAGGCAAGGGCGAATCAGGCAGCACATTAGGGCATCCACATCACGTAGGTTGGGTGAGTCGGGCAGTGCACAAGGGTGTTCGCACCACAGACAGGCGAGTCAGGTGACCCACGATAGGGCGTCTTTGCACGAACTGCACGACAGTTCGGAAGCCATTATGGGAGCGTCGGTGGTCGGAATTGAGTGTTGTAAATTGCAGAATGTGCATATTGATGGGCCTCATCTAACCATACAGTTGGGGAGAGGATTAGACACACATGGAACTCGTGGTATGGTCTAAACTGATTTGAAATTCCAATTTAAGTGACCCGGGTGACCTGGCAGCACTTGGGCAGTTTTTTGCAGAATATTCCCAAGGTGAAATATGATGATTGTAAATTATTGTTGTAGGATATTTTTGTGGTTGAAAAGCCTTATAGCTTGGTCAAAAGACTAAATTTCTTTTCCAAGGAGTAGAAGAGGCTTCTGCTGGATTGGAATTTATAATTTCATATTTATGAAACATATTATTGGGCAGACTCATTATTAAGGGAGTTTCCACTCCCTTGTATGTATGGGCGTACTTATGGATTGATAATGATGCTTATGTTTATTTCTTTATATTGAAAGCACATTTGGTTAATAATTAACAAGTGTTGCTAAATGTGTAGTCTACATACTTGAGTATTTGGAAAAAGAAAAAGTACGGTAGTGTCGCACCCATCTATAGCGTGGTTGAAAGACACCGAAGGTATAGGGGCGTGACAGTTGGTATCAGAGCTTGATACTGGTAGGATACACACTTGCTGTTGCACATCAAGTCGTATCAGAGCTACCATTACTAGGAAGCTTTTGTACTGAAGTAGGAACACAATTGCAGAGTTGTAGGTGGTGTTGAAGCTGATTTTATATTGACAGGGTTTGTACATGGTCTTGACTCGTTCTCAAGAAAGAAAAATGGAGGATACCGTGGAATAAGATCATGAATACCTTCAGGAAAGGAACATGACATTGAACGATGAAGTAGCAAAGACGAGATCTGAGCTTGACACAGTGGTAACATGTTCCGTGTACACAGAATGGCAGCTTGGTGAAGCTTTAAAGAAACTTGAAGACATGGACCAATCCAAAGACCGAGTTGTGGATGAGCTTTCCAAATCTCTTACAAAGGTCACAAAGTTGGAATGTGAAGTGGTCTTATTTAAAAGGGCCATGGGGCAAGGATCAGCTGTGGGATCTTCCCACATTAAGGTGAAAGAACCAGATTCATATGATGGAGCAAGGAATGCGAAAACTCTTGGAAACTTCTTATGGGATATAGAGCAATACTTGGACCTATTAGCCATTCCTAAAGAGGATGCTAAGGCGAATATTGTGGCACAATTCCTTACAGGAGATGCTAAGATGTGGTGGAGAAGGAAACTTGATCAGATGGCACAAGGTGTCGGATCTGACATCACAACTTGGAAGAAACAAAAAGACGCTTTGCAGATTCACTTTAGTCCACAATATGAAACTTGGGATGCAAGATATATTATCAAATATATCAAACAATATGTAAATATCCAAAAATATCAGAGTGAATTTCAAAGTGCTATCCTAGAGCTACCTGACATGGCTGAGTGGGACAAGTTATTCAAATTTACTATTGGGTTGAAACCTTGGGCTGGGGATGAGGTGAGAAGGCAAGCACCCAAGACATTGGAAGAAGCCTTTGCTATGGTGGATAAAATCATTGAACATGTTAGTATGAATCCTTTGTCGAAGTGTACGAAAAAGGACCCCTTTATCTACGCATAACTAATAGCCCTAACAACAATAGAGGCTGCCAAACATCTTCAGATCTGCGATTAGTAATAAAAATGCTGCAACAAACAGATCTATAAATGGAAAGACATTAAGCAGTAAAATAAAAGGGTTTGCTCCATGCATCCAACAGACAAGACAAGAACACGATTTTTGAAATAATTTTTGTATTACAGGGCACCTGGGAGGAAAAATAGAAGGTGTATCCAGCTCTCCTCAATGGGATGGGTTCTTTGTAGTCCTCAGCACTTCAGATCTAAGCTTTCTCTCTCTTGCAGGTGTAGAAAACCCAATGCAGAAAATAGAGCTCAATGGGAGAAAATGGTGAAAATGAGACCAAGTGTATAGATCCAGAGTGATCTAGTAGGCAACAAAAGGTGAGGAATGATGGGGAAGAACCCTCCTATTTATAACAAAATAATGGGTCATTCTAGATCTTGGTGCATGATTAAAATAATGTTAACCAAATCTAGATCCACCTTTATGGAATATTTTATTATATTTGTTGGAGGGAAAGGGTGTTTGACTTGGGTCAAATCCCTTGATTAGTGAAAAATAAATAAATAAATGATTTATTTATTTTTTTAAGGAAGTGGTTGGAAGATAATCAAATAAATAATGATTTATTTGATTAATAGTGGGTGATTTGGTCATATTTAACAAGGAATATTATCTAAATAAGATTTAAATAATTATTCCTAGAAAATAATAAGATAACTAAGGGTTTATCCCATTAATTTCTTTGTTTTTGGGTTAAACATGACTGGGAATAATAATTAAATTATGGTTTAATTAATTATTCCATGAGGAAAATCAAACAAATATAGGTTTGTTTAATATTTCCTTTTGGGGTTTTCTGTTTGGACCATAAATAACCTAATAAATGTGGTTTATTAAGTTATTTAACATAGTGAAGGCAATTTTACTTAGGGTAAAATTGGTCTTACATGGTGTACTTGGGTCCATCTAATGATAATAGGTTAGATGACCAAAAAATGGTGTAACAGATTGCCCCCCAGCGTGCGAGTGTCAGGAGCAAATCGTATGACCGAAGTACGTTGTAAGAACACAATCACTAGACAACAAAAGGGATGTCAGAGAGAGAAATGTGAGGTAGATAGTGTGCTGAAGGACTAGACCCTGAGGAGATGAGACTCGTAGGTGCAACAAGTCTCTTTTTATGAGAGGGTACTTGTGCTGAAGACGGCGGGGGAGGCATACTTATGCCCGCCGAGACAAAGTACAAAAGAATAGTGTGTCCAGTAAACAAGGGACCGAACCATAAAGTACAGCTGGCGTAATCATGAGCCAGATAAAAATACAATGAGGAATCCCACATACATGCTGTGCCTGGGATAACAGCCAGGACTTGTACAATAATATCTGAGTACATGAGATACAAATACAACCCAAATGCCCCCTGTAAATGGGAAAGGGCTCACAAAATCTGACTGATACATGCAAATCAAAGAGGCGCTGCAAGTGGCTAAGGCCAACATCATCAAATATCTGGAGCTGCATCGAAGGCTGCAAGGAGGAGGTCATCCGGGTATGTGGGGGGCTACCTGCAGGGCCACCCCCTCATGAGAGTTGAGACATCTCACACACACCCGGGAATCATCAAGAGCCGCTGCTGTATCACTGAACCATCAAGTATACAGATCTCGGTCATGCTGAAAGGAGATGGAGTGGAGAAACAATCAAGTCAAAGGAAAATGAGAGATCCCTTTGCCTGATCCGAGGCACCGAACAAGAGTGGAAGCTGGAACCAAGGTACACCGCCCTCTAGACCTGGCTTCTGGAATGAATGAGCTGATGTCGACAGAAGGAGGTCCGCCATAGGTGAGGTAATGAGAGACCCTCAACTAAGGCACGAGAGAAAAGAGTAGAGCGACGGACAGACTGACACTAATGATGATAGTGAAGTGGAAAGGACTGAGTAGCGAATGGACGACTTCCCTTGTTAGAGCATAAAGAGCATGGATGACATGGCAGCGACTGACACAAGATCATAAGGGATAGGGGACAGTGAGACTGAAGGTCATAATGTGCGACACAAGAGAGGGACCAAGCAATGAAGGATGGAGGGCTATAGTGGGGTGCAAAGGGACGTGGTATAGACTCCATGGATGCAATGATGACTCAACTTGGATGCTCTAAACAAGGGCGACTTGATGGTGCTGCCACACAGTAAAGGCCCCAATGGGGGACCTTGGAAGCATGAGTACAAGATGGGAACTCATGACGAAAATCGACACGAACATGGACAAGTAAGGGAGCAACATGGTGCCCCAAGTACAAGTGTCGTAAGTGAGGAAATTCGATTTGAAGGAGTGGTGAAGTGACCCTTCTTGGATAAAATTTGTCCAGGTGAAGTATCAAATTACCAAAAACGAACAGAAACCCATTTGAGAGCTCGGTGAGAGCTTTCCAGCGGTGCTGACGGTTCGTCGAACAGGGCTACGGTGTGGTCGCAGCAGTCAAAAGAAGAAACAGGGGTTCTCTTTTAATAAGGCAGTTTTCCCTCCAAAATCATTCATTTGCTATTGTTGCTGTGGTGAATGTGGAGAGGAGAGAAGGCCCTAAATCTTGTGGCGAACGTAGCGGACAAACCGACCGTTGGATTCGAGATCTGTCAGTTGGAGGCGAGAGGCCTAACCTTGCTCTTGCATTTTGATGGATTACATTTGCAGTTGAGGGCCCAAAACCCCCAGAAACGGCCCCTCCTTCATCTCTATGGCCGGGTCGCACTTTTTTGGGGCAAAAAGTACGACCTAGAGATGAGGTATCGAGGAAAAAGAAGATGCATTTGGTCCGGAAAAAGGGTGGAAAAGCATTGCGACACCGAGAGATGAGGGGGGTTTGAGTGTTGTTTATGGTACAGATTTGGGTTTTTGGTGTTTGGTTATGGTTTTCGATACGTACGGCGGCAAAGAAAATGATGTGTTTGTGCGAGTATGGTAAGTTGCGGGTCAGGCTGAAGAGAAAGTGCGGGACACTTCGGACGGTCCGGGCGGATCGGGGCGTCCGCGGGTGTATTGGCCGGTTGGAGTTCTCCAAGTTTGTGGAGAACTAACCCATTGATGAGGACGAGAGGCTTCGAATTCTTGGCCGGATTATCGATTGTTGGGATCTGAATCGGGGAGATCTTTGTGGTGCGAGGCACGGGGATCGAACTGACGGTCCAGGACGTGTACTTCCTGACGGGTCTCCCGCCACTGGGGATGGTGGGAAACACACAACCGGTGTTGCTACAGGGGTAGCATATCATGGAGTTCGTGGAGAATCATTGTCAACCGGGTCTCCAAGTCAACGGGACTCGTATACCGATCGGGGATCTAGAGAGGCTAGAAATCCGTGCAGTGGCCGCAGCTGTGCTGCGTATCCTGGGCAACCAGGCGCTCCATCACATCACTGGGGGGCAGATGATGATAATGGAAAGTGTGTTGGGTGGGACCTACTATGGGTGGGCCCAAATGATGTTGGTGTCGCTAAAGCGACAGTTGTCACTATGCAGGCGGCAGGTGAACCATGATTGCTCATATGGGACTTTGTTGTGCGCTTTCTTCTTTGAGAAGATCCCGACCTTGAGGCCTCATGTACAGCTTCCAGATGGGGGCCCGAGAGAGCCCAGGATGCGCCGTTGGGGACGGCTACTGTGCAGAGGAAGAGGAGGGGCGGTCGGGCGAGTATTTCGATCGGAGTTTTTTGCCCATTGGGATCATATGCCTTTGTACATAGACGACTATCCCTATAGTGGGATGAGCTATTGTGGAGATCCGGACCTGCCACTTCCGCCTGGTCGAGTCTGGGGGCCCGATGGTAAGTGACAGATTGCTATCTTGTATGGGCATGTTAAATTATTATGAATAGTAATGTAAGGGACTGATTCATGTACTTTTGGTATGCAGATATAGCACCGGTGAAACTGGCCGGATATATGGGACGACCGGCAGCAGCTGGAGCTACAGGATCGAGAGCAGCGCAAAATGAGGATGCAGCTGCCCTGCTGGAGGATATCCGATGTAGATGCGAACGGTTGTTGACCGGAGTATCAGAGCGTGGGTGGCAGGACTTGGACGACCAGTTCATAGAGCCGTGTGTTGGTGTACCCTCGGAGTGGCGAGGTGTCATGCGGCGCATGGCGATGGCCGGTCAGACGATGCACGATCTACAGGCTGCAGGGGCAGATCCATTGGCTCGGGATCCTCCAGATAGTGATTAGGGGTGGGGCATGTGGTGCCCCCTATGATGTATGTAGGGGCAGATGGTGCCCCCAGTTTTTGAGTTTGTGTAACATGCTATGGGCATGTCATATGTATCAGAGTAGAGGGACTCTAAACACATATATTATGGATATGCATCGTTATGGTTTTTTATGAATGTTATTGTCTTGAATGAAATGCATGTGATAAATGCCAGTCTAGAACTTGGTTTGCAATACTATCTACATAGTGATTCTGTTCTCAAGGTACATGATTGAAAGTTATGGTTTCAAATGCACGTATCAAGAGTTTCACTCGTAAATAGCGTCTAAACAACACGGGGTTATGCACACGATAAACACCATTCAGTTGCATTACAAGAAGTAGGGAATCCAAACGAACGTGCAGATGGAGTACGCGATGCAAGAGGGCATCGGCTAAGAGACCACGCACTGCATCATATTCGGCCTGATTATTGGTGGCAGGACCAATGCAAACCCCGTTGGAGAGAACAAGGGCATGCAAGGGGGTAAAAATGGCCCAACCTGCCGCGGCTAGATTCCGGGAGTAACGACTTGCACCATCGGCGTAACCGATAAAGGGTGTGGACGGAGGGTCCTGCATAATGGTGTCACAAGACAACAAATGAATGGAAGATGGAGACGGACGGCAGCGTGAGTGGACAGAAGACATCGAGCGACAACTGCGGGAGGGGGTGCAAGGGGCAGGATGACGATGACTCACATACAAGCTGGAGGGTTGTATATGAGGGCTATCGGAAGTATGGCGGGGACTCGGGCTGCGGAGGTCCACAGAGATATGGGTGGAGGAATCCGGGGTATGGGTGGAAAAGAGGGGATCAGGCGAAATGACAGGGGAGGATGCAGGGGGACTGGGCTCCAGGTGTCTCACAGAGGAGGATAGGTAAAGAATGGTCGAGGCGGATTCCGTCATCTGAACATCAGGGGGAGGGATGACGATGGGAGCGGGGGGATCCTCGGATTGGCCCGAAGCATACTGTGCGAGGATGGGAGAGGCGGATTGATTCTGTTCAACCTCGTACTCTCGAATGACCTCTAAAGAGGCACGGTAATGCGTCAGGTGAGGACAATGGTGGGAGTAATGGCCATGGACACTGCACAAAGCGCAGGGTTTGTTGGTGCGGAGAGTCTTGGGGTTCTTGGTTACGGACGAAGAAGGAACGGAGGCTTCAGGGACCGTTGACTCGGGGAACGCGACTTTAACCATGGGCTGGATACGGGGCAACTCAAGACAAGCATGGGTGGCATGACCGACGACATCGCACAAGGCACAGGGCTTGGCGGGTGGGGGAGGGACCGGGTCAGTCGTGGTGGTCTTATATTTGGGTGCCCCCTTACGGGTTTTGTTTTTCTTCCCGGGAGCCGTCACGACAGGAGAGGGATCCTGTGGAGGTGCTGGAGGCACAGTGGCAACGGAAGAAGCGAGGGGGACTGGTTGGACCGGTGTCAAAGCCATGTAGGGTTTGGGGTGACCAGGAGGGGTGGCGGCTGGAGGGTCAAGGTACCAGACCGGAATGCCCAAGGTCAGGTTAGGGAGAGAGAGGGTGGCCATGACGGGGACAGAATATACTCCGGGAGGGGGAGCCAGGAAAGGGATCTGCCCAGTAGGGTAATGACCATGAGGGACGGCTCCGAGATGGTTAAGGCCAGGGGGAACCGAGCCAGGAGGATAAAGGGGTTCAGGGATACCAGTTGCAAGAGGAGGGCCAGAAGGGGGAGGTCCAACTGGCGGAGAGATATGGCTAGGAGTGGGTTGCGGAGGGCAGAGGGGAGGTTGCGGACTAGCCGAAGCAGGCCGTTTAAGGGTGGCCTGAGACGATTGCATCATGCACACATTTGATAAGCTGGGATCAGTGATAGGAGGAGGTGGAAGACAAGGAAATGTGCCAAGTAGGGAGGAGTCCTTGTAAACGCCGGGGGAGACACTGGTCAAGGAATCGACGGTTTGCTTGTTGGCTACATAAGAGATGGTTGTCTCAGGTGAGGCCTGAGAGGGGGGCTCATGATATGTCAACTGGTCAATGGTGACTATCTTTCCATTATTGGGAAAAGACATCTTGCGAAATACCGTGGATGGGATAGCAGACATAGCATAGGTGTAGCTTCGCCCCAAAGGAATGTTGTAGTCTAGCGGGGCGTCAATGACTTCGACGTCAACGCAAACAGTCTTACCGGCGAGGGTGATAGGGAAATTACGAAACAAGCCAATGGGCTGGGAGGCATGACCGTCCCACGCTTTAAGGGTGATCGTGGAAGGGGCCAGCTCAGGGGATCCGAGTTGGTTCCAAACCGAAGCGGACATCACGCAGGTGGAGGCCCCCTCGTCAATTATACACCGGGAAACGATGGCGTTCCGTATTTTGACTGAGATTTGGAAGGCGACGGAAGGAGGGAGGGGAGGGTGGTCCGATTGAGTGGCGTCGAAAACAATCATTTGGTCGTCAGCAGGATCTACAGCACCCACGGCGGATAGTAGAGCCTTCTTTTGGGAAGGGCACGACTTGAGGAGTTCCAGTGTGGAAATGGCCGCAGGGGATTGCGCCAAATCATCTACTATTCTATACGACTGAGCGGCTCGGCTAAAAGAAGCATTTCGGCGTAATGGTCCCTTTCGAATCTTGGGATGAACCTCAACTTTGGGTTGAGGGATGTGTAAGGGGCCACTGGATGTCGAAAGAGGCTCTGTAGAACCTGAAGAGGGAGGCTCGGGCGCAGACGGAGCAGGAGGCTTGGGGTACTGGCAAGACCGAGTTTGAAGGTGTAGGTCGACGGTTGGGGTAGGATCGGAGTGCATCATAAGGATCTGGTAATCAGATGAACCAGAAATGGAAGGGGGCGCGGCTACCTGGCTGTCGGGTGGTTGGGTAGCCACGAATCCTTGTTGAGGGAAAGGATCAGAAAACACAGCTGGCTGGGTAGTGGCCACATTAGGAGGAGCATGAGGGGAAGCGTGTTGTCTGCGCAATGTGGCTTGAGACTCCCACATCTGCCGCATCTGGGGTAAGAGGGGACAATCGTGGGTGTAATGACCATAAACACCGCAACACAAACAGGGCTTGTTTGTGCGAAGCGGCCTGTCTGGCTTGGGCTGACTGCCCTGTTGCTGGTTGCCAGTGTTAGGGTCCACACCAGAATTGGGTCCTCGGGTACCAGGGGCAGATTGGTTTTGGTTGCCTCTCCGCCTTCTTTGAGAAGAAGGGGGATTAGTCATGCCCTGTTGTGCAAATACTTGCCCTGGAGGGGGCTGTAGGTGCTGTTGCTGGGGTTGAGGAGGCAAGGGAGGAGGAAGCGCATATGCTGGAGGAGCTGGCGCACCAGGCTGTGGATAAGGGTAATGGGTGGGTTGGGAAACATGGGGGTAAGCAGGAGGTGGGGCAAAAGGAGGAGGCATGACGTATCCTGGATACATGCTACCGGGAGGGGGAAGAGTGCCGGAGGAGCGGGCCCCTCCCTGAGGGAGACCATAGCCCACAGGAGGTTAAGCGTATGGATGGGAAAGGGCTCCAACGATACCGTCGGCGGAATGAGATGCCCCCGGGGCGTTAGCGCCACCGGGCCTGGGGATGTCAGGAAGAACGGTATAAACATAACCAGATTGAGCGTAGATCAGGTCATATTTCAAAGCTATTTGGAGGGCGGCTTCTTTAGTTTGAGGAAAATGAGAGGCGACATCTTTGCCGATGGGAGCGGGAAGGGTGCGCAGGAACCAGTCCATGTAAACTCGATCTTTGAAGGGAGGGGCTCGACATAAGCTCCGTCTTCGTCGCCATTCCTGAACATGGGCGGAAAGGCATGTTGAAGAGGCTTTCTTAAAGGAATTCAAGAGCTCCGTGCCAGTATCGTATCGGAGAGGGAGCTGGAAGTACGACAAAAAGGCTTGGGCAAGAGTCTCAAAGGTGGTATGGGTAGAGGTGGCTTGTTCAACATACCATTTAGAAGCTTCGCCGGTAAGCGTGCATTGGAACAAATGAAGACGAATGGAGTCATCGGTGATGGAATTGGAGGAACACCACATGTGGAAAGATCGGACATGGTTGGTTGGATCTTCTCCATTAAGGCCCTCAAACTTAGGGATGTCTGAGGGGAGCTTGGTTGGCATAGCGGGCCAGTTAGCATTGTGGTGAATGGGGTCATTGATCAACTGATGGAAATCAGGGAGGCTGAGGCCTGCAATGTACGGCAGCACAAGGGTGGCCGGGGTAGTTCCTGTGGCGGTTCCGCTAGTAGTAGGGCCGGCATTGGGGCCGGGAGAACCGCTAGCGTTAGGCCCTGGACCAGACATGGTGAAGGGGGCAGGAGAACCGGGAGGAGAAGAAGGACCTGAGGAATCAAGGGAGGAGTCGGAGTGCGGACTCGAAGGTGGACTGGCTCGACGACGGCGGTGCGGAGCAGGTCGATCAACCGAAAACTGAGGGTGAAGGCCAAGAAGTCTCCGGGAAAGGCGCCTTGGGGGCGCAATGATGACAGGAAGAAGGAAACCGACAGGGGCAGAAAGGGACAGAATCAATTACGGTCAAGGGCAGAAAAGGTGCAGTGAAAATTGATTTTAGAGTCTTTGCCAGGCGGTGTTAACCAGGCACTTCTTTGCTTAGGGTCAGTGTGTGGCGTGCGTTAATTTTAATTTTTAAACCCTTTTCGTTTGGAGAGCAAGAAAAAGTGTGCTGCGTAACTGAAAATAAATTTGCGTAGAACAATATAGATTGCTGAAAAGACAGAACATTTAACAGCTAACTAGGCATCAATCTAACCCAAAGAGGCGGGTCTCTCAAAACTACTCTAAAAGAGGGAAAAAATCTAGTCAAAACACACATAAAAAGAGCTCAACAGATCTAGGGTCGAAAGGGACAGGGATCTGGAGGACAAAGCTGCAGGAAAGAGGTGCAGATCACAGCCAAGAGACAGAGGCAAGGTGGCTGGAAAAAGTAAGGAAATCAGCAAAAACCGGAGGGAGCAAGGCGGAGGCCTTCAAAGGAGGTCCAAACAAAACGACAAGAGGTGATTTGAAAGGAAAAGAGGCTGATTTCAAAGGATCTGAAAGGGAGGTAACAGATCTGGAAAGAGGGGGCTGAAGCTCTGAAAAACCGACGGCTGAAACAACTAAAACTCTTCCACAAAAAGTGGAGGGTACTAAAGCCCTAAGGGGCTGGGTTCCCACTTAGATGAGTAAAAACAGATCAGATCTTGGTCAAGGCGGGGGCGAGACGGAAGTTTGGGAAGATTTGACAGTATGTGCAAACCCGGAAAAAATTGCGGAAAATCAACGAAAAGCGGCGGTCGCAGTTGCCGACTGTTTTTGGTCTCCTGGCGAAAATGGGCAGAAAAGTGCGACCTGGAGGTCCAGGTCGCAGGGTATGGGCCAAAAAGTGCGACCCCCCGTTCCGGTTGTCTCGGCGGCAGATTTTCAGAAAAGTTGCCGTCTCAGTTGCGGCTGGTGTCGCTTACCTGTGCAATAGGGCCAGAAACACACGAAAGTTAGAAATTTAAAATTTTTAGGGTTTTATGTGAGAAAAATGACATAAAAAGAGGAAAACTAAGCAGCTGAAAAGAAGCCCTAGGGCCTGAAGTAGCTGGATATGCAGGAATAGGAAAAACGACAGTGGTCGTAATTTAAAACCCGTGTGGAGTCGCCATTTGTTAGTATGAATCCTTCGTCGAAGTGTAGGAAAAAGGACCCCTTTAGCTACGCATAACTAATATCCCTAACAACAATAGAGGCTGCCAAACATCTTCAGATCTGCGATTAGTAATAAAAATGCTGCAACAAACAGATCTATAAATGGAAAGACATTAAGCAGTAAAATAAAAGGGTTTGCTCCATGCATCCAACAGACAAGACAAGAACACGATTTTTGAAAGAATTTTTGTATTACAGGGCACCTGGGAGGAAAACAAGAAGGTGTATCCATCTCTCCTCAATGGGATGGGTTCTTTGTAGTCCTCAGCACTTCAGATCTAATCTTTCTCTCTCTTGCAGGTGTAGAAAACCCAATGCAGAAAATAGAGCTCAATGGGAGCAAATGGTGAAAATGAGACCAAGTGTATAGATCCAGAGTGATCTAGTAGGCAAAAAAAGGTGAGGAATGATGGGGAAGAACCCTCCTATTTATAACAAAATATTGGGTCATTCTAGATCTTGGCGCATGATTAAAATAATGTTAACCAAATCTAGATCCACCTTTATGGAATATTTTATTATATTTGTTGGAGGGAAAGGGTGTTTGACTTGGGTCAAATCCCTTGATTAGTGAAAAATAAATAAATAAATGATTTATTTATCTTTTTAAGGAAATGGTTGGAAGATAATCAAATAAATAATGATTTATTTAATTATTTGTGGGTGATTTGGTCATATTTAACAAGGAATATTATCTAAACAAGATTTAAATAATTATTTCTAGAAAATAATAAGATAACTAAGGGTTTATCTCATTAATTTCTTTGTTTTTGGGTTAAACATGACTGGGAATAATAATTAAATTATGGTTTAATTAATTATTCCATGAGGAAAATCAAACAAATATAGGTTTGTTTAATATTTCCTTTTGGGGTTTCCTGTTTGGACCATAAACAACCTAATAAATGTGGTTTATTAAGTTATTTAGCATAGTGAAGGCAATTTTACTGAGGGTAAAATTGGTCTTACATGGTGTACTTGGGTCCATCTAATGATGATAGGTTAGATGACCAAAAAATGGTGTAACAGAACACAATGATGAAGGGACTGAGAGAGGAAAGAATAAGCCTTTTGAGAAAAAGGTCGATGCACCAAAGAAGGAAGCTCCCAAGTCTAACAATGCACATGAAAAGTCGAAGACTAGGAAGCCCTTGAACTGCTAGATTTGTGCTGAAGAACATACGGTGAAGAATTTTCCTTCAAGACCGAAGTTAGCAGCCACAGTACAAGCAAAAAAGAAGAAGGAACCTTTAGTTAGGACCATGTAGGTTCTAAGTGCAGCAGCAACTTATGAAGCTATCCCAGGAAGGGACCCTGAAAGAAACAACCTTGATTTTGTGAACATGAAGATTGCAGAGGGCACACTATGTACCATGGTGGATTGTGGTGTTATGCATAACTTCATTGGAGAAGACACCGCTAGGAAATTTGGATTGAGGTTCAAACCAATCCAAGCTAAATTGAAAGCAGTGAATTCACCACCGGATTATGTGATTGGAGTTGCAAAAAAAACACCAATTGAAATAAGGAGTTGGCACGGGGATGTTGACTTCATGATTGTGAATATGGATGATTATGAGGCTATGTTAGGCATGGAATTCTTCAAATAATTCAAATTTATGGTGGTTCCTCACATGAGGAAGTTGTACATTTATGATGGGAATGATGACCATCCTATTGGGATCCCAACCATAAGAGGAGGGGACACAACCTGTTGTAAACTAACAGCTATGAGTGTGGAAGACACACAACGACATGATGAAATCTAGTGAAGATTAGTCCTCATGTAAGGAAAAATTCAGGAGAAAGCATGGGAAATCATGGCATTGTCCAATAGTCTCTTGGATATAACAAGAAGACTTGAGACAATGGAGGCAAAGGAAAATGTAGTCCCACAGATTCAGGGAGAAAGCTTGGAAACATACATGTTGAGGTTAGAAGAGGAGGACCCAGACAGATGGCTATAGTTGATAAATGAGGAAAGAAGGCCTTCGGCCTCCACATCCCCCACCTTCTAGACTATACATAGAGGATGAGGTTCATTGTCATCTGCTCAGGACAATGAAGACCTCAAACTTATGAGTAGGCCATGGAGCGAGATGGGCACTTTATAGCAGGATGTTTTGGCAGTCATGATGGTGGGAGAAACATATGCTCTTGTGGAGGAGATTTTTTGTTGTATTAGCTACCCAACTTGTCACCGGCACAAGGGGATCCAACACATGATTTTTTGCAGAATTGGAGACATGACCGAGGCATGTAGCAGATCAAGGGTGTTCACATCTGGATGCTATTCATAAATTTGTATCAGAGTTGGACACATGAACACATTTGGAAGATGTTGGAGTCATCAATAATTTATGATGATAGTTGCGATGATACCGTGCACATGGACGAGACGATAGTTTGTGTAGCGACATTTTGCAACAAATTTTGCGACGATATTTCACACAAGGAGTTGTGACAATGGATCGTGTGACGAATGGATGATGTTGTCAAGGGATGAAAATGCTTTGAAGTGGTGGAGGATGTAAGGCCCCAAGAATTCATGAGGAGTGTTCAGGGTAATGGGCGCGCCCATTCGGGGTTTGGAATAAGTTCGGGCACCGTGCGATGAAACAGGCGAAACGTCGCACCGTAGCGGCACAGGCACGTGTGTGTAGCGGCGAGCGACACGAGGGTGCGTTGTGGTGGGCACGTCGGACTTGACTAACAAAAAAATTTTGCAAGGCAAAATTTATACACTTGACATCGCATTGTAGCCGATTCAAGCTGATGGACGAGTCAGATGAGCGGCCGACGTGTTGGGCGCGACCGACGCTACGTGTAATATCCCCAAATAGGGACTGATCAACCATGCATGCATAAAAAACGCATTGTCAGAAATAAATGATATAAATCATGAAATCAACTCTTGGATCCTTTATATCAGTCAATATACAACCTAAATCCAAGAATAGAGTTGAAACAAATCAAACTAGGTGGGTTAAACATACCTCCCACACCTAGGATTGCTATAAAAAGGCTAAAACCCCAAACACTACAACACAGGAGTTTTTGCATAAAAGTGGCTGCAAAGTCTAAAGAGGGTTTGTACACATAAATAGTAGATACAAATAGATCTAATATTATATTAAACAATATGCTCAGAAAAATGAGATCTAGTCTCCTTTATACAAAAACTAGAGAACCCGGGAAGGGTTTCTAGGAATTCACCCTGAATACAAATGGTGATATTCAACCATATGACTGAATAATCACTACAACTAAAGAACAGGAGTGTAGAAGGCTTTAATAATAAATATCTGATGCATATCTGATCAAAGGTATTCCCCCATGGAAGAATCAACTCTCGAATCACAGGAAAACTCCCCGAAAGAGCCACAAAAGACACTGCTGAAACTGCCCTCCAGAAATACCGCAATTCTAGAATGGAATAATGTTGTAGGTGATGGAAATATGTTGGCCTACTACCAAATATATGACATCAGCCCAAGAACCCTCCAAACTTATCCTCCAATAGAAGGAAACCTCCCTCCTATGGAAAACCAACTCAGAAAGTGGGTTTCTCAACCCTCCACTGCAACACCCTGCAACTCAACATAACCTCCTGTAGAAACTAAAGACTGAAGCTTGGCACCAATTCTAGATATGTTGAATGATATATTAGGTCTCTCCCAAGAGCTACTCAAAAGGGAAGAGAAGGAATTCCTGAACAAGAATACCTTAGTGCTAAACAACACCAACAATATTAGCTAAACAACTAAGAGAGAAAAAGTCTAAGTAGACATAAAAATACAATTCATAAGCTAACCCAAAAATGGCTGCCATCCTCTTCCTTATAAACTCAATTAGCCTTCTCCCCTTGGGTCCCACTCAATAGGGTTTCCACCATCACATAAACAATCTCCCTCCAAAACTGCGTTGTACCTTCATTAGAGCCTCTCCTCTAAACTGCGTTGTTTTATTTGGTCAAGGTTGACCTCTTCAACCTGATCTAGCCCTTTTCACACCTAAGGGTCTTCAATCCAGCTCACATATATCTATCTAGGCTTAACCTCATTCACATTGAGCTATTTTATTTGTTGATCCACTCCTCCTACATTTATGTTGTTGACTTGGTCAAACTTGAATTTGTCCACATGTAAAATGTCCCTGTTCACACATGAGAGTGTAAAATCCAGCTGGCATCATGATCCCCTTTCACACAAATATGGATTTCATCTTTATCTCTGAAATTTATGGGCCTCCTTACCCATTTATTAATCTCCTATGTGATATTAGCAAAATACTATATTCCAATTTGCTGCATGCAAATTTGGAGTATTACAGTCCTCCCCTCCCAAATGTTGCTTGTCCTCAAGCAACTACAAGGATAGAATTGAAGAGCATCCTCTTCTTCCCCTGTATCAACCTCATAAGACAAAATCCTCCAAGGATCAAGGTGTTGTCTCATCAACATATCTCCAAGTTGCCCCTCCCAAGTAAACAAGCTAGCTTTTGGTGAACACCCCAAATAACTATCATCATGTGACAGTAAAATATCAATGGAGGCAACAATGGGTGGTCTAAAGGCATTCTTGAGGCATGTGGTCTGATATATATTGGGATATGCCATCCCCATATGAATCTCCCATCCCCAAGCTATCATCCATACAAAATGAGTTACCACCCAACATGGCAACTCCTGAAAATCCTCCTCCACCTTGAGCTCCTGCAAAGTAGGTGGGCTAAAATTCTGAACATGGTAGACAAGGTAGCCTACCCCACACTATCCTCCTCTCCACTTAAGATAAGTGCAGATAATTTTATGATCTTGGTCTGCAATAATGTTGCCCTCTAGTGGCAAGAAGGAAACTAGATCTCCAAAGATCCCTTTCCCAACGTTGTGAATCAAGCTGGCCCAAACCACCTCATACATGATGGATAAGAAATCACTACCATATGGTATCCCATCCACCTCATGTCCTTCCTCATAAAGAAACAAATATTTTGTTGTGGTGGCCATATCTCTTCCCATGCTCCCCTTATAACATGTAATGTAGAAAGTGTGGGAATCCTCCTTCCCAAAGAACACATCCACCCAATGTGTTTCTCCCCCAATCATGCTCCCCATAATGGAAAGAACAAAATCAGAAAATGGGATCATTATTAGCATCAAAATGAAAGAAATACTAAAGGTTTCATGTGGTGTTGGAAAGTACCAACAATCTCCCAAGTGGTCACAACGCAATCTTTCCCACTGCAGCTTCAGGAAATAGCATGGCAAGTTGTTTCTTGACAAATGGATAGTTGTGTAAGTCACCACATCTACTAGAAAATAGTAAATGGATGAATGTATCAACTGAGAATACATGAAGTAACCAAACACTTGCCCCAATCCATACAATAGATGGTTGTCTCCATCATAATAGCTGGCCAAAAATAGTCCATGGAGCCCAAAGAAAAGTTTTCCTCTTTGTGGAGCAATGCACTGCAAAGAAGTGGTAAGAGCATGAAAATATTGTGTTGGACAATCAATAAATGAAAAAATATAATTCTTACCATGTAATGAAAGTAAGATGATGATAGGATTCATAAATGAGTCCTCCATGGTGGTATGACATACTCCTATGAAGAGGAATGAACCATATGCTTCATGAAGATAATACTTCTTATACTTGGAAATCCAAGTCAAGATGAACATACCACAATACCAGATGAATCCATCCACTACTCTATAATTCTCAACTCCTCCTTGTCCACCAATTGCATCAAATGTGAAGTGATCCTGGGGACACTCCATCAATAAGTCCATGCTCCAAATTGACATCGCTGTTGGCCCATGGGAATAGGCTCCTGCCAACTCATAACTCCATCCTTTGACATGCTCAATGTCAAAGAATCCTCCTATAATGCTGCCACATACAAGAAGTTTCTTCCAAAGTGGAAGTACTTCCAGATCATCTAAGGCTAAGGAGTAGCCCCTTTGCACCATGGTAGTGCCATCTCCTACTCCTGCAACATCATGCAAAGTGTGAGAGCAATTCTGCCCTTGCTCTCTCAAAGTCCTCCAAAGAAACCAAAGTCTTTGCTGCCTCCTCATACCACCATCATAAAAATCATGCGGTGAAAACATAATTATCATATCATCACAATGCATCCACACTCCCTGCGGCCCAATGATGCAAGTATCTTGAAAAGTTCCTTCCACCCACATACCCTTGGAAAAAGGATATGTCCCATGATGGCCAAACTCTTTCAATAGTAGCCAATGCAGCCAAGCCTCCTACTGCCCGGTGTCATATATTTGCAAGTAGCTTACCAGCTTCTTGCTCTCCATCCACTCCCATTCCTCCCAATGTGAGTGCCTCCCATCATGATCAACCTTGATACCCTTCCAATGAAGACTACACTTCTCCCAAATCAGATTTTTCTTCTTGCATTCCATGGGATGCTAAAATGCAACTCCTTGGAGATATCCTATAAAATATCTCACACAAATGATCATCTTGAATCCATAAGGATCCAAGTGGGCTGAAGGCAAAGGCTCCTCATTGCTACCTCTTGAAAATGCTGTAAATCTCCTCCCTGGTGTTTTGGCTGTCTCATGCCCCAACTCAAGGATGAACATATGGTTTTGCATAAATTTGTTTGGGACAAAGTTCATCCCATCCTCCAAGAATTCACACCCCAACCTCACATGTGGTGTGCAGCCCAATAGTGGCCCATTAGGATGATGTTTCATCCCTTCCTTGATCAAATCAAGGTTGCACAGCGCAGTGCAATTGTGTTGTTTCAAATGAGTAGTATGCAATGGTATACAATCATCCATATGATTTGCTGAAACAATAGGAGATGAAAATTTAGGCATACCTTGATGAAGCTTGGAAGTATCTTGTATGGCTATAAGGGCTTCTTCCTCTAATGAGTTGGCTCCTACAATTGAAGATTTTGAGGGCTGCTCCCCTATAGTTGTGACAATTTTGGTACAAGTCTCCTCCAACGGTGGTGAGGGCCTCTTCTCGTCTGATTTTTCTTCACCAAATTTCCCAATCAACCTTCGAGTAAACTTAGCAAAAGTAACCACTCTTGCATGGCTCAAGTGGCTGAACCACCAAATTTATTCTTCACCCTCTAGGTGCAGTGCTGCAATCTCTACAGCCTCCCTTTCTACCACAGAATGTAGTAGGAAGAATGCATCTAGTTTCCTTACCCAAACCCTTGCTACAGATGACCCATCAAAAGTAGACAATAGAAACCTATTGCCCTTGATCCTTTCTTGGCCACAAGGTCTTCTTTACTCCTCCAAATGAATGAATTGAGGGAAAGCTAGAGTCTCCTTGAAGGCTCTAGGTTGAGATTTGTACTCAACAAGGTATTCACTTAGAATCATGTGATCCAAGTGTCCTCCATCCTCCGGAAGTATGTCCTCCCTCTCAAAGGAAAGGATAGGTCCCAAATCTTTGGAGCTCTCTGTAACACTGGTCTCCTCTTCTTATCATAGGAAGTGCATGGCTCTTCCTCCTCCTGAAACTCTCTAGAAGTTTCACTGCTCCTTTTCTATTCCTCTTGTTTAACTTCCTTGGAGAGGTTCTTCCTGGATCTGAAAATTGATTAGAGAAAGCTCATCATTTCCATAATTTTGGCCTTGCTCTTTCCTTTATAGCACTTTGGCTTGAAGTCCACAGGCTGAGCCAAAGATCTTGCTCTGATACCACTATAATATCCCCAAATAGGGACTGCTCAACCATGCATACATAAAAAATGCATTTTCAGAAATAAATGCTATAAATCAAGATATAAAATCTTGGATCCTTTATATCAGTCAATATACAACCTAAATCCAAGAATAGAGTTGAAACAAATCAAACTAGGTGGGTTAAACAGACCTCCCACACCAAGGATTGCTAAAAAAGGCTAAAACCCCAAACACTACAACACAGAAATTTCTGCATAAAAGTGACTGCACAGTCTAAAGAGGGTTTGTACACATAAATAGTAGAGAAAAATAGATCTGATATTATATTAAAAAATATGCTCAGAAAAATGAGATCTAGTCTCCTTTATACAAAAACTAGAGAACCTGGGAAGGGTTTCTAGGAATTCACCATGAATACAAATGGTGATCTTCAGCCATATGACTTAATAATCACTACAACTTAAGCACGGGAGTGTAGAAGGCTGTAAGAATAAATATCCGATGCATATCTGATCAAAGGTCTTCCCCCATGAAAGAATCAACTCTCCAATCACAGGAAAACTCCCCGAAAGAGCCACAAAAGACACTGCTGAAACTGCCCTCCAGAAATAACGCAATTCCTGAATGGAATAACACTATAGGTGATGGAAATATGTTGGCCTGCTACCAAATATTTGATATCAATCCAAGAAGCCTCCAAATTGATCCTGCAATAGAAGGAAACCTCCCTCCTATGCAAAACCAACTCAGAAAGTGGGTTTCTCAACCCTCCACTACAACACCCTCAACTCAACACAACCTCCTATAGAAAATATGATGAAACTGAAGACTGAAGTTTGGCACCAATGCCAGATATGTGGAATGATAGATCAGGTCTCTCCCAAGAGCTACTCAAAAGGGAAGAGAAGGAATTCCTAAACAGGAATACCTTAGTGCTAAATAGCACTGGCAATCTTAGCTAAATAGCTAAGAGAGCAAAATTCTAAGCAGACATCAAAATACAATTCATAAGATAACCCCAAAATGGCTACTATCCTCTTCCTTATAAAATCGATGAGCCTTGTCCCCTTGGGTCCCACTCAATAGGGTTTCCACCATCACATAAACAATCTCCCTCCAAAATTGTGTTGTACCTTCATTAGAGCCTCTCCTCTAAACTGCATTGTTTGATTTGGTCAAGGTTGACCTATTCAACCTGCTCCAGCCCTTTTCACACCTAAGGGTCTTCAATCCAGCTAAAATATAGCTATCTAGGCTGAGCCTCATTCACATTGAGCTATTTTATTTGCTGATCCACTCCTCCTACATTTATGTTGTTGACTTGGTCAAACTTGACTTTGTCCACATGCAAAATGTCCCTGTTCACACATGAGAGTGTAAAATCCAGCTGGAATCATGATCCCCTTTCACACAAATAGGGATTTCATCCTTATTTCTGAAATATATGGGCCTCCTTACCCATTTATTCATCTCCTAAATGATATTAGAAAAATTCAATATTCCAATTTGCTGCATGCAAATTTGGAATATTACACTACGTTACATGGACAGACAGCCAAACGAAGGGTCAGCTCAGGTCCACCGAGTGACCCACACTCCACTTGATATGCATATTAATAAGGAGGGTGTATGGAGAGTGGAGGTATCATTCGATCATCAAACGGATCAAGCATTCGAACAAGAACAATCAAAGGCAACCACGAGCATACCAACAACTCGTTGGTGAGAAGGAACATCGAAAATGGTGAAGGAAGGTGAGGGCGAGTTGGGCGGCACATGAAGGCATCCGCAGAGCATAGGTCAGGAGATTTGGGCAGTGCATGAGGGCGTCCGCACCGCAAACGGGCAACTTGGGTGACCCACGACAGGGCATCTCTACACGAACTGCATGACAGTTCGAAAGCCATTTCGGGAGTGTTGATGGTCGGAATTGAGTTCCGTAAATTGAAGAATGTGAGTATTGATGGGCGCATCTAACCATATAGTTGGGTAGTGGATTAGACACACAAGGAACTCATGGAATGGTCTAAACTGATTTTCAGTGTTCATTCGAGTGACCCAGGTGACCCCGCAGCACTTGGGTAGTTTTGTGCAGGATATTCCCAAGGTGAAATTTGATGATTGTAAATGATTGTTGTAGGCTAGTTTTATGGTTGACAAGACTGAGAGCTTGGTAAAAAGACCAAATTGCTTTTCCAAGGAGCAGAAGTGGCTTCTGCTAGATTGAAACTTATAATTTCATATTTATGAAACATATTATTGGGCGGACTCATTATTAAGGAAGTTGCCCCTCCCTTGTATGTATGGGCATACTTGTGGATTGGTAATAATTTTTATGTTTATATCCACATATTGAAAGAAAATTTGGTTAATAATTAACAAGCATTGTTAAAGGCATAGTCTACATACTTGAGTATTTGGAAAAAAGAAAAAGTATGGTAGTGTCACACCCGTCTATAGCGTGGTTGAAAGACACCGAAGATATAGGAGCATGACAATAGGGCACCCGTGCAGTCACAACTTAGAAAATTTGATATGGGCGCCCTCAACCGAAACGACCCGACCCAAACGTGTTTGTGTGGGCGCCCTCAACCGAAACGACCGGGCCCGAATGCATTTGGTCGGGCGCCCTCAACCGAAACGAACTGAACTGAACGGGTTTGGGTGGGCGCCCTCAAATGAAATGACATGACATGCCCGACCGAACGAAGGCACAAGGGAGAAAATGACAAACGGGCTGCACAAACGTGCATAAGGCACCTGTGTGGCCACAACTTAGCAAATTTGATACGGCCGTCCTCAAATGAAATGACCCGACCCGAACGCGTTTGGGCAGGCGCCCTCACACGACGCTCATGATCGAATGAAGGTACAAGGGAGCAACCGAAAAATGGGTTGCACGAACGTGCACAGGGCACCCTTGCGGTCACAACTTAGCAAATTTGATATGGGCGCCCTCAACAGAAACGACATGACCCAAACTTGCTTGGGCGGGCGACCTCAACCAAATGGACCTGGCCCGAACAAATTTGGGCGAGCACCCTCAACCGAAAAAACCTGACCTGAACGGGTTTGGGCGAGTGCCCTCAAACAAAACGACACGGCCCACCCGACCGAATGAAGGCACAAGGGAGAAAATGGAAAATGAGCCACACAAGCGTGCACAAGGCACTCGTGCGGCCACAACTTAGCAAATTTGATACGACTGCCCTCAAACTAAATGACCCAACCCAAACTGAATGAAGGCACAAGGGAGCAGTCAGAAAATGAGCCACATGAACATGCACAAGGCACATGTGCAGTTACAACTTATCAAATTTTATACAGGCGCCCTCAACTGAAATGACCCAACCCAAAAGCGTTTGGGCGGGCGCCCTCAACCGAAACAACCCGACCCGAACTCGTTTGGGCGGGTGCCCGCAACTGAAATAACCATACCCGAACGGGTTTGGGCGAGCGCCCTCAAATGAAATGACACGGTGGGCTACCAAATGAAGGCACAAGGGAGAAAACGACAAACGGGCTGCACGAACGTGCACAAGGCACTCGTGCAGTCACAACTTAGCAAATTTGATACGGCCGCCCTAAAACGAAACAACCTGACCTGAACACGTTTGGGTGGGCACCCTCACATGACGCGACATGGCGCACACGACCGAACAAAGGCACAAGCGAACAACGGAAAACGGACCACACGAACGTGCACAGGGCACCCATGCGGTCACAACATAACAAATTTTGATGGTTACCGTTTCTTAAAAATTGGTTAAAATCTAAGGGAAATTACAATGTTTACTGTCATCACTCTTACGACGTTTATTCCTTGGGCGGCCTCACATGGCATGACCTGACCTGCTTGAATGTGTTTCCTTGGGCGCCCTTACAATATGGCACGAACCGACTTGACCTAACATGAACGTGTTTCCTCAGGTGCCATCACACGACTCAACCGGACCCGAATGAATGTGTTTCCTTAGGCGGCCCCACACAACACAACCCGACCAGATCCAACTCGACCCACCCGAATGCGTTACCTTGGGTGCCCTCATACGACCCAATCACACAACCCGAAACATTGTTCCTAAACCATAAACCCGATCACATGACCCGACACATTGTTCCTAAATCCTAAAATATAACTCCCAAACATTTTTCCTAAACCATAAACCCTAAGATTGTTCCTAAACACTAACACTTGCCTCCTAAACGTCGCACTACCGACAGTTTTCTCTGAAACGTCGCAATACCGACACTTGTCTCAAAACTGTCGCAACACCGACACTTATCTCCAAACGTCGCAATACCGACACTTTTCTCTGAAACGTCGCAATACCGACACTTATCTCAAAGCTGTCACAATACCGACACTTATCTCCAAACATCAAAATTCTGACACTTCTCTCTGAAACATCACAATATCGACACTTTACTCTGAATCGTCGCAATATCGACACTTGTCTCAAAACTGTCGCAATACCGACATTTATCTCCAAAAGTCACAATTTCAACACTTCTCTTTGAAACGTCGCAATACCAACACTTTTGTCAAAACCATCACTATAGCGACACTTATCTCTAAATGTCGCAATAGCGACACTTTTCTCCAAACGTCGCAATACTGACACTTGTCTCCAACCGTTGGTATAGCGACGGTTGTGGGCGGGATTTGAAAAATTGATACAAATTGGGGAAATTTCCGACAATACGTCAAATATGTAAGAACTAAAGTGTCGCAATTTTTACCAAATGTACTAGTGATTCATCTTTGTGACAGTTTCGCCAGACTGTCCACCATCTTCCACACATCTTGCAAACATACATAAATTGTGAGATTTAAAAATACAAGGTTTCATAGCCTCATCTGCTTTTCATGCACCCAATTACATTCAAACCTTTGACTTGATGTAAGACTCTTTGACTCTAGACTTGACATCAAATCTTCATCCTGGATGAAAAATATACCCTCTTGTACAATAATTCAATGGTTTAACTTGACTCAAGCTATCCAAATTTTCATTTGACCTTAACATCTGATTTAACTTCAAGGCTTGGCCTAATAATTACAATAGCAGATATTTTGACTCTAATTCAAGTTATAGAACATTCCAATGAACATCCACCCTTAATACATTCTCATGATGTAAAATCTTCACTCTCTCTCACACTCCATTATTATTAAAATATCACAAGTCACTAATTACATCATCTCCCTTTATCACTTCACATGATACTTAGCCTTTAAATCAAAATGCAATCCTTTTTTCCCAAGATTTATTTTATGGTGAAAATAAATAAACCATTCGATTTTCAACATTTAAAATACCTTTCTGAATTATCATACGTTATGCTCCCGTCAAGGTTATTAATAAACCTTCTCTTTGCAATTTCAATTCTCTAGATTTCACTCTTTTGTGTCTTCTTTATCACTATGAATATTTGCATTCCCTTTAGACCATAATCCCTTCAACATGCTCATATTTTTAGCGCAAATAGTTTTCCTATACTTCCATGCATCTCATTCTTTGCAATGACGATTCTCATGCAACATCGTCTCTTCTCAGTGCACAAAAAAAATCATTCCTAAGAATTTTCCAAAACTTCCTTTTAACATGGTGGCATCAACATATTTCTCCGACAGCAACAAACACAAACTGCACTATCTTTGGGACAAAACAATGTGAACACTTTCACATGCATTACAAGCAACGATCAATCATGATCTTAACTTATTATCTCTCTTAAAATATCTCTCTTCCCACTCATGAATTTTTTTTGAGACACTCATAAAATTGTATATGGCCTTAAGCACTATTCTTCTCAATCTGAATTACATATCCATTTTACGTTATTTAAATAACATAAAAAATGCACTATCAACATATTTCTCCAGCAGCAACAAACACAAACTGCACTATATTTGGGACAAAAAAATTTGAACACTTTCACATGCATTACAAGCAACGATCAATCATGATCTTAACTTATTATCTCTCTTAAAATATCTCTCTTCCCACTCATGAATTTTGGTGAAACACTCATAAAGTGTATATGGCCTTAAGCACTATTCTTCTCAATCTGAATTACATATCCATTTTACGTTTTTCAAATAACATTAAGACTTATTTGACTTACCACCTTCATAGTGTGCCCACCGATAGTTCTTGAGCTTCCGCTCTATAGCTCTTTTTCCGAAGTATCAATATATATAGAAGTGCACAATATTATCAAAATATTTGTAAAGAGAATGGCATAGCAGGACCAAATCTTATCCATGACACTGATGATACTAATGGAACTTTCTCAAACATTACTTAAGCGAAGAAAACTTCCCAAGCTTTCTTTCATGATCACACTATTCTCAATTTTCATGACCAATTTAAAAAAACAATACATTTCCACTTTCACGCGTTATAATTTTGTACCTTTTTGTCCCCATAAAAACAATTGGTTGCTACAATCCCATCGTTCAGCCTTTACTCTTATAACAAAATCTTCTGCAACTTCGCTTCTTGTGTTTTTAAAGAAAATACACATCATGTAAATCATCTAATGAAGAGAATTTTTTATGATCTTTAACATAGTTCCACCACGCCAAGAAACTTTACGCAAAGCTTCTTTCTCAAGTTCTGTCAAAGGCTTTTTGGGGAATAATTTTCACATTCACGTCCATGCTCTAGTATAAAGTCACGTAGCCAAGCAAACACACTGAGAATACAATGATTTAAATAGACTTTTAGTCTCTAATACAGAGATCCCTCTATCTGCATCTCGGCTCTCCATGGAAGTAAAATCCATACAACAGAACACCACAGTACCAACAATCTCAAGATTAGATGCGGAGAGTATGTTTAAACAAATTTACATATAAATAGCATAACTCCCGTTACTCCATATTGTACAGTAAAAATATGTATTTTTTTTTTATGGGCACGTTCATCAACTAGCCATGTTCCATCTGATAAGCCGGTAACAAAATTTGAGCACCTCTACGGTGACTATCCAGGCTTGGATGCTTTGATTACCACCCGAAATCTGGCGGCGGTTAGCTTTGGCTTAGATTTTTCGATTGGATGATTCCAATCTTCATAACTGAGACCAAAATATAAAATTTTGAAAAAAAATGAAGAGCACACTGTTTATTTACATATCTCTAATTGGAGCTTTATTAGATGTTATTTTATCAACTATCTCTCACTTTCTGAGATTGTATTGTCAGGAGCTTGCACTGTTCTCTCATGGTTGACACTCTGCCTCCTTAATATCTAGAGATGCTTTTAACCTGTTGTTAGTCTTTAAAAGGTTATGAACTTCCATATCTTTTTGTTTGTTCACACCCTCCAAGTTTGCAGCTTTGGAAGTAAGCATTTCCACAACTTTATCCATTTCTTGGAGTCACTTCTCAGGTGACAACATAGACTTCCTTGTACCAGTTAGATTATCAATATTAGATAGTAAAACCTCAAAATCATGCCTCACCCAAACAATTCTTGAAAACATAAAAAAAAACATGGATCCCATTCAAACTATTGTACGCGGTTATAGCGTCCCAAGCCACATGGTTATCAACTCACAACTCCACGGTGACAACATTTAAGTTATGACGCAGTCTCGCAACAAGACCTGCACGTCAACGCCGAGAACAACAATGAATGGCCTGTCTTTAGTATCGATTTTCCTCTACGGCGTTATCTCCATAACTCTCCAATTCCGCATTCAACATTCTATTGATGATGTGTTCAATCCCCAACATTTTATTTCCTCTACGCTATCTACCATCTCAGCGTTCAATATTCTACTACTTCTGCATTCAATCCTCAGCATTTGATTGCCTCTACGCTGTCTACCATCTCAATGTTTTACCAAACAGATTTGTCTCCCATCGCACACCTATTCGTTGGCTACCGCCGCCAGATTTTGGGTGGTAATCAAAGCGTCCAAGCCTAGACAGTCACCGTAGAGCTGCTCAAAGTTTATTACCGGCTTATCAGATGGAACATGGCTAGTTGTGGGCGGGATTTGAAAAATTGATACAAATTGGGGAAATTTCCGACAATACGTCAAATATGTAAGAACTAAAGTGTCGCAATTTTGACCAAATGTACTAGTGATTCATCTTTGTGACAGTTTCACGGTGTCCACCATCTTCCACACATCTTGCAAACATACATAAATTGTGAGATTTAAAAATACAAAGTTTCATAGCCTCATACGCTTTTCATGCCGCAATTACATTCAAACCTTTGACTTGATGTAAGACTCTTTGACTCTAGACTTTGCCTGGAATCTTCATCCTGGATGAAAAATATACCCTCTTGTACAATAATTCAATGGTTTAACTTGACTCAAGCTATCCAAATTTTCATTTGACCTTAACATCTGATTTAACTTCAAGGCTTGGCCTAATAATTACAATAGCATATATTTTGACTCTAATTCAAGTTATAGAACATTCCAATGAACATCCACCCTTAATACATTCTCATGATGTAAAATCTTCACTCTCTCTCACACTCCATTATTATTAAAATATCATAAGTCACTAATTACATCATCTCCCTTTATCACTTCACATGATACTTAGCCTGTAAATCAAAATGCAATCCTTTTTTCCCAAGATTTATTTTATGGTGAAAATAAATAAACGATTCGATTTTCAACATTTAAAAATACCTTTCTGAATTATCATACGTTATGCTCCCGTCAAGGTTATTAATAAACCTTCTCTTTGCAATTTCAATTCTCTAGATTTCACTCTTTTGTGTCTTCTTTATCACTATGAATATTTGCATTCCCTTTAGACCATAATCCCTTCAACATGCTCATATTTTTAGCGCAAATAGTTTTCCTGTACTTCCATGCATCTCATTCTTTGCAATGACGATTCTCATGCAACACCGTCTCTTCTCAGTGCACAAAAAAATTCATTCCTAAGAATTTTCCAAAACTTCCTTTTAACATGGTGGCATCAACATATTTCTCCGACAGCTACAAACACAAACTGCACTATCTTTGGGACAAAACAATGTGAACACTTTCACATGCATTACAAGCAACGATCAATCATGATCTTAACTTATTATCTCTCTTAAAATATCTCTCTTCCCACTCATGAATTTTTTGAGACACTCATAAAATTGTATATGACGCAAGCACTATTCCTCTCAATGCGAATTACATATCCATTTTACGTTATTTAAATAACATAAAAGCACTATCAACATCAAAATATTTCTCCGGCGGCAACAAACACAAAGCGCACTATATTAGGGACAAAAATTTGAACACTTTCACATGCATTACAAGCAACGATCAATCATGATCTTAACTTATTATCTCTCTGCGCAAATATCTCTCTCTTCTCGCGCATGAATTTTGGTGAAACACTCATAAAGTGTATATGGCCTTAAGCACTATTCTTCTCAATCTGAATTACATATCCATTTTACGTTTTTCAAATAACATTAAGACTTATTTCACTTACCACCTTCATAGTGTGCCCACCGATAGTTCTTGAGCTTCCGCTCTATAGCTCTTTTTCCGAAGTATCAATATATATAGAAGTGCACAATATTATCAAAATATTTGTAAAAAGAATGGCATAGCAGGACCAAATCTTATCCATGACACTAATGATACTAATGGAACTTTCTCAAACATTACTTAAGAGAAGAAAACTTCCCAAGCTTTCTTTCATGATCACACTATTCTCAATTTTCATGACCAATTTAAAAAAACAATACATTTCCACTTTCACGCGTTATAATTTTGTACCTTTTTGTCCCCATAAAAACAATTGGTTGCTACAATCCCATCGTTCAGCCTTTACTCTTATAACAAAATCTTCTACAACTTCACTTCTTGTGTTTTTAAAGAAAATACACATCATGTAAATCATCTAATGAAGAGAATTTTTTTATGATCTTTAACATTGTTCCAGCACGCCAAGAAACTTTATGCAAAGCTTCTTTCTCAAGTTCTGTCGAAGGCTTTTTGGGGAATAATTTGCACACTCACATCCATGCTCTAGTATACAGTCACGTAGCCAAGCAAAAACACTGAGAATACAATGATTTAAATAGAATTTTAGTCTCTAATACAGAGATCCCTCTATCTGCATCTCGGCTCTCCATGGAAGTAAAATCCATACAACAGAACACCACAGTACCAAAAATCTCAAGATTAGATGCGGAGAGTATGTTTAAACAAATTTACATATAAATAGCATAACTCCCGTTACTCCATATTGCACAGTAAAAATATGTCTTTTGTTTTTTTATGGGAACGTTCATAAACTAGCCATGTTCCATCTAATAAGCCGGTAACAAACTTTGAGCAGCTCTACGGTGACTATCCAGGCTTGGATGCTTTGATTACCACCCGAAATCTGGCGGCGGTTAGCATTGGCTTAGATTTTTCGATTGGATGATTCCAATCTTCATAACTGAGACCAAAATAATAAAATTTTGAAAAAAAATGAAGAGCACACTGTTTATTTACATAGCTCTAATTTGAGCTTTATTAGATGTTATTTTATCAACTATCTCTCACTTTCTGAGATTGTATTGTCAGGAGCTTGCACTGTTCTCTCATGGTTGACACTCTGCCTCCTTAATATCTAGAGATGCTTTTAACCTATTGTTAGTCTTTAAAAGGTTACAAACTTCCATATCTTTTTGTTTGTTCACACCCTCCAAGTTTGCAGCTTTGGAAGTAAGCATTTCCACAACTTTATCCATTTCTTGGAGTCACTTCTCAGGTGACAATAGAGACTTCCTTGTACCAGTTAGATTATCAATATTAGATAGTAAAACCTCAAAATCATGCCTCACCCAAACAATTCTTGAAAACATTAAAAAAAAACATGGATCCCATTCAAACTACTGTACGCGGTTATAGCGTCCCAAGCCACATGGTTATCAACTCACAACTCCACGGTGACAACATTTAAATTATGACGTAGTCTCGCAACAAGACCTGCACTTCAACGCCGAGAACAACAATGAATGGCCTGTCTTTAGTATCCATTTTCCTCTACGGCATTATCTCCATAACTCTCCAATGTCGCATTCAACATTCTATTGATTATGTGTTCAATCCCCAACATTTTATTTCCTCTACGCTATCTACCATCTCAGCGTTCAATATTCTACTACTTCTGCATTCAATCCTCAGCATTTGATTGCCTCTACGCTGTCTACCATCTCAATGTTTTACCAAACAGGTTTGTCTCCCATCGCACACCTATTCATTGGCTACCGCCGCCAGATTTCGGGTGGTAATCAAAGCGTCCAAGCCTGGACAGTCACCATAGAGCTGCTCAAAGTTTTTTACTGGCTTATCAGATGGAACATGGCTAGTTGTGGGCGGGATTTGAAAAATTGATACAAATTGGGGAAATTTCCGACAATACGTCAAATATGTAAGAACTAAAGTGTCACAATTTTGACCAAATGTACTAGTGATTCATCTTTGTGTGATTTCGCGGTGTCCACCATATTCCACATCTTGCGATCAATACATAAATTGTGAGATTTAAAAAAATACAAGGTTTCATAGCCTCATCTTCTTTTCATGCACCCGATTACATTCAAACCAATGACTTGATGTAAGACTCTTTGACTCTATACTTGACATCAAATCTTCATCCTGGATGAAAAATATACCCTCTTGTACAATAATTCAATGGTTTAAGTTGACTCAAAGCTATCCAAAATCCAAATTTCATTTGACCTTAAAATCTGATTTAACTTCAAGGCTTGGCCTAATAATTACAATAGCATATATTTTGACTCTAATTCAAGTTATAGAACATTCCAATGAACATCCACCCTTAATACATTCTCATGATGCCAAAATCTTCCACTCTCTCACTCCATTATTATTAAAATATCACAAGTCACTAATTACATCATCTCCCTTTATCACTTCACATGATACTTAGCCTTTAAATCAAAATGCAATCCTTTTTTCCCAAGATTTATTTTAGGGTGAAAATAAATAAACCATTCGATTTTCAACATTTAAAAATACCTTTCTGAATTATCATACGTTATGCTCCCGTCAAGGTTATTAATAAACCTTCTCTTTGCAATTTCAATTCTCTAGATTTCACTCTTTTGTGTCTTCTTTATCACTATGAGTATTTGCATTCCCTTTAGACCATAATCCCTTCAACATGCTCATATTTTTAGCGCAAATAGTTTTCATGTACTTCCATGCATCTCATTCTTTGCAATGACGATTCTCATGCAACACCGTCTCTTCTTAGTGCACAAAAAAATTCATTCCTAAGAATTTTCCAAAACTTCCTTTTAACATGGTGGCATCAACATATTTCTCCGACAGCAACAAACACAAACTGCACTATCTTTGGGACAAAACAATGTGAACACTTTCACATGCATTACAAGGAACGATCAATCATGATCTTAACTTATTATCTCTCTTCCCACTCATGAATTTTTTTGAAACACTCATAAAATTGTATATGGCCTTAAGCACTATTCTTCTCAATCTGAATTACACATCCATTTTGCGTTATTTAAATAACATAAAAACTACACTATCAACATATTTCTCCGGCGGAAACAAACACAAAAGCTTGCACTATATTTGGGACAAAAAAATTTGAACACTTTCACATGCATTACAAGCAACGATCGATGTGATCTTAACATTATCTCTTAAGAAATATCTCTCTTCCCACTCACGAATTTTGGTGAAACACTCATAAAGTGTATATGGCCTTAAGAAATATTCTTCTCCAATCTGAATTACATATCCATTTTATGATTATTAAATAACATAAAATCTCATTTGACTTACCACCTTCATAGTGTGCCCATTGATAGTTCTTGAGTTTCCGCACTACAGCTCTTTTCTGAAGTATCAATGAAAAATATTATCAAAATATTTGTGAAGAGAATGGCATAACGGGACAAGTCTGCTCATGACAACGCTGATGATATAATGGAACTTTCTCAAACATTACTTAAGCGAAGAAAACTTCCCAAGCTTTCTTTCATGATACTACTTATTCTCAATTTTCATGACCAATTTAAAAACAATACATTTCCACTTTCATGCGTTATAATTTTGTACTCTTTGTCCCAGTAAAAACAATCAGTTTTCCAATCTCATCGTTCGACCTTTACTCTTATAAAAAAATCTTCTGCAACTTCGCTTCTTGTGTTTTTAAAGAAAATACACATCATGTAAATCATCTAATGAAGAGAATTTTTTTATGATCTTTAACATAGTTCCACCACGCCAAGAAACTTTACGCAAAGCTTCTTTCTCAAGTTCTGTCGAAGGCTTTTTGGGGAATAATTTGCACATTCACGTCCATGCTCTAGTATAAAGTCACGTAGCCAAGCAAACACACTGAGAATACAATGATTTAAATAGACTTTTAGTCTCTAATACATAGATCCCTCTATCTGCATCTCGGCTCTCCATGGAAGTAAAATCCATACAACAGAACACCACAGTACCAACAATCTCAAGATTAGATGCGGAGAGTATGTTTAAACAAATTTACATATAAATAGCATAACTCCCGTTACTCCATATTGCACAGTAAAAATATGTATTTTGTTTTTTTATGGGCACGTTCATCAACTAGCCATGTTCCATCTGATAAGCCGGTAACAAACTTTGAGCAGCTCTATGGTGACTCTCCAGGCTTGGATGCTTTGATTAGCACCCGAAATATGGCGGCGGTTAGCTTTGGCTTGGATTTTTCGATTGGATGATTCCAATCTTCATAACTGAGACCAAAATAATAAAATTTTGAAAAAAAATGAAGAGCAGACTGCTTATTTACATAGCTCTAATTGGAGCTTTATTAGATGTTATTTTATCAACTATCTCTCACTTTCTAAGATTGTATTTTCAAGAGCTTGCACTGTTCTCTCATGGTTGACACTCTGCCTCCTTAATATCTAGAGATGCTTTTAACCTGTTGCTAGTCTTTAAAAGGTTACGAACTTCCATATCTTTTTGTTTGTTCACACCCTCCAAGTTTGCAGCTTTGGAAGTAAGCATTTCCACAAATTTATCCATTTCTTGGAGTCACTTCTTAGGTGACAACAGAGACTTCCTTGTACCAGTTAGATTATCAATATTAGATAGTAAAACCTCAAAATCATGCCTCACCCAAACAATTCTTGAAAACATAAAAAAAAACATGGATCCCATTCAAACTATTGTACGCGGTTATAGCGTCCCAAGCCACATGGTTATCAACTCACAACTCCACGGTGACAACATTTAAGTTATGACGCAGTCTCGCAACAAGACCTGCACGTCAACGCCGAGAACAACAATGAATGGCCTGTCTTTAGTATCGATTTTCCTCTACGGCGTTATCTCCATAACTCTCCAATTCCGCATTCAACATTCTATTGATGATGTGTTCAATCCCCAACATTTTATTTCCTCTACGCTATCTACCATCTCAGCGTTCAATATTCTACTACTTCTGCATTCAATCCTCGGCATTTGATTGCCTCTACGCTGTCTACCATCTCAATGTTTTACCAAACAGATTTGTCTCCCATCGCACACCTATTCATTGGCTACCGCCACCAGATTTTGGGTGGTAATCAAAGCGTCCAAGCCTGGACAGTCACCGTAGAGCTGCTCAAAGTTTGTTACTGGCTTATCAGATGGAACATGGCTAGTTGTGGGCGGGATTTGAAAAATTGATACAAATTGGGGAAATTTCCGACAATACGTCAAATATGTAAGAACTAAAGTGTCGCAATTTTGACCAAATGTACTAGTGATTCATCTTTGTGACAGTTTCGCCAGACTTCCCACCATCTTCCACACATCTTGCAAACATACATAAATTGTGAGATTTAAAAATAAAAGGTTTCATAGCCTCATCTGCTTTTCATGCACCCAATTACATTCAAACCTTTGACTTGATGTAAGACTCTTTGACTCTAGACTTGACATCAAATCTTCATCCTGGATGAAAAATATACCCTCTTGTACAATAATTCAATGGTTTAACTTGACTCAAGCTATCCAAATTTTCATTTGAACTTAACATCTGATTTAACTTCAAGGCTTGGCCTAATAATTACAATAGCAGATATTTTGACTCTAATTCAAGTTATAGAACATTCCAATGAACATCCACCCTTAATACATTCTCATGATGTAAAATCTTCACTCTCTCTCACACTCCATTATTATTAAAATATCACAAGTCACTAATTACATCATCTCCCTTTATCACTTCACATGATACTTAGCCTTTAAATCAAAATGCAAAGCTTTTTTCCCAAGATTTATTTTATGGTGAAAATAAATAAACCATTCGATTTTCAACATTTAAAAATACCTTTCTGAATTATCATACGTTATGCTCCCTTCAAGGTTATTAATAAACCTTTTCTTCACAATTTCAACTCTCCAGATTTCATTTGCATGCCCTTCATACCATTACCTCTTCAACACGCTCATCATCTTAGCACAGACAGTCTTCCTGCACTTCCATGCAGCTCCTTATTTGCAGTGACAGTTCTCATGCGACACCGTCTATCTTCAGTGTACAAAACAATTCCTTCATAGGAATTTTCCAAAACTTTATTTTAACATGGTGGCATCAACATATTTCTCCAGCAGAAACAAACACAAACTGCACTATCTTCGGGGAAAAACAATGTGAACACTTTCACATGCATTACAAGCAATGATCAATAATGATCTTTAACTTATTATCTCTCTTAAAATATCTCTCTTCCCACTCATGAATTTTGGTGAAACACTCATAAAGAACTATTCTTCTCAATCTGAATTACATATCCATTTTACGTTATTTAAATAACATAAAAGCGCACTATCGAAACATATTTCTCCGGCAGCAACAAACACAAACTGCACTATATTTGGGACAAAACAATGTGAACACTTTCACATGCATTACAAGCAACGATCAATCATGATCTTAACTTATTATCTCTCTTAAAATATCTCTCTTCCCACTCATGAATTTTTGTGAAACACTCATGAAGTGTATATGGCCTTAAGCACTATTCTTCTCAATCTGAATTACATATCCATTTTATGTTATTTAAATAACATAAAAACTTATTTGACTTACCACCTTCATAGTGTGCCCACCGATAGTTCTTGATCTTCCGCACTACAACTCTTTTTCCGAAGTATCAAGATATATAGAAGTGCAAAATATTATCAAAATATTTGTAAAGAGAATGGCATAGCTGGACCAAATCTTATCCATGACACTGATGATCCTGATGGCACTTTCGCAAACATTACTTCAACGAAGAGAACTTCCCAAGCTTTCTTTCACAATCACACTATTCTCAATTTTCATGACCAATTTAAAAAAACAATGCATTTCCACCTTCACACGTTATAATTTTGTACCTTTTTGTCCACATAAAAACAATTGGTTGCTCCAATCCCATCGTTCGGCCTTTAATCTTATAAAAAAATCTTCTGCAGCTTCGCTTTTTGCATTTTTAAGGAAAATACGCATAATGTAAATCGTCTAATGAAGAGAAATTTTTTATGATCTTTAACACAGTTTCACCACACCAAGAAACTTTATGCAAAGCTTCTTTCCTAGGTTTTGTCGAAGGCTTTTTGGGGAATAATCTGCACATTCACGTCCATGCTCCAGTATACAGTCACGTAGCCAAGCAAACACACTAAGCATACAATGATTTAAATAGACTTGTAGTGTCTAATACAGAGATCCCTCTATCTGCATCTCGGCTCTCCATGGAAGTAAAATCCATACAACAGAACACCACAGTACCAACAATCTCAAGATTAGATGCGGAGAGTATGTTTAAACAAATTTACATATAAATAGCATAACTCCCGTTATTCCATATTGCACAGTAAAAATATGTATTTTGTTTTTTTATGGGCACGTTCATCAACTAGCCATGTTCCATCTGATAAGCCGGTAACAAACTTTGAGCAGCTCTACGGTGACTTTCCAGGCTTGGACGCTTTGATTACCACCCGAAATCTGGCGGCGGTTAGCTTTGGCTTAGATTTTTCGATTGGATGATTCCAATCTTCATAACTGAGACCAAAATAATAAAATTTTGAAAAAAAATGAAGAGCAGACTATTTATTTACATAGCTCTAATTGGAGCTTTATTAGATGTTATTTTATCAACTATCTCTCACTTTCTGAGATTGTATTGTCAGGAGCTTGCACTGTTCTCTCATGGCTGACACTCTACCTCCTTAATATCTAGAGATGCTTTTAACCTGTTGTTAGTCTTTAAAAGGTTACGAACTTCCATATCTTTTTGTTTGTTCACACTCTCCAAGTTTGCAGCTTTGGAAGTAAGCATTTCCACAACTTTATCCATTTCTTGGAGTCACTTCTCAGGTGACAACAGAGACTTCCTTGTACCAGTTAGATTATCAATATTAGATAGTAAAACCTCAAAATCATGCCTCACCCAAACAATTCTTGAAAACATAAAAAAAAAACATGGATCCCATTCAAACTACTGTACGCATTTATAGCGTCCCAAGCCACATTTTTATCAACTCACAACTCCACGGTGACAACATTTAAATTATGACGCAGTCTCGCAACAAGACCTGCACGTCAACGCTGAGAACAAAAATGAATGGCCTGTCTTTAGTATCGATTTTCCTCTACGGCATTATCCCCATAACTCTCCAATGCCGCATTCAACATTCTATTGATTATGTGTTCAATCCCCAACATTTTATTTCCTCTACGCTATCTACCATCTCAGCGTTCAATATTCTACTACTTCTGCATTCAATCCTCAGCATTTGATTACCTCTACGCTTGCTACCATCTCAATGTTTTACCAAACAAATTTGTCTCCCATCGCACATCTATTCATTGGCTACCGCCGCCAGATTTTGGGTGGTAATCAAAGCGTCCAAGCCTGGACAGTCACCGTAGAGCTGCTCAAAGTTTGTTACCAGCTTATCAGATGGAACATGGCTAGTTGTGGGCGGGATTTGAAAAATTGATACAAATTGGGGAAATTTCCGACAGTACGTCAAATATGTAAGAACTAAAGTGTCGCAATTTTGACCAAATGTACTAGTGATTCATCTTTGTGACAGTTTCACCAGACTGTCCACCATCTTCCACACATCTTGCAAACATACATAAATTGTGAGATTTAAAAATACAAGGTTTCATAGCCTCATCTGCTTTTCATGCACCCAATTACATTCAAACCTTTGACTTGATGTAAGACTCTTTGACTCTAGACTTGACATCAAATCTTCATCCTGGATGAAAAATATACCCTCTTGTACAATAATTCAATGGTTTAACTTGACTCAAGCTATCCAAATTTTCATTTGACCTTAACATCTGATTTAACTTCAAGGCTTGGCCTAATAATTACAATAGCAGATATTTTGACTCTAATTCAAGTTATAGAACATTCCAGTGAACATCCACCCTTAATACATTCTCATGATGTAAAATCTTCACTCTCTCTCACACTCCATTATTATTAAAATATCACAAGTCACTAATTACATCATCTCCCTTTATCACTTCACATGATACTTAGCCTTTAAATCAAAATGCAATCCTTTTTTCCCAAGATTTATTTTATGGTGAAAATAAATAAACCATTCGATTTTCAACATTTAAAAATACCTTTCTGAATTATCATACGTTATGCTCCCGTCAAGGTTATTAATAAACCTTCTCTTTGCAATTTCAATTCTCTAGATTTCACTCTTTTGTGTCTTCTTTATCACTATGAATATTTGCATTCCCTTTAGACCATAATCCCTTCAACATGCTCATATTTTTAGCGCAAATAGTTTTCATGTACTTCCATGCATCTCATTCTTTGCAATGACGATTCTCATGCAACACCGTCTCTTCTTAGTGCACAAAAAAATTCATTCCTAAGAATTTTCCAAAACTTCCTTTTAACATGGTGGCATCAACATATTTCTCCGACAGCAACAAACACAAACTGCACTATCTTTGGGACAAAACAATGTGAACACTTTCACATGCATTACAAGCAACGATCAATCATGATCTTAACTTATTATCTCTCTTAAAATATCTCTCTTCCCACTCATGAATTTTTTTGAAACACTCATAAAATTGTATATGGCCTTAAGCACTATTCTTCTCAATCTGAATTACATATCCATTTTACGTTATTTAAATAACATAAAAACTGCACTATCAACATATTTCTCCAGCAGCAACAAACACAAACTGCACTATATTTGGGACAAAAAAATTTGAACACTTTCACATGCATTACAAGCAACGATCAATCATGATCTTAACTTATTATCTCTCTTAAAATATCTCTCTTCCCACTCATGAATTTTGGTGAAACACTCATAAAGTGTATATGGCCTTAAGCACTATTCTTCTCAATCTGAATTACATATCCATTTTACGTTTTTCAAATAACATTAAGACTTATTTGACTTACCACCTTCATAGTGTGCCCACCGATAGTTCTTGAGCTTCCGCTCTATAGCTCTTTTTCCGAAGTATCAATATATATAGAAGTGCACAATATTATCAAAATATTTGTAAAGAGAATGGCATAGCAGGCCCAAATCTTATCCATGACACTGATGATACTAATGGAACTTTCTCAAACATTACTTAAGCGAAGAAAACTTCCCAAGCTTTCTTTCATGATCACACTATTCTCAATTTTCATGACCAATTTAAAAAAACAATACATTTCCACTTTCACGCGTTATAATTTTGTACCTTTTTGTCCCCATAAAAACAATTGGTTGCTACAATCCCATCGTTCAGCCTTTACTCTTATAACAAAATATTCTGCAACTTCGCTTCTTGTGTTTTTAAAGAAAATACACATCATGTAAATCATCTAATGAAGAGAATTTTTTTGTGATCTTTAACATAGTTCCACCACACCAAGAAACTTTACGCAAAGCTTCTTTCTCAAGTTCTGTCGAAGGCTTTTTGGGGAATAATTTGCACATTCACGTCCATGCTCTAGTATACAGTCACGTAGCCAAGAAAACACACTGAGAATACAATGATTTAAATAGAATTTTAGTCTCTAATACAGAGATCCCTCTATCTGCATCTCGGCTCTCCATGGAAGTAAAATCCATACAGCAGAACACCACAGTACCAACAATCTCAAGATTAGATGCGGAGAGTATGTTTAAACAAATTTACATATAAATAGCATAACTCCCGTTACTCCATATTGCACAGTAAAAATATGTATTTTGTTTTTTTATGGGCACGTTCATCAACTAGCCATGTTCCATCTGATAAGCCGGTAACAAGCTTTGAGCAGCTCTACGGTGACTGTCCAGGCTTGGACGCTTTGATTACCACCCGAAATCTGGCGGCGGTTAGCTTTGGCTTAGATTTTTCGATTGGATGATTCCAATCTTCATAACTGAGACCAAAATAATAAAATTTTGAAAAAAAATGAAGAGCAGACTGTTTATTTACATAGCTCTAATTGGAGCTTTATTAGATGTTATTTTATCAACTATCTCTCACTTTCTGAGATTGTATTGTCAGGAGCTTGCACTGTTTTCTCATGGCTGACACTCTGCCTCCTTAATATCTAGAGATGCTTTTAACCTGTTGTTAGTCTTTAAAAGGTTACAAACTTCCATATCTTTTTGTTTGTTCACACCCTCCAAGTTTGCAGCTTTGGAAGTAAGCATTTCCACAACTTTATCCATTTCTTGGAGTCACTTCTCAGGTGACAACAGAGACTTCCTTGTACCAGTTAGATTATCAATATTAGATAGTAAAACCTCAAAATCATGCCTCACCCAAACAATTCTTGAAAACATAAAAAAAAAACATGGATCCCATTCAAACTACTGTACGCGGTTATAGCGTCCCAAGCCACATGGTTATCAACTCACAACTCCACGATGACAACATTTAAATTATGACGTAGTCTCGCAACAAGACCTTCATGTCAACGCCGAGAACAACAATGAATGTCCTGTCTTTAGTATCGATTTTCCTCTATGGAATTATCTCCATAACTCTCCAATGCCGCATTCAACATTCTATTGATTATGTGTTCAATCCCCAACATTTTATTTCCTCTACGCTATCTACCATCTCAGCGTTCAATATTCTACTACTTCTGCATTCAATCCTCATCATTTGATTGCCTCTACGCTGTCTACCATCTCAATGTTTTACCAAACAGATTTGTCTCCCATCGCACACCTATTCAACCTCGACAGGCATGGATCTTCACTCTAATACCAAATGATGCAGGGATTCTGCTATAAAACAGATACTTGCACATAATAATAGATTGTGTGTTCCATTTTCACAAGTACACTTAGAGTATTACGCACTATAGAGTGTATATTTCCCTCTATTACAAAATCCGAAATTATAAGCTTCATAAAAATCATTTAGATTTAACTCAAATTAAATATGAGGAGAAAGCCGAAATAGAAACAAAAATACTTGCATAAAACACAGCCAGAAATTATCAATTCAAACCATTTTACCTGAATATTATATTTGTGGGCCTCTCATCTCTCGCCCTTCATATGAACTCTCACACGATTTCTCTATATCCCTCCCTGTATTCCTCACTCTCACGAGCTTCATATTTATACACAATTATGAATTAACTCCAATCCATTATTTTCTCCTTACAAATCTCAACCAAAATCTAAAACATATTTATCCCTTATTTGACTCAACTGAGTTCCATTGAAGGAATTCCTTATCCCTAAATTATCTACCTAACTCAACTCCACTCATATCCTCCATTTATTAAAATAATATTTACAATAATCCTCACACTCATATTTTTCTCTCTTAATTTATTAAAATGAGCATAATAATTTATAAAATAATTAAAAAGACATCACCCCCTAATTAATCAATTAAATAATGAAAATCAAACAGGATGCTCCTGCATCACTTAGCTCATATAGAGTGGTGCTGGAGGTTTAAAAAATGGGGGGGGGGGGGAGATTTTACAAAATTTTCAGGGATATAGTAGAAGGAATGTATAGACGTTCTTTCCACTTACAATACAAAAATCAATCCAATGATTCCAGGAACCAAATATTATTTAAAATACAAGATGAGTTTCCAGAGAATTGGTCAATGAGACATGCCAGGCTTTTAATAGAAAATACCTACAACAACAAAAAAGAAGGAATGAAAAAGTAATATTCCTTTAAATTTTTCTTCTAGAATTATATGTATATATTACTACAAATCAATCATTTATAAATATCACTTTTGTTATATTTACTTTTCATATACCAATATAAAAATTAAATATTTTATTGTAATGTTACATTTTTAGGAATATTACGAAAATCTTAAAGGATGAGTGAGCTAACATCATAAATATGCCAGTAGGAATGTCCAAAAAGGTGTACAAGGAGATGGTCAAAGAAATGGACATAATTGCATCGTACGAGGAGCCATCTCAACAAAAATGTGCTTCAAATGTAATATGTAATCACTGAATTTTTCGATTAGGTACAATAAATAAAAAATTTAGCATTAAATATTAAATTTCAAGTATTTTCTCACAAAAAAGAAAAGAAAATGGAACCCATTCAGCACATAAAATAGAACGACAAGGAAGAGAAGGGTTGATATCTTTATGTTTGTGATTAATTGCTACTTCCTTATAGCAACTTAACTAGATTTCATTTTTGTATATTTTAAGTTGTTTTATAGCAGTCATCATTGAATGTCTTCAAACAGGCGCTAACATACAAAGAAGAACCATTAGAATAATTGATTGACATTGGGTTCAATATGAGTTGTCAGTATCTGTTGGCATATCAAAAATTAATTGTGGAATGTGTAAGCATCTATCTTGTTTTACTTAGCTCCGTCTATAATTAGTAGAATAAAAAAAAAATTGTATTAAATATGAGATTTGTTATGGGGTATAAAACTTGCGGGAAAAAAAGTATGGAACTGCGCCAACAAATGAATTGCTGAGAGATTGCATGAAATTTGGTTTTGAAAGAATGTGTATAGTTCATGAGTCAATTATTGCTATGGTACATTTATTTTCGATTTACATTGATATATATCATTTAATATTGCAATTTTCATTATTCTCACCAATGTATATACACTCATTACACTTTATTTTTATGTTTGTAGATGGAACTTGAAGAAGAAGAAAACAATCACCACAATGAACAAAACATTCTTCCAAATAACCGAAGTCATGGGAGTAGCTCGAGCAGTGACAACAGTTCCAACGAAGAATGATGATCAATATGTTTGGATATCAAAGCAAGGCATTGTATTTTTTGAAATATTTGTCTATGAAATCAAAAATTTTGTTTTATGTAATGAACATAGTGTCCCAATTGAAAGACAAAGGGATACAAATAATTGTCCCATTTTGTATGAGAAAGTCTTATTCATATATATATATATATATATATAATTTATTCTATTGCATTCTCCATTGTCGCTATGAAATGTTGCATCGTTGATTAAATATATGGATGATTAAATATTATAATGAAGAGATGTGAAATCTGATGATATAAAATAACAAATTAATCTAAACATCACATTCAAATTCTCTAATAAAATTTAATTGATATGAATACTGTTATAAGATATGTGTTGAATTTTGATGAATAATGAATTTTTAAAAATCACAATAATTGCACTGTCACAGGTCGATGTTTCTAAAAAATACAAAATGAACATCAGTGCGTGTTAGTTATTGCATATCAGTGCATTTCTACGACCTATGGGCACCACACAAATACCAATACCAATTAGAATTCCTGGTGCACTTTATCGACATTTACCACCCAGGTGGTCTAATAGGCATTGCGTGCACTGATACGGTTTGCCTTTAACGCGCTAGCGTGTTTTTATAACTTAATGACCCGGTGCATTTTAGCACCTAGAGGACCCGGTGCATGCACCTTCCATCAGCCCAGTGCATTTTGTTGGGTGACACGCACCGGGACATTGCTAAACACCCCAAGGCATCCAAAAATTGTTTTCCATCCCAGTGCTTGGTATGTTTATAGTATCAGTGCGTACATGGTAAAATAAATTGGTGCGTACATGGTAAAATACACTAGTGCGTTCACACATGATGCATGCACGAATGAGAAAAACATCCGTAAAAACACTCGGCCGCCATTTTTTTTTAGTTGTGTTGAAGTTACATTAGAAGCTCTGCCAAAACCTTCATTACTAAAAACGGATGTTGTAGAAAATGTTTTTTTGACAATTTTGGCCAATTTTATAACAATAAAAACCTCCTTTATAAAATCCGCTAGAGGGTATTTTCCTTGTAGTGAAGGGAAATGCACCCCAAACCACAGAACAAAGGACAATTCCAAGGCAGGGCAGCACTGGACAACCTATTGAACTTGCAAGAAAAGAAAAACACCACGAAGCCAAAGAAGGACACAAGAAATTTGTGTGAGTTTTATAAGAAATCCACTCACAACAAAAGTCACTGGTGGTCGAGATGAAGGCTTCCAAATCATATGTATGTTCTGACTCTAAGTTAGAACCTGAAAATGAGAATGAAAAAGGGAAGCACATTATCAATGTGGAGCCCAGTGCCACCATTTCCACCACTAGGATCTAGAAGGAAGAAATCGAATATACAGAGGAGGGGGAGCGCCTCTTTCATTCCTAGATGTTGATGAAGTGTTCCATGTTGTAGTTCATTGTCGATAGAGGGAGCCAAAATAACCTTATTTCAGCAGAGGTCATGAAGCGGTTGGGATTTCCGATCACAACACACCCACAACCATACACCATTGGGTGGCTTCACCAAGGATGAGATCTCTACGTCAGCTAGCAGTGTTGCCTTCCCTATAGTATCAAGCCCTTGACATATGAGGTATTATGTGATGTTTCTCCTATTCATGTTTATTATGTATTGTTAGGCCAACCATACTTGTGGAAGCGCCAAGCTACGTATGAGTCTTAGCCTCACATTTTTATTGTTACTTTTGGTAATAAGTTGTACAGGATACTAGAGGTAGCATTGGCTATTGCCATCTCTTTGATCACTGCGCAGAAATGTAGTAAGCTCATTTAATAAACCATAATTTCCTTATGATCCACCCTCAGGGAAAGAACCATATTGTGGCCACAACCTCTAGACAGGGCTCCTCCACACGACAACAACAGATGGAAAAGGTCATGGAGGAGTATGGGAACATCTTCACCTCACCTGTAGGGTTACCTCTACACTCTTAGGTAAATCTCTCCATCAATCTAAACTTAGGTGCACCCTACCTAATGGACCAATATATCGGTGCTCTGTTCTAAATAAAAATGAAATCAAGAGGCAGATTCATGACCTTCTGCAAAAAGGTCACATTCGACTGAGTTCATTGCTCTATGGGAGCCTGATCATATTGGTACAGAAGAAGGATGGGAATTGGAGACTCTATATTGACTATTAGGCATTGAAAAAAATCACTTTCCGAAATAGATATCTGATCCCATTGATTAATGACCTTCTTGAACAACTCAAGGGAACCAAATTTTTTAGCAAGATTGACTTGAAGTTTGAGTATCACCAGGTACCAATATAACCCTACGATGTGTGGAAGACAACCTTCAAAGAAAATGAGGGCCCTTTTGAATGACTGGTCATGCCTTTCAGGTTGAAGAATGCTCTCAAAACCTTCATGAGGCTGATGGAAAAAATATTGTGACCAATCGCTAACTCATTCGTGGTGGTGTATTTGGATGAAATACTGATATTCAGCTAGAGTTGGGAAGATCACCTCCACCACATTTGACAGGTCCTCCAAACATTCGGAAACACAAGTTGTGTGCTAATTTGGAGAAATGAACTTTTGGTATGTCCTAGGTTCAATATATAGGGTACATTATTGATAATTTGGGGGTGCATGTGGACCCAGCCAAGATCCAGGACGTTCAGGATTGGCCAGCCGCAACCACTCTAACAGAGCTCCGCAACTTTTTGGATCTTGCCAATTTTTACCACACGTTTGTGTTGGGGTTCTCTCATATCACTTGGCCTTTGAGTCAAGTCACCAAAGGAGGAGCGAAAGAAAAAGTATTTTGGTCTGATTCTCAAAAGAAGGCATTCACAGAGTTGAATAATTACCTCTACTCTGCACTAGTGCTCACATTACCAGACTTGCAACAACCATTTGAGATTGAGACAAATGACTCTCACTATGTTATTGAGGCAGTATTTACTTAGCAAGGGCATCCATTGGAATATCATAGTGTGATTGTTAGCCCCCTAATTTGCTCTCTTTTTACCATTTTTATCTTCCTAAATCATAACCATTTACCTCTGTTTTACCTCTTTTATGCACCCTCATCCTGCACCAGTCCAAGCACCGTGACATATTTCGTATAACTTTATTTTTCATATTTTTAACTCAAATTAGCATTTATTAATTATTTATTACATAATTTCTTACTTTTAATCATTCTTTGTAACTTATCGATATCTCCTATGTTTATTTGGTAGTTAGAGTACTTACTGTGACTGCTGATCCTAGTGCAGGATCGGATCTTGCACCGTTGCCAAAAAAAAAATATTTGCAACAGATCTGAACCTCCTTGATCACCACCTCATCTTGAGCCACTTCATCCATGACAGCAGAGTGATCCAAAGGTAGCCGAGACCAAATCCGTGAAGGGAAAAAGCTGGAGATTACATATGGCCAGTTCTGCTAACTATCTAATTTTAAAGACCAAAAAAAGCTAAATTTTGTGTTTGGTTATGTAATCAGTTAAAGGATCTATTTTTTCCTTTGGCCAAAGGTCTATATAATGTAGAATGTAAAAAGGATTAAGAGGAGGAGGAGAAGAGTTTTGTTAATATAAGAGAACAAAAACACAGCCGAGAGGCGATAGCAGGTCGTTGTGTTTTTCTATCACCCAAATCTGGGTTGGACGATGCATTAATGTATGTAATTGCCTCAGTGAATTAATAAAAGGAGCTCCACCTCATGTTTCGAAAATTATGTTTCTGTATTGACTTGATGAACTGATTAAGGTACTGAGTAGCGTTTCCATTTAGAAGGGAAACGTGCTAGTTGGCTAGGGCCCAGCCAACCCAACACGTTTACCCCATTTCTTGTTTTCTTGTAATTTGTGTTTACATTTACAAGTGTGATTTAATCTTAAGCACATGTATTCCTTTCTGAGAGCAAGCGGATCTGTTGTGTGAAGTAGATAACTTTCCTTTTCCTGCAATTTCTATTCCTGCACTTGATTTTAGATTGGTTTTCCTCCGCCTGGTCCAAGCAGGAGAAATGAACCTGCACTAGTGCATGTTGGTGTGATATCTCTTTTTCTGCAATTCTATTTGATTGGTTTTCCCCGCCTGTTCCAAGCAGGAGGAATGAACCTGCACCAGTGCATGTTGGTGTGATGTAGCAAACTTTCTTAGTTTAACTTCCCGCAACCCTCTTTCTTTCATTAAATTCTTATGACAGGATAAATGTATATTTATTGTTTCTTTATTCCTAAACTTTGTTAAGATCAGAAACATTCACTTTTTATGTGTGAATTTGATTTCACAATATGATAGCATTTGCAATAGTTAAGAACTCATTTTAAGAATTAAATGCTAAGTGCAGGAAGCTCTAATCTGGTGCAAGAACTTGTTTCTTGCGATGGGATCTGAGTGCTTTGAACTTGGAAAAGTTTGTTGGCAATATGATGCAGAGTGTTGTCCTTGATGGAAACCCACTGAATGAAGATGAAGACATGAGATTGTTGACATATGTTTTCCTTGATGGAAAACCACTTGATAAAGTTATTCTTGACCTGATGGACTTGGTAAATGATATAAATCTGATATGAAATGATGTTTGTTAGCAATATGATGCTGGGTGTTGTCCTTGAAAGGCAACCCACTTGATAAAGATGATGGCAACTTACTGGATGAAGTTGTGCTTGATATAATATGTCTTGATGATCTAAATCTGATGTATCTACAGTGAGTACAGAAGGCAATGAAGAAAGGAATTCAGCATGTGCTAAATCTATGATGAAAAGAGTATGTCTCAAGGCATATGCGGATCTGTCTAGGAGAAGTCGCGTATGAACGCGGGAAAGAACGTGCCAAGTCGCGTATGGGCAAAAGCGCTCAAAAAGTGCAAAACCAGGGGTAAACACCATGGTATTGACCCATTGTATTGAGTAATGATTCGTCTAAATGACCCCGTCCAGGAATACCATCGGAAGTAATGTGGTTTTGGCTCATGGTATTGAAAAAGGGTAAACCTATATAAGGAGAAGAAATTCATTATGCAAATCATGAGTGTGGGTGCAAGATGTCTGAGCTTGAATGAATACTTCTCTCTAAAGTATATCTGAAAGGAAAGGGTTACAGTTTAATGATAGATCTGAATGTATGATGCACCAATGATGAAGAAGAGGATCTAGATCTGAAATGTACTTGTATTTGCTAGATCTGTTTATGGAATGATTAGATCTGTGATGAGGCGAACATCTGTCTGAGGTAAAGGGTAAAATCTGAAGTGATGTATCTGTGGTGAAGAATTGCAATGACATTAAAGTTTGAAGAACCATACGCTAGTTTGCCGAAGAGGAAGCGCGTATATACGCGGCTTCGCTGAAGAGAAAGCGCGTATGCACAATGAAATTGGATCTATAATATGTACAGAAGTATACGCTGGTTTATGTGAATGGAAGCGCGTATATACGCGACATCAGTGAAAGGAAAGCGCGTATGCAAACTAGGGTTTGCTGAAGTCTATGGTAAGAAATGTCTGATATGTTCTGCTGTGTTGCTGCTATCTGGTATTCTACTGTTCTGAGTTGTCTGTATCAGTTTGGTTGTATGTTTGAGCTTAAACATGTGGAGTGGGTCCAGTCTGAAAATATGATGAAACGTGGCCTGCAAGTGGTGTCCTAAAGGATGCTTTGGATCCAGTGTGAAAATTGATGAAACGTGGTCCATAGAGGTTCTAAGGGTTGTAGCTCTTCAAATAAGGTTGTAGCTCCCCTTCCGTGTGAGGCCGTAAACGAGACTGTGGGGCCTGAGTTCTCTCCAGAGAGGCTGCAATGAGTCGTGGGTTGGAGCTCCTTCGAGAGAGGCCTGCAAACTAGCTCAGTGGGTGCCTCGTATGCTGGTAGGAGTCTCGTATCGCACATATGTTGTAAGATGTTTTCTCTATAATAAAATATTGAAGGCCGAGCAACTGCAGCGGTGGTTTTCTCCCGACTTGGGTTTCCACCTAAAAATCCCGGTGTTCATGTGTGATGCTTTGTGTGATGGTTTATTCTGTTCTTACTGCACATGTTTACTGTTTATAGAACATCTAATGAATGAATGATGGAATGATATAAGTGAATAACTAATGGCATAATTAGATCTCTGTGTATACGCGAGTTTTATGAAGGATATCCGCGTGTATACGCTACTTGGCTTCAGCAAAGTAGCGTATGGGTTTTAAGGAATGAAAAAATAAAAAGTTTTGAATATGGAGTAAATACTGATTCACCCCCCCCTCTCAGTATTTTTCCCAACAATTGGTATCAGAGCAGGTCCTTGTGCAGAAGCTTGATCGCTTAAAGGAGATCCGTCACAATGGGAAGTCAAGAAGGAGTAATGTCTATAAAGCCACCTCTATTCAATGGAAGCAATCTGATATTCTGGAAGGTACGTACAAAAGCATATCTGCAAAGTCTTGGTGCAGATGTATGGGCAATCGTGGAAGAAGGTTATCAATACCCGTCAAGTATTCCTACTGATGCAGCTGAAAGAAAGAAGTATGAAATCAATGCCAAAGCAGTGAATGTCTTATTGGGAAGCATGTCTGAATCAGAATTTGCTAAAGTGATGCAGCTACATTCAGAAAAAGAAATATGGGACAAAATCATTCTGAGCTATGAAGGAGACACAAAGGTAAAAAGTGCAAAACTCCAAACTCTTAGAATTGAATATGAAAATTTGAAGATGCATAGTGATGAGAGTATTGCCCATTTCTTCTTACGTCTGGACGATATTGTAAATCGAATGAGAAATTTGGGTGAAACCATAATCGATACTACTCTGGTGGAAAAATTCTTAAGATCCTTGACTTCAAAATTTGACTCTAAAGTTTCAGCTATTGAAGAAAGGCAAGATCTGCAAACTCTTACTATTGTTCAATTACATGGTATTCTGACTGCTTTTGAAATGAGACAAGGAGGTCCTTCCCAAATCAGAGAAGCTGCTTTTAAGGTATCTACAAGAGGAAAATAAAAGGAAGTTGTCAAAGAATCCAGCTATATATCCGAAGAAGAAGAAGCGAATTTTGTGAGAAAACTCCAACTAGGTACTGGAAGATTCAAAGGTAAGCTTCCCTTCAAATGTTTTGAGTGTGGAAAAGTTGGTCACTATGCTGCTAAATGTCCTTATAGATAAAAACATGGTAAAGGGAAACAATTTGAAAAAAGGAAGAGTTATTATGCAAATGAAGATGATGATGAAGTGTCCAGTGAAGATGAAGAAGATTCTGACCATGATCTGAAAGTGCTCATGGCAAAGAAGCAAAAGAAGAAGGCTACTCGAAACAAGAAGATATCTCAGAAAACATGTATAGAAGAAATTGAAGAAGATGAATCAGATAGTGATTGGGGTCCTTTGAATAATCTTCTTTGTGCAAACAATAGTGAAGATGGTGAAAGTAAAGTTGTGGATCTAGAAGAAGCTCTCAAGGTTAAAGTTGAAGAACTACAAAGTTCATCTAAGAAGCAAGAAACTATCAACAAAGAGATGATCTCTCAAATGGAAAAACAAATAGAAATGCTGAATGGACAGGTGGACAAGTATCAAAGGTTTCATACTTATGCATCCAATCGAATTAAAGGACTAGAAGCAGAAATCAACGATCTAAATGCAGATCTCAAAAAATCAAGCAAGAAGAATGAAGGACTTGAAGCTGCAATCATCTCTCTACAAGCAGATCTTGAAGCATCAAGTAAGAAGAATGAGGAACCTCTACAACTATTTGAAAAGGAAGGCCTTGAAGCAGAAATCATCTCTCTCAAAGAAGATCTGGAAAAATCAAATAAGAAGAATGAAGAGCTGCAACAAACATGTGAAGAAAACGAGAATTGGTTGAAAGAAGAGATTCTAAATCTGAAGGATCAAGTAGAAGATGGAAGAAGGAAAGAAGAAAGCATGACAAAGCAATGTGAAGCCTTGGAGGTTGAGGTAAACATTCTCAAAGGTAAATTAGAAGAAAAGGTTAAACTTTTGAGGTTTCAAGATAGTACTAATATCTTGGACAATATTATGAGTAATCAAAGGTCTCCTGCTATCAAACTTGGTCTTGGTTTCCATGAAACTGTTAAAGGAGAATCTAGCTCACAAGGAAGTGCTAAAAATTCAGAGGATGTCAATGCAAAACCTGAAGTGTTGAAAGAAACAAAAGGTCAACCAACAATGATGAAATATCAAAGGAAATCAGTCAATAAAGTTGAATGCTTTAAATGTCATAATTATGGGTATGTTGCAGCAAATTGCAGGAGCAGATCATTTCAGCCTCAATCAAACAGTTCCTACATAGAAAGGTACTCTGGTTTCTTCAAGGGATATTGTTTTTCATGTAACAAGTATGGACATAAAGCAGCTGATTGTAAAAGGAGGAAGATTAGAAATACTCATTATAATTCTTATGCTTATTTCTCTGGACACATGAGATGTTATTCTTGTAACAAGTATGGACATGTAGAAGAGGAATGCGGGTTGAACAGATCTGAGAAAGTGGACAATTTTCAGCACACTGTTAGGAAGTTCAAGCAAATTTGGAAAAAGAAGGAAGACCAATCAAAAACGTAGGGAATTCTGACCCTACTGCAGTCATCCGTTTCTGAAGCTCACTTCTTTTATTGACTGCAGGAATGATGTGGGATACATTATCAGTTTTAGTAATGTATCGTCACTGGGGGAGCAATGTATGATGTCTCTCATGGTTGATTTTATTTTTCTGGTTATATGTATTTCTGACAGAACATCTGATATGAAGGAGACAGGTACAGGAAGTACAGGTTCAGGGGGAGATGAAGGAATGTGAAAATTTTCTATGCTTCACTTTCCATACGCGGGTTCGATGAACAAAAGTCGCGTATACACACGAGTTCCAGCAGACACAGTTGCGTATGCATTTATGATAAGAGAATTGGGATGACAGCTGAAGATCAGGAGTAGAGATTCAGGGGGAGCATCAGTCTGACTGTTAATAACTGTATTATTGACTCTGTATCAGCTTAACTTCTCAGTTTTAAATAATGATGATATGATACTTGGTTACTTAAGTTGAAGATTATGGATGAGTCTTGTTTGCTTGAGTATTCGTTGCTGAGATGAAAGTCTTATAATTCAGAGATAAGGACAGACCATGCAGAGATTATTGCTGATGACTTGATGTTGAAGGTGTTTCAAATTGCACAAGTTAAGGAAGAGCACTAGTTTAGGGGGAGCAGTAGGTTGAATACAAATGATTGCATTGTTGGCACTATGACTGCTTATTCTTTGATTTTTTTGATACTCATGCTCAAATGATGATGACTTGGTACATGGTTTATTATGATGAGATTTTGAGCCTTGTTTGCTGAAAAGTATCTTTTGTGCTCACACATGGATGAGTTGGAAGTCGTTTGATTCAGAAATAAATCATGCAGAGTTTGTTACTATGGTTGAGATCTTTTTCCTACATATGTTACTTCATGTTAAATATTGAAGATCTTGATGATATTGGACCACATGGATGATTGACACATATTTGAAGATGTTGTTCTGGTATGATAATTTCTCTTGGAAATATTGTATTGATGTTGCAAATAATCTGAAGGCTTGGTTACTAATGTGCTTATGCTACAACCGTTGGATGATGCTTGAAGACACAACTACACTGTTCTATCTATCTGTAGTCCAGGGAAGCATTCAAATACCTCAGAAAGAAGATGAACATTGTCTTTTCCTCACAGAGGATCAGATCTGGTTAAAATATAGAAGATGGTATTGGATACGCGGATTTCCTGAAACAAAGTCGCATATATACGCGAGTTCATGCACAGAAAACCACGTATGTCTGATTGCTGACATTTTTTTTTGGAGTCAGCTCTCTTCAACACAGCTGCAGTGCTGTTTGGTATCTCTGATACTGTTTAGTATCTCTGGTGGTGTTCCAGTTCTCATAATTCTATTTCTAATGTTTTTATAAAGATGCCTTGATGATTTGTTGGTAAAAGTGTTCAGGATGCACAAACTAAGGGGGAGACTTAGTCATATGGAAAGGTTGCTTGGATGCACAGATTCAGAGGGATCATTAGCTTTGCTGTGTATAATGCTTTATGATGGTTCTGAAATATGTTCTCTTTCTTGAGGAATTTCTGGTGTTGGTCTTAAAGTTATATTTATAGTTTAATGAAAAGGTCATGTAGAAATCCATGATGTAAAATTGTAATATTCAGTCATGTAAGGACTTGATAAATTTGTAAACCCACTTGGTTGGGTAGCTGAGTCAAATTTTGTAAACCCACTTGGTTGGGTAGCTGAGTCAAAATTGTAAACCCACTTGGTTGGGTAGTTAATTCTCATATGTAAATCCACTTGGATGGATCTTTGATGTAAGTATGAGTCTTTGGTGATAGGAAGTTCATAGAGTCATGTACTTTATTGAAAAATATGTTTTGAAGATTCAGCATGAACTCAGGGGGAGCTTGGTCATGGTATCATCAGATCTGCAGAACGCTTCTTCCACATGAGGAGAAAAGGGGAGAGTGTGTTGGTTTTGATCCGCCCTTTGCCCTTGATGTCAAAGGGGGAGAGTGACATGGTGTTTGAATGAAGAGAAAGAATGGTGTCAAAAATGGAGAGAGTGACATGGTGTCTTTGTATTCTTAATGTACCTATCTGTTGTGGTAAACAAACACCATCGTGGTTGCCATCATGTCCAAAGGGGGAGATTGTTGGCAATATGATGCAGAGTGTTTTCCTTGATGGCAACCCACTGAATGAAGATGAAGACATGAGATTGTTGACATATGTTGTCCTTGATGGCAAACCACCTGATAAAGTTATTCTTGACCTGATGGACTTGGTAAATGATATAAATCTGATATGAAATGATGTTTGTTAGCAATATGATGCTGGGTGTTGTCCTTGAAAGGAAACCCACTTGATAAAGATGATGGCAACTTACTGGATGAAGTTGTGCTTGATAGAATATGTCTTGATGATCTAAATCTGATGTATCTACAGTGAGTACAGAAGGCAATGAAGAAAGGAATTCAGCATGTGCTAAATCTATGATGAAAAGAGTATGTCTCAAGGCATACGCGGATCTGTCTAGGAGAAGTCGCGTATGCACGCGGGAAAGAACGTGCCAAGTCGCGTATGGGCAAAAGCGCTCAAAAAGTGCAAAACCAGGGGTAAACACCATGATATTGACCCATTTTATTGAGTAATGATTCGTCTAAATGACCCCGTCCAGGAATACCATCGGAAGTAATGTGTTTTTGGCTCATGGTATTGAAAAAGGGTAAACCTATATAAGGAGAAGAAATTCATTGTGCAAATCATGAGTGTGGGTGCAAGATGTCTGAGCTTGAATGAATACTTCTCTCTGAAGTATATCTGAAAGGAAAGGGTTATAGTTTAATGATAGATCTGAATGTATGATGCACCAATGATGAAGAAGAGGATCTAGATCTGAAATGTACTTGTATTTTCTAGATCTGTTTATGGAATGATTAGATCTGTGATGAGGCGAACATCTATCTGAGGTAAAGGGTAAAATCTGAAGTGATGTATCTGTGGTGAAGAATTGCAATGACATTAAAGTCTGAAGAACCATACGCTAGTTCGCCGAAGAGGAAGTGCGTATATACGCGGCTTCGTTGAAGAGAAAGCGCGTATGCGCAATGAAATTGGATCTATAATATGTACAGAAGTATACACTGGTTTATGTGAACGGAAGCGCGTATATATGCAACATCAGTGAAAGGAAAGCGCGTATGCAAACTAGGGTTTTCTGAAGTCTGTGGTAAGAAATGTCTGATCTATTCTGCTGTGTTGCTGCTATCTGTATTCTACTGTTCTGAGTTGTCTGTATCAGTTTGGTTGTATGTTTGAGCTTAAACATGTGGAGTGGGTCCAGTCTGAAAATATGATGAAATGTGGCCTGCAAGTGGTGTCCTAAAGGATGCTTTGGATCCAGTGTGAAAATTGATGAAACGTGGTCCATAGAGGTGCTGAGGGTTGTATCCTTCAGTCAGGGGGTTGTAGCTCCCTTCCAGGTGAGGCTGGTAAACGAGATCAGGGGGTCGTAGCTTTCCGTAGAGAGGTCGGTAAACGAGCTCGGGTTGGAGCTCCTTCCAGAGAGGCCGGTAAACGAGCGCAGTGGGTGCCTGCGTGTCAGGAGTCTACACCAAAGACATATGTTGTAAGATGTTTTCTCTATAATAAAATATTGAAGGCTGAGCAACTGCAGCGGTGGTTTTCTCTCGACTTGGGTTTCCACCTAAAATCCTGGTGTTCATGTGTGATGCTTATGTGTGATGGTTTATTCTATTCTTACTGCACATGTTTACTGTTTATTGAACATCTAATGAACGAATGATGGAATGATATAAGTGAAGAATTAATGGCATAATTAGATCTTTGTGTATACTCGAGTTTTATGAAGGATATCCGCGTGTATACGCTAGTTTGGTTCAGCAAAGTAGCGTATGGGTTTTAGAGAGTGAAAAAGTAAAAAATTTTGAATATGCAGTAAATACGGATTCACCCCCCCCTCTCAGTATTTTTCCCAACAAAGTTCAAGCCCTTGCATGAAGTAAAAAAACCTTTAGTAAAGACACTATCTATACCTTCTGCATAAATATTTGTTCCTGCACTAGTGCAAGAAGACTGTGAAAGTGCAGGACAGATTAGTGCGAGAAGGAAATCTCTAAAGGAGCATATTTAAGGGTCCATCTGATGAGACTGGTAAGGGACTCTGCTAAAGAAAAACACACACTCAGTAGTTAAACAATAATCAGCTGGAGTGATTTCCTTTTATCTTTAATTCCCTCTTGCAAATGGATTCTTTCTTGTTCCAGTCTTAGATTATTTTTGATGATTCAAGTTGCCTTCTTTTCTCTTTTTGATTTGATTCTACAATATTTCCTTTAAAGAAAGTAGGGATTTATATTAAGGAGATTCATACCATCTCTGGCATTGTATGTGCTTCGTCTCTAAGTTTACGAATCCCCCGGGTTGACAAATTAAGTGTTGATAAGTGTTGAGGAGTTTGCTTAAGTGTAATTCCTGCACCCAACATTTTGGTGTCGTTGCTAGGGAGGCGATTTGATTTGGTAAGAATTTTATGATTATACAATAGAGGTAATTTTTCCCTTATTCCCTCAGTATTGTTTGCAAGAGATTCTTGAAAGGAATTTTACTGGTGTTAATTGATTTCTAACAGCATTTTTACTAGAGGTTGTTTGTTATTTTTCTTTCTTTTTTGAAATGAATGTCTAGAAAAGGTAAGGGTTCGAAGCCCACTAAGGGCCAAAATAATTTTTCTCATATTGGGTCTCCTTTTGTAATCAAGAAGCCCAATTCAATTCAAACCCATCACATAAGAACATTCCACCTGGATTCTAGTGTCAACAGCTCAAGTGTGGATCAGCCTGTTGAAAGCAGTACAAGTAAAAGGGAAACAATGGTGGACCATGAAGATCATTTGGAAGGGACTAGTGAAAACTGGGTAAGTAGAGAACAATCCACTTTTTTGTTTCCAATTGTGAATCCTGATACTTTGGCGCAAATGAAGAATATTCCACCATCAGCTCTCCCTCATTTCCATGGTAAATTTCATGAAGATCTTGACTCTTTTCTATTCGAATTTGATATTCTGTGTAGAAGTTATGATTATTCAACTGATGCTTAGAAGTTACGATTATTTCATGTTACTCTCAAGGACTCATCTCTACATTGGTTTATGGGGTTAGGATGAAACACTATAAACTCTTGGGATCAAATGAAGAGAGTGTTTTTGTCTAAATATCAAGAATATTGCAAAACTCGGGACATGCAGGATGAGATTTTTACAAACATACAGGACGATGATGAAACTCTTGAAGATTACTTGGAAAGATTTATGTATATTTTACAAAGGTTGAAACTTAATTTTGATCCCAGTACTATTAGAACCTTGTTGTTAAGAGGACTTACTGATAATGCTAGAAATAATCTAAATCTGTTAGGACAAGGTGATATTTCTCAGCAAAATTTTGAACAAATTTGTGAATTATGTAGGAAATTTTCAAGAAATCAGTATAGTTCTGGTAGAGGAACTCGAAACAGAAATAGAAAAACTGAATCTATTGATGCTATGATTATTGGACTAGAAAATAAAATGGAAAACATGAAAATTGATATAATGAATAATGTTACCAAACAGTTAGACTCCTTAAAATTCCAGCAAAAACTCATGAAGGAACAAGATTCATTATGTATTTTCTCTCCTAAGTGTAGAGACAAGCATCCACCTAAAGAGTGTCCTCTTAATTTGAAAGAAAATAATAAGTGTGCTATTTGTGCAGAAGACCATGTCACAGAAAAATTTCCCTCTATACCTGGACTTAAAGTTGTATATACAGGGGGACAACCTGAAGCTGAATACTTGTATGCTATGGGAGCAAGAAGTAATTGGCCTCAGGTAGGTGCAGGTATGGCTCCTTAATTTTCTCCACACTATTTTGGTTATAATTCACATGCACATTCTTATCCTAACACTAATTAGCAGTGGTAGTATGGGAATCAATATCAGCATGGGAAACCTTCTCAACCATGGAAACAAGGTTGGAAAGGGCCAACTCATTTTCCATATTCCCACCAGCCACCTATGCAGTCATATCCATCTACACATACACCTTATTCAATGCCTCAACTTCCGAGTCAGTTTACTCCATCGTTTCCTTTACCTCCACCCTTTCAACCTCCTCAGTTTCCTGCTCAACCTATGCCCAATCCTAACAATAATAAAGTAGTGCAAATGATATATGTAACAAATCCACCTTTACCATTCGAATACCAGTCTATTCCAGTTGGGGTTCATGACATTCAATTAAGATCGGGAAGGACTGTAACATCAGAAAATCAGAAGCAACCTATGGTGATTTTTGAAGAGAAAGGAGAAGAGGAAACTCTTAACCATTCTCTGAAATTTGTCACTAAGTAGCCTTTACCCTCTGAATCCTTGCCATCTTCTTCCAACCAACCTCCCTTCCCATAGAGGCTAGTAATGGAAAAAAGTGAGCCTATTTCTAAGAATAGTTTGGCATCTGAGCTTCAGAATATTTTTATTAAGATACCTTTGCTTCAAGCCATTAAAGAGATCCCCATTTCTACTCAGATTATTAAGGAACTCTGTCTCAAGAAACCTGGGAGAGAGAGATTGGAACCCCAAACCATTCAATTTGTTGTTAGGGCATCAGAGTTGATCATGGGATGTGTATCTATGGAAAAATATACTGATCCCGGAAACTCTGTTGTCTTAGTTCAGATTTGGTAATGTCCTTGTCTCTAATGCTCTTATAGACCTAGGGGAAACCATTAATGTCATGACTAGGCAAACCATGGATCAACTTTAGTTATTTCATCTTCGCCCTTCTCCCACTGTGCTTGAATTGGTAGATAGATCTAAAATTAAGCCAGAAGGAGTATTGGACAATGTGATCATCTCATTAGATTCTTGGGAATATCCTACTGATTTCATTGTGCTTCAGCCAAAGAACCCAGTAGGAGGACATCCCTTGATCTTGGGTCAACCATGGCTTGCTACAGCTGATGTATATATTGGATGTCGTTCCAGTGATATGTATATTTTGTATGGAGATTCTAGGAAGAAAGTTACCTTATACCCCCTACTAGATCCATTCAGGATCTTCGAGATACTTTATGGTTCGATCAAAGTAGTGATGAAGAGACTCAACCCATTTCCCTTATCCATCATTATACTGGGTCTTCACAAGAAGATGAGATTCAATATTTCCTGAATAATCTAGACATTATGCCTAATTTTGAGCCATTGAGCCATATTTTCAGCCTAGATTTTCAAGATAATCATGATTCTCATTCTTCTATACTGCTGCATTTGACCACTCCCTTGAGTACTCTTGAGACTGATACCACTCTTGTTGAGATTAGCCCTAGAAAATCCTTGCATATTAGTTCAGATTTGGACCCATCTCAGCAGGAGCAGCTTGTGAATTTGTTGCAAAACCATCTTAGTGCATTTTCTTGGGGCTATGAAGATATGAAGGGTACCACCCCTAAAACTTGTACACATCATATATATATTCAGGAAGGAACCCAACTAGTTCGAAAACCCCAAAGTCAAATGAATCCAGCTCTAAGATATATTGTGAAGGAAGAAGTACAAAAACTCTTGGATTTCGGTTTTATCTATCCTATTTCCAACAGTTAGTGGGTCTCTCCATTAGTGCTAGTCCCTAAGAAAGATGGAAGGTGGCATATTTGTATTGATTATCGAGAATTAAACAAAGCCACTCTCAAATATTACTTCCCTCTCCCTTTCATTTACCAGGTGTTTGATACCCTTGCAGGAAAGAAATATTTTTCCTCTTTGGATGGCTTCAGTGGTTATAACCAGATACAGATTGCACCCGAAGATCAGGATAAAACTACTTTTACATGTCCATGGGGTAAATTTCCTTATAAAGTTCTTCCCTTTGATTTATGTAATGCCCAGATACCTTTTAAAGGGAAATCTTGGCCATTTTTGTTGATCTAGAATTTGTAGAAATTTATATGGATGACTTTTTTGTGTTTGGTGATTCTTTTCAGGAAGCTCTCAAAAATCTGGAGAAATTACTTCTTCGTTTTCAGGAAGCCCATATAGCTTTGAGTGACAAGAAATGTAGATTAATGTGCAAAGCGGGAGTGGTACTTGGCCATTTGTTTTCTGATAAAGGTATCCAGGTTGATCCGGAAAATATTGAAATCATTCTGCATCTTCCTGCACCCAAAACTCAAAGGGAAGTAAGAGGTTTTTTAGGACACGCTGGCTACTATAGAAGATTCATTGAAAATTTTTCTAAGATAGCTACCCCTCTTTTTCGACTTCTAACTAAGGATAGTGAATTTTCTCGGTCCACAGCTTGCCAACAGTATTTTGAAACATTGAAGGAAAAGTTGGTACATGCACCAGTTTTGAGAGGTCCTAACTGGTCCCTGCCTTTTCACATTTCCTCTGATGCTTCAGATTTGGCTATTGGTGAAGCTTTAAGACAAGAGGAAAATAATAAATCCTATGTTATTTATTATATTAGTAAGAATTTGTCTTCCTCTGAATTGAATTATACAGTTACAGAGAAAGAGTTTTTAGGTGTAATTTTTGCAATTAATAAGTTCAGGCACTATATTACAGGAGATGAAGTATTTGTACATATTGATCATTACGCGATTAAATATTTGATGAACAAACCATTGACTAGTAGTAGAGTGACTAGGTGGTTGCTATTGTTGCAGGAATTTAATGTTACTATTGTTGATAGACGAGGGAAATCTAATTTTGTTGCAGATTTTCTTTCTAGATTAGATCATCCTGGTGAAGCAACTCCTGTTAATGATGATTTTCTAGATGGAAATATTTTTTCTATGTCAACAGATTCTCCATGGTTTGATGACATTGCTAATTAATTGGTTACTGGGAAAACACCACCCCACTTGTCCGCTCGTGAAAAGAAGAATATTATTCAGAAAAGTGTTGCATATTCCTGGATTCAAGGAGAACTCTTTTACACTGGTCTAGATCTGATTATCCATAGATGTGTAAGAGAGGAGTACGTGTTTGAAATATTGAAATCTTCTCACGATGAACCTTTTGGAGGCCACTTCACTGATAAGTGGACTCCATATAAATTATTGCATGCTGGTTACTTTTGACCTTCCTTGTTTAAGGATGCCAAACAGTATGTCAGGCGATGTGATAATTGTCAACGAATGGGCCAGCCTAATCAAACCAATGAAATTCCCTTATGCTCCCAAGCTATGATTGAGCCATTTGAAAAATGGGATATTGATTTTATAGGGCCAATAAATCCAATGTCATTAAGTAAAAAGCATATTCTAGTTTGTACAGATTTTGTTACAAAATGGGTAGAGCTAAAGCTGTTTCCTTTGCTACAGAAAAAGTTGTTGTTGATTTTCTTTTTACTAAAATATTTACTAGATTTGGTGTGCCTAGAGAAATTGTTTCTGACAATGGTCCGCAGTTTATTTCTAATCTGGTATAGGGTGTGATGGAGAAATACAAGATCCGGCACAGGAAATCCATGCTGTATCACCCGCAAGCAAATGGCCAGGTGGAATCCACAAACAAAGTGATTGAGTCCATTCTTACAAAGACAATAAACATGCATCGGAAATACTGGGCTGAAATATTACCAGAAGATTTATGGGCATACAAAATCACTTGGAGAAATAGCACGGGACATACACCATATGAGCTAGTATATGGAAAATAGGTGTTATTACCAATTTAATTCCAGATCAAAACTTTCAGAACTGCAATTCAGTTAGGACTAGATCTCTCTGAGGCACAACAACAGTGTCCTCTCCAATTAAATGAGTTAGATGAATTCTGTAGGGATGTTTTTCAGCATAATATACTAATTCAGCAGCAACGCAAAAGGTGGCATGACAAGTGTATTCAGAAAGAGCAATTCCAACCATGTGATTAGGTTCTCCTTTATGATTCTATATTTAAAATTTTCAAAGGGAAATTCCATACATGTTGGATGGGACCTTATGAAGTGATCTGAGTATTCGAGAATGGAGAAATATAAGTTAAAACTATTGATGGGAAAAATTCAGTATTCCTGGTAAATGGACACAGATTAAAGAAGTATTTTCAACCACTTGCCAGGAAAGATTTTACACAGCAAGTCCAACAACAATTCGGGACGGTAGTGGTGAATGGTAATACCAACCTTTTGAAAACATGAATTCTTCTTCTTCTTACAAAACAAAAAACAAAATTTAAATTTTTTTTTTAATAAAAAGTAAAGAAAAAAAAATATTTTCCTGTAATTATGAAAATCAGTTCGCTGACATGATTGCAGAAGGATCAACCTGAAAACCAGCTTGCTGGTAGGAAGATCAAAAATTTCTAATAAAAAGAGAATGTTTCTTGATCTTTAGATATGCTAGTGACCACCAAGTAAAAGAAAGTTCAATAGAACCAACCTTTGTACAACTGGGGTAATTAGCATGGATATTTTTATTCAAGTAGCACTTAATTCTCACTGCAGTTATTTTTCTTGCACCAGTGTAGGCAGACCTTCCAGAAAATTTTCTACCTTTCTTCATATCCCATTTCGTAATATTCCCTTAGTTTCTTCTTCAATCCCAAATGATTAACATTTCCATATTCTTCTAAATGTACCCTGTCCGTTTCATAAAACCCCACTTTTCCCTTGAATTTTTTTCCCTATCCCACTTCTTTTTATCCCCTCTTGTGGTAATATTCCTAGAATCCCTGTAACATAATTCCTTCCCATTCTAAAATTTTCTTTTTCCCACTTCTTTATTCCTGGCTCATGAATTGCAGGATTTCATATACAAAGAGAAAAAGGATATGCTCTGAAACATCAAGAAAGGTTGAAGAAAATTTCCAGTATAAGTTAAGGAAGTCGTGTTGGAAGTCCAGCCTATATTTTATTTAAATTTCCCTGTTTTTTTTTCTTTCAGATATTATGCTTTCACTAGTGCAAGCATGTTGTCCTATAAAATAAGTGCAAGCAGAATGGTACCAACAGAATATCATAGTTTAAGCGATGCAAGCAGACCAGTGCAAGCATGCACCCTGTCAGAAACATAGTACAATTTTTTTTCATAGCATATGTCATAGGAAAGTGGTCATCATGAAGGTTTATGAGAAATCCTTTCACTTATTCAAGAAGTAATTGTGCTATCATATTAAATAAGAGAAAATTTAAAGTACAAGGTGTTTTTAAGTTAAGAATCATGATCATTTTTTAATGAATGCTAAAGTTCTTTTTTTGAATTATGAAGGAGTGTGGAAATGTTTAACTTTTGCTTGGATATAATTTCCCTTTCCGTCATAATCCTAGATTTCCTTCACTCGTAATGATTACCTCACCTAGCCGTTAAAAATGCCGCCTCAAGTACCAATCCGGTATGACCTCAATGATGCCGCGTATTCACGACTATTTTAGTGGAATGAATGGGTGATAAGATGGAAGGGATGGTGGGTAGTTGGATCCCCATATATAAGAACCAATTTTTCCCGGTGATTGCATGTAAATTCTTGACTGTTCATAATTGTTAAGCAGCGATGCCGCATGTTCGAAGCGAACCTTCGTCTCTTAGTATGGTAGAACAGACTGCTAAGTTTCGCAATAGTCTTGCACTATTGCGAGACTCAATATTTCTTCAATTCTTACAAAATTTTGATGGGCACAGCCATGAAGTGGCCCTACAATTTTCCAGAAGTTTCAAAAATGGTTGAGTATAAATTGGGCCTCTAAAATTTAAGGTTACTGAAGAGTTTATAGCAGCAGCGACAAGCTTGGAAAATACTGGTGAGAAGTGGTTTAAAAATCAGAAATTAGAGAGGAATCGATGGCAGCGTTTCGTCATCGATAGGAACATGAAGGTATATTGGAAGAAAGTAATTCCACGTAGTGCCCTACTGGGACAGTGGCAGGACCTCCTTTTCATCCTACAAAAATTTGTGACCTGTGAGGGAAGGTACTCCCTCACTTTTGTGTATCATTTTAGGATGTTGCAGTATTTCGAAGGTGGCTGGCACGTCCAATGGCGAATTGATTTCCCCTATTTTTTGCTTAGGAGTTTGGAAAAAATGGCCAAAGGTGTGCAGGACGCATGGGTAGACCAGGCCAACAAGAAATTATATCACAATGGTATGATAAAAATTTTGGTCCAGAAAAAATTAAAAATTAAAGGCATGACCTGGGAGGCACTGTTAAAATAGCTACATAAAAAGAAAGCTACTGGAAAGGAGACAAAGGACCCCACTAGCACAAGCAAGGGTCCAAGTAAGAATGAATAGGGGAGTCCTTCTTACACCAGTGCAAAAAGGAAATGACCCGGAAATTCAATAGAAGAAAGGGCCCAATCTTCAAATAAGAAGACAGCTATTGTACCTGTTGAAGAGACTCCTTCTATGCCACAAGTACAGGCATAGACCCCCGAGGAAGACAACTTTTCAATCCTCACGGATGCAGAAAATTCTGTAGAGGTCGAATATGACACTCTGTTGGCCAATTTCATTAAAAAGGCTCAGAAAAATAATGAATAATCTAGTGCAGGCGAAGAACCACAGGACATCGAATCCCCTCCTGCACCAGTGCGAGAAGAAGAAGAGAAAGAAGAAGAAGAAGAAGAAGAAGAAGAAAAGGAAGAAGAGTTTTCTGAAAACATGAGGGATACTAAGGTCCCTGAGGAAGACACAGCCCTTGTCGAGATAGAAGATTTGGTAACTCATGCTGCTCGGATAGCTGAACTAGAGCTTCAAGTGCAGAACTTAGAGCAGCTCATAACTAAAGCGTAGGAGGATAAAGGACAGAGTAGAGAAGAATTAACTACGGAGATCCAGAAAAAGAAAGGAGAAGTTAGATTTTGGAAGTACCGTGCTGTGAAATGTTTCAGGCGACTTAAAAAGGTGACAAAAAAGCTAAATAACATCAGAAAGAAGAAGTCTAAAACATTGCAAGCTGATGTCAGTATGTCAAAGAAGGATTGAGCTGGAATGCTCAAAGTTTTGAATGTTTTTTTGCAGAGGTAAAGAGTTGTGTTAGGACACACAATAGCTTAGGGATGGGAGGATATTAGCCCCCTAATTTTCTCTCTTTTTACCATTTTACCCTTCCTAAATCATAACCATTTACCTCTGTTTTATCTCTTTTATGCACCCTCATCCTGCACGAGTCCAAGCACGGTGACATATTTCGTATAAAATTTATTTTTCATATTTTTAATTCAACTTAGCATTTATTAATTATTTATTACATGATTTCTTACTTTTAATCATTCTTTGTAACCTATCGATATCTCCTATGTTTATTTGGTAGTTAGAGTACTTACTGTGACTGTTGATCCTAGTGCAGGATCGGATCTTGCACCGTTGCTAGCACAAAAACTATTTGCAGCAGATCTGAACCTCCTTGATCACCACCTCGTCTTGAGCCACTTCAACCACGACATCAGAGTGATCCAAAGGCAGCCAATCCATGAAGGGAGAAATTTGGAGATTAGCTACAGCCATTTCTGCTAACTGTCTAATTTTGAAGACCAAAAAAAGCTAAATTCTGCATTTGGTTATGTAATCAGTTAAAGGATCTATTTTGGCCTTTTCCCAAAGGTCTATATAATGTAGAATGTTAATATTATTAAGAGGAGGAGGAGAAGATTTTTTGATAATAGAGGAGAACAGAAACACAGCCAAGAGGCGGTAGCAGGTCGTTGTATTTTGTTATCGCCCAAATCTGGGCTAGACGATGCATTAATGTATGTACTTGCCTCAATGAATTAATAAAAGGAGCTCCACCTCATGTTTCGAAAATTATGTTTCTGTATTGAGTTGATGAATTGATTAAGGTACTGAGAAGCATTTCCATTTAGAAGGGAAACATGCTGGTTGGCTAGGGCCCAGCCAACCCAGCACGTTTACCCCATTTCTTGTTTTCTTGTAATTTGTGTTTACATTGCCAAGTGTGATTTAATCTTAAGCACATGTATTCCTGTCTGAGTGCAAGTGGATCTTTTGTGTGAAGTAGATAACTTTCCTTTACCTGCAATTTCTATTTCTGTACTTAATTTCAGATTGGTTTTCCTCCACCTGGTCCAAGCAGGAGAAATGAACCTGCACCAATGCACGTTGGGTGATATCTCTTTTTTTGCAATTCTATTTTATTGGTTTTCCCTGCCTGGTCGAAGCAGGAGGAATGAACCTGCACCAGTGCATGTTGGTGTGATGCAGCAAACTTTCTTAGTTTAACTTCCTGCAACCCTTTTTCTTTCATTAATTGCTTATGATAGGATAAATGTATATTGATTGTTTCTTTATTCCTACACTTTGTTAAGATCAGAAACATTCACCTTTTATGTGTGAAATTTGATTTCACAATATGATGGAACTTGCAATAATTAAGCACTCATTTTAAGAATTAAATGCTAAGTGCAAGAAGCTCTGATTTGGTGCAAGAACTAGTTTCTTGCCATGGGATCTGAGTGCTTTGAACCTGGACAAGTTCAAGCCCTTGCATGAAGTAAAAAATCCTTCAGTAAAGACACTATCTATACCTTCTGCATAAATCTATGTTCCTGCACTAGTGCAATAAGACTGCGAAAGCGTAGGACAGATTAGTGCAAGAAGGAAATCTCTAAAGGAGCAGATTTAAGGGCCCATCTGATGAGACTGTTAAGTGTCTCTGCTAAAGAAAAACACACACTCAGTAGTTAAACAATAATCAGCTGGAGTGATTTCCTTTTATCTTTAATTCCCTCTTGCAAATGCATTCTTTCTTCTTCCAGTCTTAGATTATTTTTGATGATTCAAGTTGCCTTTTTTTTTTTTTAATTCTAGAATCTTTCCTTTAAAGAAAGTAGGGATTTATATTAAGGATATTCATACCATCTATGGCATTTCTTGTGCTTCATCTCTAATTTTACGAATCCCATGGGTTGACAAATTAAGTGTTGAGGAGTTTTCTTAAGTGTAATTCCTGCACCCAACAGTGACACTTTCAAACATTGGGCGAAATTATCCACCTATGACAAAGTGATATATTGCACTGTGTAGGTCTTTTGACAATGGAAGAATTACATTTTAGGGAAGGAAATTATTATCCACACAAATCACCGACCTTTTCAATTCATACAGACAAAAGGGAAGTTGCAGAATGATCGTCGTCATAAATAGGCCACAATTTTTTGCAACAGTTCCATTTGAACATCAAGAACAAGAAGGGCAGCACCAATATTGTTGCAGACTACCTCAATCGACCGTTGATCATGTCACTAACCACTATGCTCGACTCTTGTCGAAACGAGACTTCGGGTTGGCCGCATCTCTACAAAAGTGATCCAGAATTTGGCAACATATACCAGATGCTCCTGGAGGGTAAGTAAGTTCCAAATTTTCACCTCCAAGATGCACTATTATGCCATCTAGGACACCTCTATGTTCGGTCAAGCGAGTGAGCCAACATGATTTGGGAAGCGCACTATAGTCAGGTCGTTGGACATTTCAAGGTCGAAAAAATGATGGTAGTATTGTAGAAGTATTTCTATTGGTTGAACCTTCGACATGATGTCGAGAAGTACATTAGATCTCGCACTGCCTGTGCCATTTACAAATCGAACATCAAGAAGAAAGGCTTATATACTATGTTTCCTAACACTATTCGGCCGTGGGAATCCATCTCCATGGATTACATTTCAGGCCTTCCTTCTACCAAGCATGGCAAGGACTGTGCTTTTGTGGTCGTCGATGGATTCTCTAAGATGCCCATTATCGTGGCCTGCAAGAAGAATAACATAATAGAAGACACTGCTAAACTCTTCTTTGAGTGAGTGTGGGTACACTTTGGGATCCCGCAGTCCATTATCTTAGATCATGACAACAGGTTCCTTAGTACATTTTGGTCAAGTCTCTCATCAATTTTTGACACCAAGCTGACATAGTCCACAACTTTCCACCCCCAAACTAATGGCCAAACCAAGGTCGTCAACAAGATGATCATACACATTCTACACATGTAAAACTCGAAGCATCCATGCACATGGGATGAAATCATCCCCTATGTCGAGCACAGCTATAATCAGGCTCTCCACAGTGCAACTGGCCACAACCTCTTTCAGGTGGGATTGGGATTCCAGCCACTATGTCATTTTGATGTAGCCATACATTTGCAGCTACTAATGCAGATTCAACTCATGTCCAGTCTGAAGACAAAAAGGCGAACAACTTCATTCAACGCAATCAAATCATTCACCAATATCTCGTTGACATATTGGTTAGAGCCAATTCTATGTACAACTATCAACATGATCAACATCAGGTAACACACAAGTTTTATGTGGGCAACAATTTTTTGTTGCATTTGCATAAATAATGCCTAATCGGATCTCATTGGAATATGAGACCACTCCAATGTGGGCCTTACACCATTATAAAGGTTTTGGGAGACAATTCTTTTGAGCTCATCATTCTCCCATTCCTTGGCTTCCACCCATTCTTCAATGTGGACAGCCTTCGGACATACTTTCCACCATTACTAGACACATCAGATATTGCAAAACAACTCACACCAACAGGGCTAAACCTCGACTGCATGGAACAAGCCACAAAGGATCAGATCATGGACACAAAGATCAATAACACTCACCAACATACTATCCATTTGTATATAGTTGTCAAATTTTGCCAACTCCTGCACTAAGGCAAGTGGCTCACCAGGGACCAAGTTCAGTAGAAGTTTCCTCATATTATGGAGGAACTCAATGCAATTGGGGACCATTGATTCCTAAGGGGGAATGATTTATCTAGGTCTCCTATTCCACTTGGATCCCCAACATTGTTTCTTTCAGTTTTTCAGTTTCCTTAATTGTAGCACAATTTGCTATTTTTGGTAGTTTTTCGGATTGTGAACTTCCGCAGTTGTTTTGAGGCCCTAAACAACATTTTTTTGGGAAAAATGGGAGAAAAATGGGGTTTTAAAATATGTTGGTTACAAAAAAGTTTTAATTATAGGATAAATATTTCTAACAAGGTATTGTGTGTGTCAAACAAAAATCGTATGCCAAAGTTATGTCCCAAGGAAGCTGATGTACCAATTTACCCAAACGGGGCCCATAGGTTTTGCGCTTCATCCTCTAGGATTAGATTTTTGGATGTTTAGGGTTTTCCCATGTTTTTGAATAATCAAAATTCCCTTGGGCCTCATTGTAACATTTCTCAGAGGCATGTATTCGCCATATCTCTTCTCAGAGATAAGCTATCATCACCCAAGCTAGTTTATTTCCATTTTGTTTGTAAGCTTATTTCAGTTATTTGATATTAATGAAATGAAGTATATTTTTTGTTACATCTATTTGTTTATGTTATTTCTATATTTGATTCCATTCCTACATAAGTCTGGATCAGTGGTATCAGAGGGGTCTTCTCTTTCTCGATCTTTATTTGCATGTCCCCAATGAGAGTGGGGTATAAGGAGTTAGGGCTCGATCTCGTTGAAACTTTGCAAGATCAGCGTCACGAACCCTGAAGGCCTCTCATGGCAGAGGAAAAGAAAGACGAGGGAGAAGGATATCCTATCAAAATATTGCTCGAGGAGGCCCTCGAGAAACATAGGAACACGATGATGGATAAATTTTCCCAGATCCTTCGACGGCTACTCACTGGCAACACATCTTCATCCGACAGCCACTCTAGAGGCATCAATCCTTTTACAGTACAAGTTAACTTCGACATTCCCAAGGCAGAGTGTCCTAGGACAATGCGTCGAAGACGCAAGCAAATAAAACACCATGAAGCCAAATACGGACATGGGAAAGTGGTGTGTGTTCCATAAGAGCTCCACTTACAACACAAGTGAGTGTCGGGCCAAACAACACTGGTGGCAGAGCTAAAGGCCTCTGAATCATATGCATGTTCCAACTCTGAGTCAAAATCCAGCAAGTGGAATGACAAAGGGAATAATATTATTTATGTGGGGCCCAGTGCCACCATTTTCACGACCAAGATCGAGAAGGAATAATCTGAAGATCCAGAGGAGGGGGATCACCTCTTTCATTACCAGATGTGGGTGAAGGGTTACCCACTTCAGTTCATTGTCAATAGTAGGAGCCAAAAGAACCTCATTTCAACAAAGGTCTTGAAGTGGATGGGCCTTCCGATCACAACTCACCCACAACCATACATCGTCAGGTGGCTTCACCAAGGACAGGATCTCTGTGTCAGCCAATAGTGTCACCTTCCCTATAGAATCAAGCCCTTTAGGGATGAGGTATTATGTGATTTTTCTTGTGTTGAAGCTTTTGATGTATTATTAAGCCAACCATACATGTAGAAGTGATATTTTGTGTATGAGTCTTGGCCTCACGTTGTTATTGTTACTTTGGGTAATACGTTTTACAAGATACAGGAGGTAGCATCACCTATCACCATCTCTTTTATCATTGAGAAGCAATGTATTAAGCTCATTTCCCAAACCGGAAAATTTGTTTTCCTTATTATCCACCATTAGGAAAAGATGAATATTTTGGCCATGACCTCCAGACATGGCTCCTCTACATGCAATCAACATATGACAAGGTGGTAGAGGAGTACAGGACATCTTCACCTCACCTAGAAGGGTGCCTCTGCACTGTACGGTCAAAAAATACATCGATATCACCCCAAGCACACCACTACAGAATGGATAAATATATCAACATTATGTTCTAGAGAACAATGAAATCAAGAGGAAGATTCAGGAGCTTCTGCAGAAAGGTCACATATGGCCAAATTCACCACCCTGTGGGAACCTGATCGTGTTGGTGTTGAAGAAGGATGGGACTTGGAGACTCTATATTGACTATCAAGCACTGAACAAGAGCATTTTCAAAAATATATATCCAATCCCACATATTGATGATCTTATAGACCAACTCAAGGGGGCCAAATATTTCAACAATATTAATTTTAAGTTTGGGTATCACTAGGTACCAATCAAACCCTTTGATGTGTGGAAGACTACCTTCAAATCCAAGGAGACCTTTTTGAATGGTTTGTCATGCCTTTAGGGTTGAGGAATGCTCCCGCAAACTTCATGAACCTGGCAAACAACATCTTGCGACCATTCACTAACTCATTCGTGGTGGTGTATTTGGATTACATCCTAATATTCAACTAGAATTGGGAAGAGAACCTCCACCACATTCGATAGCTCCTCCAAACACTGCGGAAACACAAGTTGTGTGCCAATTCGGAGAAATGCACTTTTGGCATGACCCAAGTTCAATATCTAGGGTACATTAAAGATGAGCGAGGGGTGGATGTGGACCCAACCAAGATCCAGGTCATTTGGGATTGGCCAACCCCAACCACTCTAACAGAGCTCTGTAGCTTTTTGGGTCTTACCAATATCTACTGCAGGGTCATGTTGGAGTTCTCTCATATCACTTGGCCTTTGAGTCAAGTCACCAAAGCAGGAGTGAAATAAAAATTCTTTTTCTTTGAATCTCAATAGAAGGCATTCATAGAGTTGAAGCATTGTTTGTGCTTTTCACTAGTTCTCACATTACTAGACTTGTAGCAACTATTTCAGATTGAGACAGATACCTCTGACTATGCTATTGGGGAAATACTTACTCAGTAGAGGCATCTATTTGCATATCATAGTAAGACACTTCAAACATAGTCTAAAAGTATCCCACCTATGAAAAAGAGATGTATTCCATTATGCAGGCCTGCCGACAATGGAAGCATTACATTTTGGGGAAGGAAACGATCATCCACATAGATCACTGACCTCTGTAGTTCATACAAACACAAGGGAAGTTTCAGAATGATCACCATAAAAAATGGGCCAAACTGCCTACACCAGTTCCATTTGAACATCAACTACAATAAGGGAAACACTAATAACGTTGCAGACTGCCTCAGCCAACCTCCGATTGTGGCCTTACCCACTGTTCTTGACTCTTATGTGCACGAGACTTTGGGTTGGCCTCATCTCTACAAAATTGATCCAGAATATGGAAACACATACCAGACACTCCTAGAGGGGAAGCAAGTTCCAAATTTTCACCTCCAGGATGCACTATTGTGCCACCTAGGTCACCTCTATGTTTATTCAAGCGAGTGTGCCAAGGTGATTTGGGAAGCGCACTATAGTTAGGTAGCTAGACATTTTGGGTTTTCAAAAAATGTGGAAGTACTACATAAGTATTTATATTGGTCGAACCTTCGATATAATGTTGGGAAGTACATAAGATCCTGCACTTCCTGTGCCATTTCCAAATCGACCTTCAAGAAGCAAGGCCTATATAATCCGCTGCCTACTCCTAGTCAGTTGTGGGAATCCATCTCTATGGATTACATGTCGGGCCTTCCTTCTACCAAGCATGGAAACAACAACGTTTTTGTGGTCATCGATAGATTCTCTATGAATGCCATTATGGCAACCTACAAGAAGAGTCTCATAGAAGAATCCACTACTAAAATCTTCTTTGAGCAAGTGTGGGTACACTTTGGGATCCCATAGTATATTATCTTAGATGTTGTTAGCATGTTCCTCAGTACACTTTGGTCAAGTCTCTGGTCGATCCTGGACACCAAGCTCACTAAGTTCACAACTTTCCACCCCCAAACTGATGGCCAAAAATTGGTCGTTAAGAGGACGATCGTAAACATTCTACACATATACAACTCGAATCATCCATGCACATGGGATGAAAGCCTCCCCAATTTCAAACACAACTATAATCGATCTCTCCATAGTTAATCTAGCCACATCCCCTTTCAAGTGGGCTTGGGATTCCAACCACTATGTCCCATTGATGTGGCCATTCCATTTCTAGCTACTCAGGCAGATTCGGCTCATCTATAGTCTAAATCAGACAATGTGAAAAACTTCATTGAGTGTATTTAGCACATTCACCAATAGGTCCATGATATATTGGATAGATCCAATGCTAAGTACAAGCAGCGACATGATCAACATCAGGTGCCAGACAAGTTTCAAGTGGGTGACAAATTTTGGTTGCATTTGCAAAAAGAATGCTTAACGGAAGCTCATTGGAAGCTCATACCAATATGATATGGGCCTTACACCATTATCAAAGTTGTGGGAGACAATTTTGGCTCAGTATTCCCCCATTCCTTGTCTTAAACCTAATGTTCAATGTGGACTACCTTCAACAATACTTTCTAGCATTACTGGACAAATTAGATATTGCAGAACAACACACACCAACATAGGTAAACCCAAAATGCATGAAACATACCAAAATTGATCGGATCATGGACACCTAGATCAAGAACACTCACCAATATAAGATCTAGTTGTATCGGGTTTTTAAATCTGGCCAACTCCTATGCCAAGGCAAGTGGCTCACCAAGGACCAAGTTTAGCAGAAGTTTCCTCATCTCATGGAGAAACTCAATGCAATGGGGACCATTGCTTCCTAAGGGGGGAGAACTGATCCATGTGGATATTAGTGGCCACTCTCCTATTTCACATAGACCCATACCATTGTTTCTTTTAGTTTTTCAGTTTCCTTACTTGTAGCAAATTTTATTATTTTTGGCATTTTTTCGGGTCCTAAACTTTCAGAACTGTTTTGAGGCCCTAAACAAATTTCTTTTGGGGAAAACAGAATGAACTCAAGTGTTTCATTGATTTTGGTCACTTTAAAGTTGTATTCTTTGGATAATTATTTCTAACGAGGTATTGTACGTGTCAAATGGAGATCATATGCCAAAGTTACGTCCTCGATAATTTGATGTCTCAATTTACACAAACACGACCCATAGTTTTGCCACTTCATCTCCTAGGGTTAGGTTTTTGGATGTTTAGGGTTTTCCCATGTTTTTTAATAATAAAAATGCCCATGAGCCTCATTGTAACATAGTTCAGAGGCATGTAGCCGCAACATCTCTTCTTAGAGATAAGTTATCGTCGCCCAAGCTAGTTTATTTCCATTTTTCTGTAAGCTCATTTCAGTTATTTGATATTAATGAAATGAAGTATATTTTATGTTGCATCTCTATGTTTATGTTTATTTTTTTATTTTTTTTGTGTTTTTGTATAAATCTGGATCAGGGGTATTAGAGGGGTCTACTCTTTCTTAAACTTTCTTTGCATGTCCCCAACAAGATCAGGCTATAAGGAGTTAGGGATCAATCTTCTTAAAACTTTGCAAGATCAGCCTCGCAAACCCCGATAGCCTCCCATGCCAGAGGAAAAGCAAGATGAGGGAGGAGCATATCCTATCAAAATATTTCTTGAGGAGGCCCTCAAGAAACAAAGGAATGTGATGATTAATAACTTTTCCTATATCCTTCAACGACTACCGACCAACGACGCATCTTCATCCAACAGCCACACTCGAGGTGAAAAGCGCTTTTAAAGGTACAAGTTAACTCCTACATTCCTATATTTGAGGGAAAAATATATGTAAACATTGTATATAGATGGTTGAATCTATTAGAATGATATTTTTTGGTTCATGACTTTTCCAATTAGGAAAATATTAGTTTTTCACTCCTCAAAGCCACACCCCATGTCAAGGATTGGTGGGAAACCTATTTTGAGAAAAAGGATGAGGGTGAATACTCTCTGTTCTCAGCCACGCCTGCCTAGAATTCTTTCTAAGATGCAATCGAGAAACAATACTACCATGTGGGGAGCTATGAGGACAAGTGCATACAATGGACTATGTTGTGGCAACAAAGGGATCAAGATATGCATGAGCTCACGAATTGTTTCCATACCCTATGCACAAAGCTGGGTATCAAAGATTCAGAGAAATATTTTTTGGTTAAGTTCCGCATTTTTCTGCACAAATACATCCAAGAGGAAATGGAGTTCCTCGACATCTCCTCACTTGGTGGAACATACCGGTATGTTTCCAAGATTGAGTAGAAATTCAAAGAGAAGAAGAAATACTTTGGATCTGTGAATTAGAAGCAAGGGAAAGGCGACCCCAAAATGCAAAACAAAGGACAACGCCAAGGTGGAGCGGCCCAGAAAAACCCATTGAATTTCCAAGCGAAGAACAACACCACGAATTCAAATAAGGACACAAAAAAGTGGTGTGAGTTCCATAAGAGCTCCACTCACAAAACAAGTGAGTCATGGGCCAAACAGTCACTAGTGGTGGATCTAAAGGCTTTCAAATCAGATGCATGTTCTGACTCTGAGTCAGAACCTAACAAGGGTAATGACAAAAGGAAGGATAATATCGATGTGGAGCCCAATGCCACTGTTGCCACCACCAATATCCATAAGGAAGAACCCAAAGATCTAGAGTAAGGGGAGCACCTCTTTCATTCCCATATGTGGATGAAGGGTTCCCCGTTGTAGTTCATTTTTGACAGTGGGAGCCAAAATGACCTCATTTCAATAGAGGTCATGAAGCAGTTGGGCCTACCAATCACAGCACACCCACAACCATACATCATTGGGTGGCTTCACCTAGGATGGGATCTCCTTGTAAGCCAACAGTGTCTCCTTCCCTACAACATCAAGCCCTTTAGGGATGAGGGATTATGTGATGGTGCTCTTCTTGAAGTTTTTGATGTATTATTAGGCCATCCATACTTGCGGAAGTGACATGTTGTGTATGAGTCTTGGCCTCACGTTGTTATTGTTACTTTGGGTAATAAGCTATACAGGATACCAGAGGTAGCACCGCCTATTGCCATATCTTTTATCACTACGAAGAAATGAATAAGATAATTTCCCAAACTGGAAAAAAAAATTTCCTTATGATATTCCCTCAGGGCAAGAAGAATATTGTGGCCACAACCTCTAGATAGGGCTCCTCCACACGGAAACAACAGATGGACAAGGTCGTGGACGAGTACAAGGCCATCTTGACCTCACCTGCATGGGTGCCTCTACACTCTCAAGTCAAGCACTCCATCAATATGAACCCAGATATGTCACTACCCAATGGACCAATCTATCAGTGCTTTGTTTTGGAGAACAACGAAATCAAGAGGCAGATTCAAGAGATTCTGCAGAATAGTCACTTCCATTCGAGTTCATCGCCCTATGGCAGCCCTATCATTTTGGTGCAGAAAAAGGATGCATTAGAGAAATTTTGAGGTCTAAAATGGGTCTCCTAAGAAAAATGTACAACCAAAATAAAATTTATAAGAACCAATATGATTCAAGATGATTATGTCAACCATGGGGGATGATTCACCATTTTTAGGGTAAAAAAGTAAAAAGATTAAAAAATAATAAAACAATAAAAATAATTTTTCAAATTGTATTTTCAACTTATCTCCCTAAGTTTTTACTCAAATTTTGAGTAGTACTCTTTGGATGAAAATTTTAATTCATAATCCAAGGAGTACCCATGTTGCATGCTTTTGATGGACCCTGCTACACAAAAAATGATAAATACATGAAGAAATGTGATTTCAATCTTGTTTTTCATGTATTATCATTTTTCATGTAGAAGGGTCCATCGAAAGTATGCAACATGGGTAATCCTTGAATGAGGAATTAAATTTTGCATCCAACGAGTGTTCTCGCTCAAAATTTGAGTAAACCCATAGGGAGATAAGTTGAAAATACGAGTTGAATTTTTTTTTTTCCTTTTTCCTTCTAAAATTTGATGATGTAATATGATCTTATTTTATCATTTCCACTATTATTTTATAATTTCCTTAGGAGGCCCATTTTAGACCTCAAAATTCCCTTAATGGGACTTGGAGACTATGTATTGACTATTGGGCACTGAAACTATTCACTGTCTGGAATAAATATCCAATCCCACTGATTGATGACCTTCTAGACCAACTCAAGAGGGGGGAATATTTCAGCAAGATTGACTTGAAGTCTGGGTATCACCAGGTACCAATCGAACCCTCTGATGTGTGGAAGACTACCTTTAAAGCCAAGGAGGGTTTTTTTGAATGGTTGGCCATGCCTTTCGGGTTGATGAATGCTCTCGCAAACTTGATGAGGTTTATGGAAAACATCTTGTGACCATTCACTAACTCATTCGTGGTGGTGTATTTGGATGGTATCCTGATCTTCAACCATAGTTGGGTAGAGCACCTCCACCACATTCGACAGGTCCTCCAAACACTGTGACAACACAAGTTGTGTGCCAATTTGGAGAAATGAAATTTTTCCATGACCCAGGTTCAATATATAGGGTATATTATTGATGAGCGGGGGGTGCATGTCGACCTAACCAAGATCCAGGTCATTTTGGATTGGCCAGCTCCAACCACTCTAACAGAGCTCTGCATCTTTCTGGGTCTTGCCAATTTCTACCGTAGGTTCATGTTGGGGTTATCTCATATCACTTGGCCTTTGATTCAAGTCACCAAAGGAGGAGTGAAGGAAAAATACTTTTGAATATCAACATAAGGAATTCACAAAGTTGAAGCATCACCTCTGCTCTGCACTAGTTCTCACATTACCATACTTGCAGCAACCATTTGAGATCGAAGCAGATGCCTTTGACTATGTTATTAGGGTAGTACTTACTCAGCAGGGGAATCTAGTGGAATATTACAGTGAGCCACCTTCAAACACAGTTCAAAAGTATCCCACCTATGACAAAGAGATGCATTCCATTGCGTAGGCCTGACGACAATGGAAGTATTATATTTTGGGGAAGGAAATGATCATCCACACAGGTCACGGACCTCTGCAGTTCATACAGACACAAGGGAAGTTTCATAATGATCGCCACCAAAAATGGGCCACATTGCCTACAACAGTTCCATTTGAACATCAAGTGCAATAAAGGAAGCACCAATAATGTTTCAGACTGCCTCAGCCAACTGCCGATCATGGTGTTAACCATTGTGCTTGACTCTTGTGTGAATGATACTTTGGGTTGACCATATCTCTACCAAAGTGATCCAAAATTCAGCAACACATATTATACGCTCCTAGAGGGTAAGAAATTTCCAAAATTTCACCTCTAGGATGCACTGTTATGCCACCTAGGAAACCTCTGTGTTCCTTCAAGCAAGTGTGCCAAGATGATTTGGGAAGCACACTAGAGTCGATTCACTGGACATTTCGAGGTCGAGAAAATAGTGGCATTACTATAGAAGTATTTGTATTGGCCAACCTTCGACATGATGTTGGGAAGTACATCATATTATGCACTACCTATGCCATTTCCAAACTGACGATCAAGAGGCAAGGCCTATATAATCCACTACCTACCCCTAGTCGGTCATGGGAATCCATCTCAATGGATTACATGTCGGGCCTTCCTTCTACCAAACATGGAAATGACTGCATTTTTCTGGTCATCGAAAAATCCTCTAAGATGGCCATTATGGCGGCCTCCAAGAAGAATATCATAGTAGAAGCCATTGTTAAACTCTTCTTTGAGCGAGTGTGGGTACACTTTGGGATCCCATAGTCCATTATCTCATATCGTGACATCAAGTTCCTCAATACATTTTGGTCAAGTCTATGGTCGATGTTGGACACCAAGCTCACTAAGTCCATCAGTTTCCACCCCCAAACTGATGGAAAAACCACACTCAATTAACATATGGCATAGCACTCCCGGATGCGGGTGCAGATGATAATGCATAAGGTGATGGGATGGGGGTGCGGCAGGACGGGGAGACACCTGCCCACCCATAAGGAGGCTGACATTTGGCTTTTAAATTTGGCTGCTTGGTGTTTAATGGAATTAACTCCAGGCGCTAGTTACAACCACAACTCTGCTCCTCGATACAATCTCACGTGTTGCGACATGGCTCGGCCTTCAGTTCATATTTATGGTGTTTTATTGCAGAGGGTTTATCGTTGGATTGTCAACTGGTTAGATATTATGGAGCACTGCTATGGTTCGGATAGAGTTCACTCGCTATTTAATCAGTGGTGCACCCCGGATGCTGGGCTCTCCAATGTGCACACGGTAACTGGTAAGCGAAGCAGGCTAAATTGTTGTCTGGATTTTGGAGAAAATCTCCACTTCTCTCATGCTGGATCCTGCATTCTTACTTCAGTCTCCCTTCTTTCTCATACGCCTCTGTCCTTTGTCAATCCTTCACTTCCTTTTCTTCCTTGCCCCGCTATCTTGACTGAGATTATGCCATCCCTTAGGCAAAGAATGAGATGCCGAAGAGGCACCACCAGACGCCAGCTGCGTCGTTCTCCCTCCACCTTCAGTACCTCCTCTGCATCTTCCTCCCATTCGGACAACCTAACAAGAGTTCAAAGAGGTTGCCTTCTCCGCTCGGGTCATCGTATTGATTCCCCCAATCCTCCAACTCTCCCTGATCAAACCCATACCGTGCACTTTTCATTCAATAGTTCACTCAATCGTCCCCTGGTAACTGCATCCATCACGGTTGTCTTCCATGAAGAGCCTCAGGCAGATGCTCCCAGTTCATGCCCGGCGAAACGCAGTATCTCGACGGCTCAGACCTCAGAGCCGAATGTTGGGGCAGTGCACCTAGAAAGCATGGACTTACAGGGTCTGGGGGGCAAGGCTATGCAGGACTAGGCGAGTAAGGACTTGATGGGTCAGCCAAGCAGGTTGCAGGATGTGGTGCAGAGCGACATTGGGCAAGTGAGCAGAGAGTTGGTGGTTCCTCCACCTTCCAGGAAGGTGGTCACTTCCATTGCAGACCTGTACAAGGATGATGGGGAACCGGATGAACTCTGGTGCAAATTCATCTACGAACCTCTTGATGAGTAGTTCCTCCTTTTCAATTTGGTTTTTTTTCTCCGTCTCGGCCCTTACTCACGGGCTTTTTTTTTATTTTCCTGTTGTCTCCGATCATGCATCTTTTTTTGCTAGATATGGTCTCCAGCACCTATACTCTCTGGCTCCCCTGCGTGGGAATTATCTAAATTACTATTTCAAACTGGTTTCCCTCCTGAAGGGTAGTCTTCATCTCTGGTTTTTTTTGTTCAAAATGCCACAACACTGGGCAATGATCTAGCCTCGGCCTACTGTACTTTACTTCTTTTGTTAATATATTACTTTTACTTAGAAAAAAAAAACATATGGCATAGCACGTGCGTTCATGGCATACTAAAAAATACCCTTAGTTTGACTACATATTGGAAAATACCTCTAAAAATCACTTTATTTAACCCCCTACCAATAATAACCCATTTCATTTTCCCAATTTAAAAACCCCCTACTTTCACTAGATATTGTAGGTATCCATTTTTTCATTAACATTTTTTATACCCCTTTATATTTATATCCTTAACATAATGACATGATGCCTCTCTTATCACCCCACATGTGTTCTAAAATTCACCTTTCTTCTTGTGATATACATAGGACATGCATATTAGTATTCCCACAAGGTGATTACTCAATCCACACTCAAGCACATCTCACTATGATTTGTGGCATTTAATGGTATAAGGCATACAAATATCAACCATGTTTTAGGAAGATTGATTATGTTCATGTCTATAAAATTACATAGAAATTGATCTATATTATGATGAAAAATCAATTGATCAATCTTTATGAATATGTTTGCACCAAATAAGGTGTTCAATCACAAGTCTATACCCTCTTCCCTTTGAAAGCTTCTTGTTCAAAAATCCAACTACAACCTCATGTACTCAAACTAGTGTCTTCTTAAGGTGGAACAACAAAAGTTATAGTTTCAGAGAGTTATATAGAGAAGAAAAGTCAAGGCGAGGATGAGAGTTATGAGACCCTCCCTTCGCTTTAATGAAAAAAAATCGTTGTTCTCTGTTGTTTTTAATTTAAGTGTTTTAATGAGAGCCCCATGGTATATTTTATTAAGACATCATTTGGAAACAACCCATGTGGATGGCATTAATGGTTTTTTAAGCTTGGTGATGTGATTTAAAGAGCTCTTACCACTATATTTCTTGTTTTTAGGATTATCAAAAATATTTTGTAAGCATTGTAGACAGTTTCCCCCAAGTTCAAATGGATGGTATTATGTGGCTATGTTTTGTGAACCTTCCCAACATCAACATGCTAGGTAGGTCTACCCCCAAGTTTTTCAGTAAGCATCTTTCAAAGATGGGAATTCACATTTGGAGGGATATGTGGTGTCACAACACTATCTTGGTTGGATTGGATAAGATTTAATAAGCCCAATATTCACTAGCTTAAGACAAGAATGTGTTTTCAAAATGATACCAGAAATTTCAAGGCCCATTTGGAAGCACTGGAGATGTAGTCATAATTACTGTAACAACTATACTCAAAAACCTCAAGATGAATCTTCAGTCATAATTACTGTAACAACTATACTCAAAAACATCAAGATGAATCTTCAATAGTGTTCACAAAAGGGGATCATTGTCACCATGTCACGAAGAAGATTGTTTCTATACAGATGTCAAGGTTATTGTGACAAAAGCAAGACCCGTCATGTTGTCATTAAACATTAGTATACAAATGTGAAATAGGGTCACTCACTGACACATAGGTCACAGTCTATAGATTACTTCCCTTGGTAGCCTCATTATTATCTATCCACAAGATTACTATAAATGTCATTTTCAAATCAAGTTGTCAAGACATCGTGACGATATTAAATGCTCAATCACCATGCTCAACCATACTGCCTCAAGAATCAAATTTTGCAGCAACCAACTGAAATTAAATTTCTTAATAAGATTCATAACATGTTATCTATGATACACAGATAGACTCAAGACTTATTTGCATCTAGCTAAACAACTCAATACATGAAAATCCTAGACAATTGTATACTTTAAGGCTTTGTCATTAATGCGCAAGAACATAGAATTCCATTAGTTCTTTTCACTTCCACAGAAGCCCTTGCTTTAGAAACTCAATCTGCAATCTATTCCATGATGACAAGACTGTGATGGAGAGGAAAAATTCTATTGTTTCTACTACACACTGATTAATCACTTGAAGAGGAAACCTTTACTGCATCTGCAAATGCCAAACTTTTGATTTAGGAGTGATCAAACTCAATTTTAGTGTGATGCAAACTTCTACCTTCTTGGCTCAAGATCTTCACTATAGAGTTTAGGATGACCATGTAATGAATAAGCCTAGATCAGCAGCACTTCCTACATGAATAAGTGCATATGAAACTAGGGTGCCGAAAAACACATCAAAGTTTGCAAAGTGTCAATTAAAAGATCAAGAAAATTTTTAAATAAAAGACATACACCATGCAAGTTTTAGCATAATCACCTTTATATTTTCTAGTTTCATGCTCTCTATGAATAATATTCGGAGGTCCTATCTCATTATCTAGTCCTTATTCAGAATTCAAATTAGAGACTATAACCACTTCCATTAGAACATGACCAACAAGATCAGGCGATTGATCCTTTTCCACAGACAATACAACCTGAAGAAACGATAAGAAAATTATAAAAATATTCATACAGGTAGGCATGATCATGTTGAAATTCTATATTGTGCTTTTTACTACTGAGGTCTATACTTTTATGGTTTACCTCTAAGTCCACATAAGCAGGTTCTTTCCTAATTGACCTCAAGAACTTGTCTAGATCATTAGTTGTAAGTGCTGCAAGCATAGGAAAAAAAACACCATGTTTAAAGTTACAGCTAAAATATTCTCTACATCGACATTGACCAAATACTAAATATATGAACTAACATTTAGAATACATACAATATTCTATGTCCCAAGTTGCAACTCCATGCAAACTATACAAATGAAATGAGCTAGCATTCATTAAGAAGTTGAAAGATATTTGTTCTTCTAGCTTTATCATTTCTGTTTTAAGGTGCAACTTAATTTTCACAAGCAACAAAGCTAGAAATGATACCAACCATAGGGATCTCTGCTATTTAAGTCATTAAATGAATATCCCTAAGGATTGAAAAGTACTAAATATTTCGAGCAAAAATCAGTAACTGGAAAAAGGTCCATATCCATCAAATGCTACCTAAAACAAAAAGTAGAAGCATTGCCATAATATTTAACATATAACTCTAAAACATTATTACGCAAACTTTTAGATAGAATTAAGACAATAATGTAGAGATGAAACAAATAGCAACCACAAGTCATGACACTGAAATGGCAAGCAAGAAAATTTGGTAGACACCAAATAGATAACGGTAACCATAATAAGTGATGGCATTGAAATGGGAAATGATATTATGTTAATGACATAATAGATTGAATAAGTCAACTATCACATTATTCACTTCAAAATCATGCAAAATATGGCAATGCTCCCTTTGCTTCTTCACTATTAGGTCAATTAGTTGGAGCAGGAAAGGCATCTAGAGGGTACTTGACTCATGTTGTATGACACACTCCCTAGGAATTGAGGATTTGATGCTGACGCAAAGGGGCCACATCCATTTCCACCTTTTCGGCCTGCTCTACAATCTGCATTGATAGATTAACACAAGTTGCAACTCTATCATCCCACAAAAAACCCATTTCAACAAATCTCTAATTAAATATAACTTCTTTTTTTTAAATTAAATATTGGTTTCTTAATAGATACCATGTGATATGAACATCCATGGTCTAGGGAAGCTTGTCCCCAAACAAGGCTACTTTGTAGGTAATGGGGGAGGGTAAAAAATTGAAACAAAAGGAAGATGCCCATTGCCATTTTGACAGAGCAAAGGCACAAAACCAAAACTTTTGAAGATAGCTGAGCCAATTTCAAAAAAAAACATTTGGGGTGGGATGAACTAGTCGATGGCTAGCAGCTGGGCCACCCAGGATGAGAGGTGTGTGAATAAAGCTTTCTTAGACTCGGAAAAGGATTTCCATAGAGTTTAAACTTTGTAGAGGCAAGTCAATTATTTAGATTTAAGCCTCCATAACTATTTTAGTTTCACATCCAAATTTGGTTTGGCAGGTAACCAATGATACCCATCATATGGCTTATACATTTTAAAGGGTTTGGAAAAATTCCAATCCTAATCTCTGCACCATTTTGCTGGAGGCTGAATTGCAAACTTAAATAACAGGGAGTCTAGAATAAAATCTGTGACATGACGAAGGACTAATTTATTACTGTTATTCAACATGAACCTCTCCTTGAGCTCTGACCATGATACCCAATCCGAACTAGTGAATAGCTACCATCCAGGCCTCCCAGGATGAGAAGCGAGAAAATAAATCTTTCTTAGGCTCAAAAAAGGGTTCCCATAGATTTTAAAGTCTGTAGAGGCAAGTCAATTGTTTATATTCAAGCCTCCATATCTTATTTATTTTCTTGTCAAAATTGGGTTTGTTAGGCAGCCAATGATAGGCATCATATGGCTTATACATTTTAAAGGCTTTGGATAAATTCCAATTCCAATCTCCTCAATGTTTGGCTAGAGGATGAATGCCAAACTTGAATAACAAGGAGTCTGAATGAGATCCCTGACACAAAGAATGACTAATTTATTAGTGTTATTTAACATGAACTTCTTCTTGATCTCCGACCATGATACCTAATCCTTTGTGATAGAATAAAAAAGGTTAAGGATAATGTTGATTCCTTTTCTATAGAATTTGATGGTTGAGAACAAAGGAATTGTCTGGAAAAGCTAGAAACAAGGTTATATAGATTGAAAAGTGATTAGAGTTGAAGGATGTAACCAATGGAGGTACAGATTGAGATTCAAAAAAAAAAAAAAAAGTAACAGTAAACATTCAAAAACATAATATGAATAAAGGAAAAAGGCTGAGATTGAGAATACAGATAGGGATATTTAAGGCTTAAATCATTAAATAGGCAAAGACATGCTAATAACTTATTTTTTTGATGGAACATGATTCATACTCTGACTACATAAATAGAAAGCAGACAATAAATGAGGTGAAATTGAAAGAAAAAAATGTACTTTAACTTTGAATAAATTCAAACTAAAAGAGGAAGAAAAGACTTTAAAATCATCACAGGCATCATTTTCTGCCTCTCTTAGTTACCTAATACATATATTTGGACTTTAAATCATCACAGGAAGAAAATTTTTCCTCTCATACTTACCTAATACAATTCTTTGCAGCACATGCATGCATCACCTCCACTACCAAACCCAAGCACCTCCAACAACCCAATTCCATGTTTGATGATGACGAGAAAATGAAAAGAGAAAAAAATGATACGAAAATTTGAAAGGTAACGCCATGGGCAATGAGTAGTGCTAGACTAAGCCTTTGCTTCTATACAGATTGATAGAAGAAATAAAAATGATGCACTGTGTCGTTTTTTCCCTAAAAAAAGTATTGATAATGAAAACGTGATGAACAGATCTTAAATAACAAAGATTTGATTTGACAAGTAAATACAAGATTATATGGAATTATAAACAAAAAATTGTGAATAATTTATATTAAACTCTGAATTTTTTTTTATTCATTCAAACTTCCTCAACCTATGGTTGTATGTGTGTGTGCATTGTAATTAGGCATTCATGAAGACTGCAAATTTATATGCGTGCATATTATTATTGTTGTACATGTAATGAAACGTCCCTTTCCTTCCACAGGTTTACCCTTTGGGATTGAGATCCATGATTCATTAAGACTCCATGACTTACAGTAGATCCACAAGATTCACAACATATAACCCTGTGAATCCCTAAGAGCCTACAAGGCATGAAAATCAGTCCCAAAATGAACCAAAAATCATAAATCCAAGTAGCATCGATTTGTTATCACATCATATCAATTACTTTGACAAAGGGCCTTATCAATATGTGCTCATCCCCTTGCCTGGTTGGGGGTGTGTGCTTGTCTGTTAACATTTTTTACGTAATGTGCATGCAAATATTCTTCAGCAAATCATTTAGTACATCATAAATAAATCATATAACAAGTATGGAAACCTCATGTTGAATTTTACCAACATTCGCTTGCTAATTTTATTCTTCCCCTACAGCCATGGCTTCATCAACCATGCATAGTGCATACTATTGAAGGACTCCATTTAAAAAAATAATTATTTCACCTAATTTTAAAAATGATAATGTATTTTAACTACAATATATTGAGCATTTCTGTGTGTCCTCGAGAAATATTACATCCCTATCTGGAAAAAGGAAAATTCCATTTTGCTAAAATAGCATGGTCCATTAGCTGTCTAGTTGATCATTTTTAATATCAACAGTGGATATTTCATGTATAATCATCATATTCAAATTTCATCCACTTCTGTTATCATTGTAGGTACACTTTCATCCTCAAACCGGCTATGATTGTGGAATTATTCTGTACAATCTACATTTTCTCTTTGTAGATCATGCGAGGAAATTATGTTCTTGTAGAAATGTTCATCTTAGAGCATAGCTTGTAAAGGTGTGATAATGAAATTCCAAATTCAGTTGAGATGATGTTTCAAGCAGCTCTATTTTTTGTCAACATCAGGATTAAGGGTTTCTGAAAAGTTGATGTTGCTTTTGAACCTCTGAATATTTCTACACAATACGCAATCCACCAGAACATGTTATATTCCCTACTTGGCCTGCTATTTATTTGATCATATCTTTCCACTTTCACCGAATGCTTACACAATTAGCCTAACAAAACCATGGCATACATCTTCAAAGAAAACTTATTAGCCCAGATAAATCTTCAAGAATAATGTGATCAGGATTTGTCACATGTTTATTATGGAATGTCTTCCGAGGCTCTACAAATCAAACAACAATAAATATATGGATATTTCCAGCATCCACAATGATAATTATTTAATTTTATGTTTCAGAATTAGCTGCATTACAATTTTCCACTGGTATATTAGGGTGATGTATAACAATTAAGTCACAAACTTCTGAAAAAAGTTGTAATTCATTGGTCAGACAAGAATGTCGGTCGTCTACCGTGTTACTTACATAGAGATAAAACTTTTATAATATAACAATATTTATATCAATCCTAGGTATTCCTCATTCCATTTAATGAGTGAATGCACAAGAATCTAGTACTGCAGAGAAGTGAAAATATATTACAGGAAAGTAAAATATGCTCTCCAATCACCCATTGAGAAATGCCTTGGAACAATATTTTTGATTAGACCATTTTGCAAAATACAATGACATTTTTTAACATAATTATAAAGGCATAAAACCCAATCAAACTTTTGATGGGCTCCAATGTTGTATCTGGAAGAGCTCCATCAGAGCCTCCAACAAGTGCCACTCAAAAAGGGGTGTCACCTTTCTAGCAATGGAAGGGTATCCTCATTTTGTTGCACTAAGGATGGGAAAGATGATTTTAAATTGTGCATACATGTATTTCCAGATTGCCTTGAAATTAGTTGAAGAGCCTACACGATATTCAAGGGTAAATATGCCCTTAAAGATCCAATAATTCCCAAGTTTCTATCATGCATATGCATTTGTACTGGGACACCAACAAAATATACATAAGCCCCTTGCAAATCCACACTTACACTGGTAGGAAAAAAATTTCAGGAAACATGTCGAATTGCACAAGATGTTGTAACTATCAAGCCTAATATTAGAATTATCCTAAAATTTTGCTGCCATAATGGGCGATTCCCTCCATCACCTGTACAAAGCCCTTCCCCTAATTCCTCACTACTGAATAGGTTCCTATCGGAACAATCGAGATGGGCACCACAAGCTACGTTATATGATTTGCAAGCCGAATAGCAAACACGAAGACGATTATCACCATCGCATATTTGAATGGAAATCTGTGAACATATTCAAAAAAGTGTTTGTAATAAAACAGTTAGTTTCAATTTCTATGCAAAAAATAGACTGTGTTGGCTTCAATTAGTACTAGCCTAACATAGTAGCAACCATGTAGAGTGTAATAAAATATATTCAAAATTTCAAGGTAAAGTGAAAACATAATACAAGTAGTAATGAATGCATAATTCAATCCCTATCTTCCAGCAATTCCAAGAACATCTAAAAAGCAATTTCATCGCTATAAACAACTTTTGTGAAATGGGAATCAATTTCCATCTGCATTTTTTACATTCATAGTTATAATATGTGGTAAGTTTTTCTATTCAAGATTTATGCAATCTCAATCATGTTTTCCTCTTGTTAACACTTTTCACTTATAGATTAAACAATTTTCTAGGTCTATTTTTATATAACCATTTTGTAGCATTTATTAGTTTCTATTTTTTTCCCCTATGCTTGATTAATTAACACACCAACATGACAAATATGGATCCATTATAGCAATATGTCAAACATGCCCACATGAGTGTGGTCTAGTGGTAAGCAGCAAAGCGATTCTATTAACAAAGAGACTCTAGTTCAAAAAACCCCCCGAGTGGGTGCAGATGAGACCAGGTGCAGATCATAGGTGACTTAGATATGCAACTCTCATAGCACAGCAACTTTAGCCAAAGAGACTCCATGAGACCATTTCTCAAAACAAAACAAAACAAAACAAAAATATGTTACAACATCATAAGGGGTCAAATTGACAAATACTGAATTGTAAGCTTTTTGGAAAGGATATGAATGGATGGATAAGCCATTTAAAATACCACCTTTGCAAAAATCCCAGGACATGGGGTAGGACTCTCACAACCAATCAACACCAGAACTAAAACAAAGAGCTTAACCGAATAGATAGAGGATATGTGGCTTGAATCCACAACTGGAGGAATAGAAAGAACTGCAAGAACCACATGCATATTGGGGATGTCCAGAAGGGAGAAGGACTCCAAGGTTCACCTTCTACAAGAAAATTTCCTTTCTTCATTCCCATAACTAAGCCAGGACATAGCCATGTTGGGAAAAATACTGAGAGGGGGGGGGGGGTGTGAATCAGTATTTAGAGCATACTCAGAAATTCTCACTTATTTCTTTCTCTAAAACCCATAGGCTACTTTACTGAACACAACTCGCGTATACACGCGGATATCCTTCATAAAACTCGCATATATACATAAATCTTATTATGCATTTAGTTCTTTACTTAAATCTATGCATCATTCATTTATCAGATGCTTAGTTAGCAGTAAGCATGTGTAGTAATAACAGAATGAACCATCACACATAAGCAACACACATGAACACTAGGATTTAAGGTGGAAACCCAAGTCGGGAGAAAACCACCGCTATCGTCGTCTCTGTCTTCAATATTTTATTATAAAGAAAAAATCTTACAACCATGTACTGGCACAGACTCATACCAGCACGCAGGCACCCACCTACAGAAGGCTACAACCTTCTCTCATTTACCAGCCTCTCCTGGAAGGGAGCTACAACCCCCTGATCTAGTTTACCGGCCTCTCTGGAAGAGCTACGACCCCACGATATCGTTTACCAGCCCTCTCTGAGAGAGCCACTACCCACACTCGTTTACCGGCTACCACTAGAAGGGAGCTACAACCCCCTGACTGAAGGCTACAACCCTCGGCACCACCATGGACCACGTTTCATCAATTTTCATACTGGATCCAATAGCTTCAATAGATCACAACTTGCAGGCCACTTTTCATCATATTTTCAGACTGGACCCACTCCACACATTTAAGCTCAATCATACATCAAACTGAAACTTATACCCTTATCAATTCATTCAATGAATCATCAACCAATCAACCAACAACTTGATCTTCAATTAACTTAATCAGCAGCATATTCATAATTCAACTTTAAATGATCTTTTTTGATCTTCAACTTTAATCTTGAGAGCTTCTTCTAGATCCATAACATTAATTTCACTATCTTTACCATTGCTTGCACAAGAAACTGAATCACAAGAACAACATTCAATACATGTTTTATCTTCTTCATTTTCTGCTGCACATGTTTTCTGAGATATCTCCTTTCTTTGAGTAGCCTTCTTCTTTTGCTTCCTTGCCATGAGAACTAGAATATCTTGGTCAAAATCTTCTTCATCCTCATTTGACATTCCATCATTATCTTCATTTGTATAATAGCTCTTTCCCTTTTCAAATTGTTTCCCTTTATTGTGATTTTCTTCATAAGGACATTTAGCAGCATAATGGCCAACTCTTCCACAATTAAAACACTTGAAATGAAGCTTACCTTTGAATCTTCCAGTACCTGGTTGGAGTCTTCTCACAAAATTTGCTTCTTCTTCTTCTGATATGTGAATTGATTCCTTGACAATTTTCTTTTCTTTTCCTTTTGCACATGCCTTAAAGGCAACTTATCTCATTTGAGAGGGACCTTCTTTTCTCATTTCAAAAGCAGTTAGAATACCATGTAGTTGAACAATAGTAAGAGTTTGCAGATCTTGCCTTTCTTCAATAGTAGATACTTTTGACTCAAATTTTGAAGTCAAAGATCCTAAGACTTTTTCAACCAGAGTAGTATCGGTTATGGTTTCACCCAAAATTCTCATACGATTTACAATATCATCTAGACGTAAAAAGAAACTGGCAATGCTCTCATCACTATGCATCCTTAAATTTTCATATTCAATTCTGAGATTTTGGAGTTTGGCACTTTTTACCTTTGTATCTCCTTCATAGCTTAGAATGATTTTGTCCCATATTTCTTTTCACTTTGTAGTTGCATTTGCATCACTTTAACAAATTCTGATTCAGACAGGCTTCCTAATAAAACATTGACTGCTTTGGCATTGATTTCATATTTCTTGCTTTCTGCTGCATCAGTGCCGGATACCGATAACCTTCTTCCATGATTGCCCATATTTCTGCACCAAGACTTTGCAGATATGCTTTTGTTCGTATCTTCCAGAATAACAGATTATTTCCATTGAATAGAGGTGGCCTTATAGACATTACTCCTTCATGACTTCCCATTTCGATGAATCTCCTTCAAGCGATCAAGCTTCTACAGAAGGACCTGCTCTGACGCCAATTGTTGGGAAAAATACTGAGAGGGGGGGTGAATCAGTATTTAGAGCATACTCAGAACTTTTCACTTATTTCTTTCTCTAAAACCCATATGCTACTTTACTGAACACAACTCGCGTATACACGTGAATATCCTTCATAAAACTCACGTATATACAGAAATCTTATTATGCATTTAGTTGTTTACTTAAATCTATGCATCATTCATTCATAAAATGTTTAGTTAGCAGTAAGCATGTGCAATAATAACAGAATGAACCATCACACATAAGCAACACACATGAACACCAGGATTTAAGGTGGAAACCCAAGTCGGGAGAAAACCACCGCTGCCGTCGTCTTTGTCTTCAATATTTTATGATAAAGAAAACATCTTACAACCATGTACTGGCACAGACTCATACCAGCATGCAGGCACCCACCTGCAGAAGGCTACAACCTTCTCTCATTTACCAGCCTCTCCTGGAAGGGAGCTACAACCCCCTGATCTCGTTTACCAGCCTCTCCTAGAAGAGAGCTACAACCCCCTAATCTCGTTTACCAGCCTCTCCTGGAAGGGACCCACTACCCCCTGCACTCGTTTACCAGCTACCACTAGAAGGGAGCTACAACCCCCACACTAAAGGCTTTGACCCTCAGCACCACCATGGACCACGTTTCATCAATTTTCATACTTGATCCAACAACTTCCATACAGCACATCTTGTAGGCCACTTTTCATCAGATTTTCAGACTGGACCCACTCCACACATTTAATCTCAACATTCATCAAACTAAAACTTATAGCCCCATCAATTCATTCATTGAATCATTAACCAATCAACCAACAACTTGATCTTCAATTAACTTAATCAGTAGCATATTCATCATTCAAACAACCCAGTTCTGTATGAATACATCATTGACAGATAACAGTAAAACAGCAAAACAGATCAGACATTTCATTCCACTTACTCCAGCAAACCCTAGATTCCATACGCGCTTTTACTTCACTGAACCTGCGTATGTACGCGCTTTCATGCAGACCAACCCGCGTATACTTCTGTGAATTCTTCAGAAAACCCTATCTTTCCATATGCGCTTTTCCTTAAGCAGACCCGCGTATACACGCGCTTTTACTAAAGCGAACCTGCATATACATCTATAACTTTTCAGGACTGTGCAGCTCTTTAGATTAGATAAAAAACTCAGATTTCATCCTTTACTTCAGAAAGTATTTCGTCTCATCTCAGATCTAAACATTCCATAAACAGATCTAGAAAATACATATACATTTCAGATCTAGAGATCCCTCTTCACCATTTTCTTCATAGGTGCATCTTAGATTCAGATCAATCAAGAACAGAGTTCATCCATGCAGATATTCCTTAGAGAGATTTATTCATTCACAACCCTTACTCATGCACACCTTGCACTATGATCTTCTTCTCCTTAAATAGATTTATCCTTTGTCAATACCATGAGCCAAAACCACACCACTACTAATGGTATTCTTGGACGGGATCAAATAGATATTCCAGTGCTCAATACAATGGGTCAATACCATGGTAACACCCCTGGATTTATAAATTTAGAGCAAAAATAGCCATACGCGACTTGGTACGTACTTTTCCACGTGCATACGCTACTTCTTCTTAACAAACCCGCATATGCCTTGTGACATACCTTGTTCAACTTTAATCTGGCACTTTCTGAATTCATTTCTTTTGCTACTTCTAAAATGATCTGTAGATACATCATATTTACATCATTAACTACTCATCAAGTTAGTTTTCATCAAGGACAACTTCATCAGGAAGGTTCCATCAAAGTCAGCACATTGTATCATATTGCCAACAATCTTCCCCTTAAATCATCAAGTAGGTTTCCATCCGGGACAACTTCATCAAGTAGGTTGTCATCAACTTTATCAAGTAGGTTTCCATTAAGGACAACACTCTGCATCATATAGCCAACAATCTTATTTCATCAAGTAGGTTGCCATCAAGGACAACACATGCCAACAATCTCCCCCTTTGGACTTGATGGCAACCATGATGGTGTTTGATCATCACAATAGATAGATACATTGAATATAACCATTATGCAAACACCATGACATTATCCCCCTATTCAAAAACCATGTTACTCTCCCCCTTTGACATCAAGGGCAAAGGGCGGATCAAAACCAAAACAAGGTTTTTCTCCACATGTAGAAAGAAGAGCTTTGTAGATCTAATGTTCATTGAAGTTACCATGCTCCCCCTGAGTTCATGCTGAATCTTCAAACATATTATTCAATGAAGTACATGACTCTATGAACTTTCCTATCACCAAGGACTCATACTTACAGCAAAGATCCAACCAAGTGGATTTACATATATGACTCAAGTACCCAACCAAGTGGGTTTACACATTTTGACTCATCTACCCAACCAAGTGGGTTTACAAATTTGACTCAAGTCCTTACATGACTGAATATTACAATTTTACATCATAGGTCTCAACATGACCTTTTCATCAAATTACAAATATGAATTTTTATAATCAAGACCAAGGAATCTCAATCATGAGATCAGATCACAGCAAATCAAGAGAAAGCCAACAATGCATCCTTTCCACATGACCAATGCTCCCCCTTAGCTTGTGCATCCTAAACACTTTCCAGAGAAAATCATCAAGGCATCTTCATCAAGCGAAACAGAATTATGAAAACTGGAACACCACCAGAGATACCAAATAGTACAGCAGCTGTGCCAGAAGAATTTTGTCAGCAAATACCCATACGTGGTTTTCTGTGTATGAACTCGCCTATATACGCGACTGTCTTTCAGGAAATCCGCGTATTCAACTTAATCTTCTGAATTTTAATCAGATCTGATCTTTTGAGAGGTAGAAACATCTCTTAGCTTCTGTCTGAGAAATTTGAATGCTTCCCTGGAATATATGAGAAAAGATAGATAGGACAATGTAGTTGTTTTTTCAAGTGTCATCCAACAGTTGTGGCATAAGCACATTAGTAACCAAGCCTTCGGACTCTTTGCAATATCAACATATCCTTCCCAAGAGGAATTATCATATCAAAACAACTTCTTCAATAGACAATATGTGTCAAAAAATCATCCATGTGATATAATATCAACCATAGCAACAAACTCTGCATGATTTAATCTTATCTCTACATCATAAAACTTTCGTCTCATCCATGTCTGAAAACAAAAGATATTCTTTAGAAAAAGGCAAATAAGGCTCATCCATAATCTTATCATAAGAAACCATGCATCACGTCATCATCATTTGAGTATGAGAACTAAGGAATAAGCAGATACAATGCCAACAATGCAATTATTAGTAGTTAGACTGATGCTCCCCCTGAACCTGTACTCCTGTTCTTGAGCCCTCTCACTGTTTTTCTTAACATAAAAGAATACGCGACTGTCTTCAGTGTAACTCGCGTGTATACACGGATTTTGTTCAGTCAACCCGCGTATGGAAAGTGAAATACTGAAAATTTCACACTTTCATCTCCCCCTGAAATTGTACTACCTGTACCTATCTTCTTCACATCAGATGCACTGTCAGAAATAAACATAACCATAATTACCAAACCAACCATGAGAATCACCATATATTGCTCCCCCTATGATGATACATTGTTGATTCCTCTAATGTATCTCACATCACTCCTGCAATCATTACGAGAAGTAAGCTTTAGAAGCGGATGACTGCAGTAGGGTCAATATTCCCTACGTTTCTGACCGGTCCTCCTTCTTTTTCCAGCTTTGCTTGAAATTTCTTATTGTATGCTGGAAATTATCCAAATTCTCAGATCTATTCATCTTGCATTCCTTTTCTACATGTCCATACTTATTACAAGCATAACATCTTACGTTCCTAGAAAATTAAGCATAAGGATCATGATGTGATTTTCTATTCTTTCTTCTATTACAATCAACTGCTTTATGACCAAACTTGTTGCATGAAAAACAACATCCCTTAAAGAAACCAGAGTACCTTTCTGAGTAGAATCTATTTGTTTGTGACTGAAAAAATCTGCTTCTACAATTGGCTGCAACATGCCCATAATTGTGACATTTAAAGCACTCAACATTATTGATCAAAGGAGGGAATGATTTATTTTGAGAGTTCATAATTGTCGGTTGCTCTTTTGATTCTTTCAACACTTCAGGTTTTGCATTGATATCTTTTGAATCTTTAGTACTTCCTTGTGAACTAGATTCTCCTTTAACAGTTTCAGCAAAACCAAGAACAAATTTAATAGAAGGAGACCTTTGACTACTAAGAATATTATCCAGAAGCTTAGTAGTATCTTGAAACCTCAAGAGTTTATCCTTTTCTTCTAATTTACTTTTTAGAATGTTTACCTCAACCTCCAATTTTTGGCATTGCTTCTTCATACTTTCTTCGACCCTTCTTCCTTCTTCTACTTGATCATTCAGTTTTAAAATATCTTCTTTCAACCCATTTTCTTGTTCTTCAAAAATTTGTAGTAGTTCTTCATTCTTCTTATTTGATTTTTCCAGATCTGTTTTGAGCGAGATGATTTCTGCTTCACGTCCTTCTTTTTCAAATGATTGTAGAAGTTATTCATTCCTCTTATTTGATGCTTCAAGATCTGCTTGTAGAGAGATGATTTCTTCTTCAAGTTCTTCATTCTTCTTATTTGATTTTTCTGGATCTTCATTTAGATCGATGATTTCTGCTTCAAGTCTTTTATTTCGATTGGTTGCATAATTGTACAACCTTTGATACTTGTCTATCTGACCATTCAGTATTTCTATTTGTCCTTTCATTTGAGAGATCATCTCATTGTAGATAACTTCTCTCTCTTTAAATGATCTTTGTTGATCTTCAACTTTAATCTTGAGAGCTTCTTCTAGATCCATAACATTAATTTCACTATCTTTACCATTTCTTGCACAAGAAACTGAATCACAAGAACAACATTCAATACCTGTTTTATCTTCTTCATTTTCTGCTGCACATGTTTTCTGAGATATCTCCTTTCTTTGAGTAGCCTTCTTCCTTTGCTTCCTTGCCATGAGCACTAGCATATCTTGGTCAGAATATTCTTCATCCTCATTTGACATTCCATCATTATCTTCATTTGTATAATAGCTCTTTCCCTTTTCAAATTGTTTCCCTTTGTCGTGATTTTCTTCATAACGAAATTTAGCAGCATAATGACCAAATCTTCCACAGTTAAAACACTTGAAAGGAAGCTTACCTTTGAATCTTACAGTACCTGGTTGGAGTCTTCTCACAAAATTTTCTTCTTCTTCTTCTGATATGTAACTTGATTCCTTGACAATTTTCTTTTCTTTTCCTTTTGCACATGCCTTAAAGGAAACTTCTCTGATTTGAGAGGGACCTTATTTTCTCATTTCATAGGCAGTTAGAATACCATGTAGTTGAACAACAGTAAGAGTTTGCAGATCTTGCCTTTCTTCAATAGCAGATACTTTTGACTCAAATTTTGAAGTCAAAGATCTTAAGACTTTTTCAACCAGAGTAGTATCGGTTATGGTTTCACCCAAACCTCTCATACGATTTACAATATCATCTAGACATAAAAAGAAACTGGCAATACTCTCATCACTATGCATCCTTAAAATTTCATATTCAATTCTGAGAGTTTGGAGTTTGGCACTTTTTACCGTTGTATTTCCTTCATAGCTTAGAATGATTTTGTCCCATATTTCTTTTGCTGAATTTAGCTACATCACTTTAACAAATTCTGATTCAGACAGGCTTCCTAATAAAACATTGACTGCTTTGGCATTGATTTCATATTTCTTCCTTTCTTCTGCATCAGTAGGAATAGTTTCCGGATACCGATAACCTTCTTCCACGATTGCCCATACTTCTGCACCAAGACTTTGCAAATATGCTTTTGTTCATATATTCCAAAATAACAGATTACTTCCATTGAATAAAGGTGGCCTTAGAGAAAGTACTCCTTCCTAACTTCTCATTGTGACGGATCTCCTTCAAGCGATCAAGCTTCTACAAAAGGACATGCTCTGATACCAATTGTTGGGAAAAATACTGAGAGGGTTGGGGGGGGGGGGGGGTTGAATCAATATTTAGATCATACTCAGAACTTTTCACTTATTTATTTCTCTAAAACCCATACGCTACTTTACTGAACACAACTCGCGTATACACGCGGATATTCTTCATAAAAATTGCGTATATACAGAAATCTTATTATGCATTTAGTTCTTTACTTAAATCTATGCATCATTCATTCATCAGATGTTTAGTTAGCAGTAAGCATGTGCAGTAATAACAGAATGAACCATCACACATAAGCAACACACATGAACACCAGGATTTAAGGTGGAAACCCAATTCGGGAGAAAACCACTGCTTCCGTCGTCTCTGTCTTCAATATTTTATTATAAAGAAAACATCTTACAACCATGTACTAGCACAGGCTCATACCAGCATGTAGGCACCCACCTTCAGAAGGCTACAACCTTCTCTCGTTTACCAGCCTCTCGTAGAAGGGAGCTACAACCTCCTGATCTCATTTACCAGCCTCTCCTGGAAGGGAGCTACAACCCCCTGATCTTGTTTACCAGCCTCTCTTGGAAGGGAGCCACTACCCCCTGCACTCGTTTACCAGCTACCACTAGAAGGGAGCTACAACCCCCTCACTGAAGGCTTCGACTCTCAGCACCACCATGGACCACATTTCATCAATTTTCATACTGGATCCAACAACTTCCATACATCACATCTTGTAGGCCACTTTTCATCAGATTTTCAGACTAGACCCACTCCACACATTTAAGCTCAACATTCATCAAACTGAAACTTATAACCCCACCAATTCATTCATTGAATCATCAACCAATCAACCAACAACTTGATCTTCAATTAACTTAATCAGCAGCATATTCATCATTCAAACAACCCAGTTCTGTATGAATACATCATTGACAGATAACAGTAAAACAGCAAAACAGATCAGACATTTCATTCCACTTACTCCAGCAAACCCTAGATTCCATACACGCTTTTACTTCATTGAACCTGCCTATGTACGCGCTTTCATGCAGACCAACCCGCGTATACTTCTGTGCATTCTTCAGAAAACATTATCTTCCCATACGCGCTTTTCCTTAAGCAGACCCGCGTATACACGCGCTTTTATTAAATCGAACCTGCGTATACATCTGTAAATTTTCAGGACTATGCATCTCTTCAGATTAGATAAACAACTCATATTTCATCCTTTACTTCAGAAAGTATTTCGCCTCATCTCAGATCTAAGCATTCCATAAGCAGATCTAGAAAATACATATACATTTCAGATCTAGAGATCCCTCTTCATCATTTTCTTCATAGGTGCATCTTAGATTCAGATCAATCAAGAACAGAGTTCATCCATGTAGATATTCCTTAGAGAGATTTATTCATTCACAACCCTTACTCATGCACACCTTGCACTATGATCTTCTTCTCCTTAAATAGATTTAGCCTTTGTCAATACCATGAGCCAAAACCACACCACTACTAATGGTATTCCTGGATGGGATCAAATAGATATTCCAGCGCTCAATACAATGGGTCAATACCATGGTAACACCCCTGGATTTATAAATTTAGAGCGCAAATAGCCATACGCAACTTGGTACGTACTTTTCCGCGTGCATACGCTACTTCTTCTTAACAAACCCGCGTATGCCTTGTGACATACCTTGTTCAACATTAATCTGGCACTTTCTGAATTCCTTTCTTCTGCTACTTCTGAAATGATCTGTAGATACATCATATTTACATCATTAACAACTCATCAAGTCAGTTTTCATCAAGGACAACTTCATCAGGCAGGTTCCATCAAAGTCAACACATTGTATCATATTGCCAACAATCTTCCCCTTAACTCATCAAGTAGGTTTCCATCCGGGACAACTTCATCAAGTAGGTTATCATCAACTTTATCAAGTAGGTTGCCATTAAGGACAACACTCTGCATCATATAGCCAACAATCTTATTTCATCAAGTAGGTTTCCATCAAGGACAACACATGCCAACAAGCCATCCATCAAATCAATTGATGAAAAACATGAAGAAACTGATAGGGTTGTGGGAAATGGTTTCCTATGCAACGAACTACTTAGCATTGCTCAGTTTATCTACCATGCAATGATTCATTTTGTTGATATTATTGGCACAGGATATAAGGGCCCTACTTATGATAGGTTTAGGTAAGAAATTATTCAAAAGGAAAAGAACAATAACAACACCAGATCGGAAGACCTTAAAAAGTAAAGGGAAACAAAAGGTGCACAATAATGTCTTGTGGTTGTAAGGATAGGAAGAGTAAGACCCTCCTAACTTTTTCAATTTATTGTACCAAAGGAATAATGTTTATTAAATCTAGTTACGCATTTTCATAAACAAAATATGGGGCATTGTTATGTGAATTTTTGAATGCATTTATCCAAAATATTATACGTGTGTAGCATGTTGTACAAGTCATAATAGATAATGCTTATAGTTCTAATTATGTGGACACCGACAATATGTTAATGGAGAAACACCCCACATTCATTTGGACTTCTGGTGTTTCCCATTATATCAACCTAATTGTTGAGAACATGGACAAAATTTACTTGATCAAGGATGATTAATCAGTTAGTAACATCACATAATTGTTATATAACCATGCATATGATCTTAGCCTAATGAAGAAATTGAAAAGAAAAATGAATTGGTGCATCCTACCTTCACATCTTCTACCACCATCGTCATTTCTCTTTAATCTATCCTCAGTTGTATATTGGAGATGAAAAGGATGTTTAGTTCAAATGAGTAGTATGATAGTATATCTAGCAATAAATAGGAAGGGCAAGCTATTACTATAGTAGTGTACTGTAGGGAAAAAGTAGAGGGTTGAAAAGTTAGAGAATGTTTGGTAAATATTTTTTACCTAGTCGATGGTAATTAATACACAATAGGCTACCTATATGAGGCAATGTGATGCCAGGATACTGGGTTAAATCAGATCCTAGCTTATAAAAATCCCAAATTCTTTCTTCACATTAAAATTATTCGTTAAAACCCCAAATATGTTCAGTTCAAAAATACATATGAAGGAAAGAGAGCCATACAAATAGAATACTGATATAAAAACATAAAAACTATTTGGCCAAATATTACAATGGGCGGCCTCTTGGCTCTCGGCCCTTCAAACCATTTCTCTTACTCTCTCTGTATTCCTCACTTCCTCACTTCATCACTTGTCTTTTCTCACCCTCACAAGCTACATATTTATACATAAATATAATTTATTCCATTCCATAATTTCCTCCACACAAATCTCAACTTAAAATATAATTTAGATTTATCCTTTTTTGTACTCAACTAAGTCTCGTTTATGGAATTCCTCATTCCTAGATTATCTACTTAATTCAACTCCACTCATATCCTTAATTATTTAAGGAATATTTACAATAATCCTCACATTTATATTTTCTCTCCTAATTTATTAAAAATGAGAAAATTAATTAATAAAATAATTAAAAATCATCACCCCCCTAATTACATAATTGAATAATGAAAATTTAACTTTGACGCTCCTGCATCAGACTCCCCATGTAGAGAAGTTTCCATAGACTCTTGTCTATGAGGTCTGTTGCTTTTTTGTAACAATGCGATAGCCACAAGTCCTAATGACTTGCTCCCTCCTAGATTCCAAAGTCTGTTATGTCACTTGTCCTTCAAGGTATCAACTCAATGTGGTAACTCATCACTCACTTTGTCGATTGGATTCCATCGGCTTCTCCAACAATTGCTTCTGCTAATTCCTCGGAGTAATTCCTCTTTGTCAAATTCTTTCATTTCCAACTAAGCTAAATGCTTAATTTTCTGCAATGAAGAATAATCAAGAACTCCTTCTTGATTACAACTATATTCTTTGATTGATTTTAAAGCAACAACTTTCTCTTCCAGTGTTGTACCTTCATTCACCAACAAACTATTAGTTTTAAGAAGATAAGACCTTTCGATCTATTTTGATGCTTCAAGCACCAATCTCCCATCATCAACTTTATGGACTTCAATAAATTCTATTTTGAACTGCTGGCTTCTTCCGTCTTTATCCTACTAGACCAATATTTGTGTCTCCTTTATGTCTTTACGGGCATAACTTTCTTGTTGTTTTTGATCTTTCATCCCAGTGCCAAATAATTTCTGCTCAATTTCTCTGAGTTCGACACCATATCTATTAATATTGGTTTCTGTACCTACAGTTACATTATTATCTGAAAAGTTATAACATTCATTCAACTCTATAAATGTTAAAAAAAGTTCATCCATATCACACATAGTAACTGCAATTCCTTCTGGATCAGGTTATGCAATCTTCACTTCTCCCTCAGGTTCCTTAAGCCATCGTTCCAAGAACTCGATTTCCATATGAAATCTTTCAAACACTTCATTACAACCTTCATTCCCAGCTTCATTCTTCTTCAGGAAATCTTCCTGAGTTTTCCCGCTTTCAGCATCATCACATTGTAAAATTCTGTTAGAAAATTCTCTAAACAAATAAATTTCTTTACCTCCTTGGAATATCTCATCGGCATTTCTTTTATGCTCCTGCTCCATAACAATTTCAACTGGTTGTCTTACCCCATACAAGAATTCATTTATGATTTCTTCCTGCTGCAAAAAATCAGTACCTTCCTCCTCTGAAAGTTATTCTCCATCAGACTTCACCTCAAGATTTTCCTTCATCTCTGTGACAATTTCATCAGACTGTCCACCATCTTTCGTACATCCTGAAAACATACATAAATTGTGATATTTAAAAATTCAAGGCTTAATAGCCTCATCTGCTTCTCTCGCCAGCACATCTTCAGATTCTTCTAAACTATCCCATGAGATCTTCCTCATTGATCTCTTCACCCAGAATTTCACACTGTTCTGGGCCACAAATGGAAACATCCATTTTTAACTCAGCCTCTCTGAGTTCTTCACACCTTATCATCTGCTCGAGCTTCCTCATATCTTCTGCCAACTGTATGTTTACCTGCTTTTCCCTCTTTGCGTGTAGTCTCTGCCACTTTACCTTCTTTCTCATGGTACAACCATGTGTCTGGTCTTTCACATTTTCCTGCAACAATTCCATTAACAATTCAAGGTGAATTGTTATCTTAGCCTTCTCCCACTCATACTCTTCATCAATCAACTACTCACAGATGCCACTTACCTTGGCATTTTCCTTCTTCTTCCTTCTACTATGGTCTTCATCAGATCTTCACAAATGACTATTAACAATCATCTTCTCCTCCTTTTCAAACTTCATATGTTCATGTGTGGATTTCATTCAATCCTCCTTTCAGCAAGTCCTCACACTTGCCATTCAAAAATGCAAGCTTTCTTCCGATGCTTGACCTCTTTCAGTTCTATGTCTTGGAATCAATCTCTGGCAACCCTCTTTCTTCACTTTGCTGCAAACAACACTTTAATAACTCATGTGTTACAATGACCAATTATTTGGGTGTCGGGCTCTACGGATAATGCACCCAATTACATTCAGACTTTTGACTTAGCTTATGACTCTTTGACTTCAGACTTTACATCAACTCTTCGTCTTGGAAAAAAAATACTCAATCTTAACTCAAACTATCCAAATTCCATTTGACTCTAACATCCGTTTTGACTTCAAGCTTTTCCCCAATAATTATGATAGTGGATATTTTGACTTAATTCAAGTTATACCATCCTCCAACAAACATACACCCCTAATACATTTTTAGGATGTAAAAATCTTCATTCTCTCTCATACTTCATTCTTATGAAAAAAATCATCAGTTACCCATTATCATTTCACATGATGCTAAAGTCTTTAATCGAAATGAAATCCATGTTTTCCAAGATTTATTTTATGGTGAAAATAAATAAACCATTCAATTTACAACATTCAAAAATACCTCCTCAAAATGATGTATCATACCTTATGTTCCCATCAAGGTTTTTAACAAACCCTCTCTTCACAATCTCAATTCCCTAGATTCCACTCTTCTGTGCCGTCTTTTTCATTGTTAACATTCGCATGCCCTTCATACCACAAGCTCATAATTTTAATGAAAACATTTTTCCTGCACTTTTATGCACCATACAACATCAATTCACATCTCTTCACCTGTGTATAGAGAACATGTTTTCAACCTCTTTGATGAATAATGTACAATTCATACATTGTGTCCATCCTGAATAACACCTCCTTAGATGTCGCCACATCATGGTAAAACAAAGATTTTACAACATCAATCAATTATGTTTTCAATCACAAAACAAAAGAATTCTCCTTTTTCCAACTACAAGCTTTAGTCCAAAATGCCTTAACCAAAACTGCGAAGAATCCACACTATGCATAATAAACCCTCTCACATAAAAATTCATGTTTCCCTTTATATCGCCCAGGATTAGCACATTTTTTCATTCACTTTCCATTCATTTATACCTCTGCATTTGTAATATTTTCACTCTTTCATAACATTTACAAAATATCATATTTTCGAGTATGGCAAGGAAATTTAATCATATATATTTTAAAATACCTCTACTCAATGAATATTGATTCATTCAATGAGCACTTACCTTGAATCTTCTCGTGGTTGAAATGGTCCAACCCTTCTCTTGCGTATTCTTTTAGGAAAACATTCAAGCCTCCAGAGATTTACTTTGAATGTGCAAGGTCCATTCTCTAACAATCTCTCCCCAGAAAATAATTTTCTTCCCAGCAATTTTCTAACATAAATCATATCGCAGCAAATAATGTTAGAAACCTTCAAAGTACGCACAATCTCCCCTCTTAGTTTAAGCCAAGTTCCCTCATCTCAATCTCTTCAATTTCAATTTATTTCTTTGAAAACATGAAAAATTAATGTAACTGAATATCCTTTCAATATTACATTCTCCCAAAAAACAAATGTACATGATCTATTTGCAAACACTTTACCTCGATCAACCCAGTGACCTTTTCTTACGCTAGAAGATGGTATTGTGGAAATACTGGATCCATACCTTGAATGTTCCACTAGAGCCACATCTCTTTCACAAGCTCCACACATGCCTTTTTTAAGTGCCTTGATACGACTTACTTCCAAAAATTGATGTAGAAAGCAAATTTCCACTTTAAAATTTATATAGTAAAATTGGTCAATTTTACTAAGACCCGGATTTACTCTCCACAATGATGGAATTGATTCCTTCCTCACCACTTAATGTGAAATTCCAATTTTCTTACTAATTAAAAAAAATGTGACAATGATCTATATTGCAGCTTTTATTATTCTTCAAACTTCACTCTAAAATCGCAACGAAATCTTTAAGAGATCATTGCTATACAACCAATAATAACAAAACCAAAATTATGCATTCAGAATTTTTTTCTTTAAAAAAAACCTTAGAAGAGGGTAAGGAAAATAGTTCCCCCGATGCCCATCTCAAGATATCAATGGAGCCTTCAGAGGGTGTTGATGGCTGCTAACATCAGGTATGGTTTTGTGTCCCTTCCTGTTCAGAATTTGGCATCCTCAACATGGCATCGCCTTCAGGATGGCATCTTCAAAAATGCATTTGATACTTCCACTTACAGATTCAATATAACGGACCTCTGCGTGGAAACATTTCTCCAATAAAACTCTGTTGCATTCAAGTCTTAAAGCGGCTACCTCTTACAGTATTCACGGTGTCAGTGGTGTGGCCCTCCTTCATCGTTTCCTCCTTTCTAGTTCCCAAACAAGCTTCTCCGAAAGCTTTGCGATCCCATGACCCTTTTTCAATCGATCACTATAGCCATTGATCCTTTGTGCTCAAACCTCCACAGACCACGTGAATATCCCATAGATGGTAATCAGATGAATGGCCACTGTTGCCTCACTCAAAATTAAATCCAATTCATTTATCAACTCCACGAAGCTCACATGGCCACAGAATGTAATTTTCTTGAGCAGTGATGCATGATATGCTCAACGCACAATTAAAGGTACCTTCACAATAATTCACCGCTAGACCCTCTTTCAACGTTGTAAACTACTCTGCGCAGTCTCCTTCATGCCGACAAAATGGATCCCAAGCAACACCAATGGATCGAATCCTCCAAACAACACCTCCAAGAAACACCTCTATTCACGATCTTCATGCCAGTGGCTTGTATCCAATGCACTTGTTGATCTGAATCCAATAATTGACCTAAACTCCAATCCTATCTTGAGGCAGCTCCACCACAAACTCTGATCATTCCCAAAATTGAGCCATGCATGCTCACCCAACCCACTTGACTCAGTAATCGCGTCTGTGCCATTTCAAAAAAAATTCCAAAGGAAAAAACATAAACTCGATTTCGCCTCTATGCAAGAAATCTTGACACTCGTACATTAATAAAGGTACAACAAAAAATGAGACCCTTAACCATTCGCTCTAATACCAAATGATGCCAGGATACTGGGTTAAATCAGATCCTAGCTTATAAAAATCCCAAATGCTTTCTTCACATTAAAATTCTTCATTAAAACCCTAAATATGTTCAATTCAAAAATACATATGAAGGAAAGAGAGCCATACAAATAGAATACTGATATAAAAACATAAAAACTCTTTGGCCAAATATTACGATGGGCGGCCTCTTAGCTCTCGGCCCTTCAAACCATTTCTCTTACTCTCTCTGTATTCCTCACTTCCTCACTTGTATTTTCTCACCCTCACAAGCTACATATTTATACATAAATATAATTTATTTCATTCCATAATTTCCTCCACACAAATCTCAACTTAAAATCTAATTTAGATTTATCTTTTTTTGGACTCATGTTAGGTCCCTATATTACTAGTATAGTCCCTTATTGTTGTTAGTGTAACCCCCTTATTGTTATTATTGTACCCTTGTAACCCCCATATTGTTATTATTGTGTCCTTAAATTATTATTGTTAGGTCAGCTAGGATTACATTGTGACCCACTAGGATTACATTGTGGCCCCATGGACTCCTATATATAGAAAGGAGGTTTTGTAATTTGAATCATCCAAGAATTGTTCATTCATGTAATGTATTGGAGGTTTCCCCCTCGAAGTGGCTTATTTCTAAGGCGTTGATATCTCTTTCCTTCTCTTTTTGGAGCTGGTTTCACAACATTTGGTATCAGAGCTTTGAGATTCTAGGGTTTCGCTGCTCCAAACAGGTCATCATGGAATTTTCGCTATAAATTTTTTTCTATGAAGGTTCAGAATCTGAAATTGTTAGAGTGTGAAGAAAAAGTCCTGAGGAATATCTTTGCAAAATTTCAGAGCTTGATTCGCAACATTTTCGGAGATATGATCTGTGCAAGTTAGGTCATTTTGCAGGCTCCTGAATTTAACCTAAACGGGTCATTGTGGTAATTTCGTAATAACTTGTTTTCTACGACGGTTAAGAAGCTGAAATTTTTAGAGTGTGAAGGCGCAATCCTCAGGAACATCTTCGCAAAATTTCAGATATGTTTTCGCAATATTTTTGGAGATATGATTTGTGGAAGTTAGGGCTTTTTGAGGCTTCTGAATTTCATCTCAAAGAGGTGATCATGGGAAAATATTCATAGCTCTCTCTCTGAGCATCGGATTGGAATTTTGTAAAAAGTTGCCACAAGTACACGGACTATAGTTTTTGTTCTATCAATTTCAGAGCCAAAGGAGGAAACAGTGACACGTGGAAAGTCGTACAAGTTCACTCTGCTGAACCAGTCCAAAATTGGGTCATTGTGAGAGATTGGACATAACTTTGCCTTGAAGAATCCAAATCAGATTAGACCTGTGGCATTTGAAATAAGCTTCAGAGGGGTACTACAGGGCTGAATTTCAGATATTGAGGATCCACAATTATAGATATAATTCAATTTCAATATCAAGCTCCTCAAAAGAAAGTAAAAGGTGTATATTTTTTTTTCCGAATTGCATAAGTCTTGTTTGAAGAATCAAGTTGAATTGATTCCAAGGGCATATTGTAGAATAGATATCAGTATTGGATTCGAAAATGGCCCCTAAAAATAATTCAACACCCATTAAGCCTTTAGAAAGCTCTACTATGAATCATGAAGACTAAGAATGGCAACATGACATATCAAAATTACAAGAACAAGTGCAACAAATTTCTCTCTCGCAAAGAGCAACAAAATATGACATGGAAGTTTTGAATAAAGGAATGGAAACTAAGATGGATGGTTTGAAGAAAGGCGTGGAATCTAATATGGATGGTTTGAATAATGGAATAGATGGCATGGAATCTAAGATAGATGGCATGGAAGCTGGCATGGAATCTAAGATGGATGACATGGAAGCTAAGATCGATGAGAAAATGGAAAACATGAAGAATGATATAAAAGTAGACATGGAAGGTTTGACAAAGTTGATACAAGAAATGTTTCCTAATGGTGAAAAGATAGTAGAGGAAACTCATGATGAGAACAAAATAAATGTTAATCGTGATTTCATAAAATCTAATGTTGGTGGGAAGAACCACCATATTCCAAAAATGGATATGAGGAAGTTTGATGGAAAGGATCCTGTAACATGGATACTACAGATGGAGCAATATTTTGATCTCAATAATGTGAAAAACACACAAAAGGCACGCATTGCAACTTTACATTTAGAACAAAATACATTTGTATGGTATCGATGGCTTTGCTCCCGTAAAAAAATTGTCACTTGGTCAATTTTTACGTAGGAAATGATAGCACATTATGAGGATACAAAGAGCAACACCTTCTTTAGCCAATTGATAAATCTCAAACAAAAGGGTTTAGTGGGGGAGCACATTGAGGACTTCCAAAAATTGAATATAAGGGTAACTGATATTCCAGAGGAACACAGGATTGATCTCTTCATAGGTACTTTAAAGGATAACATCCAACATGAATTTCTCATTTTGGAACCTGATTCATTGGAGAAGGCATTCAGGTTGGCAAGAAAAATTGAATGTAAAATTATGGCGACAAGGAAGCCTACCACTCACTTCTATAAAGAGGGAAGTGTTGCTACTCCTAGATTTCAACAACCTACAAGGTTGATGCCACAACAATTTGAAGAAAAAAGAGCAAAAGGGCTTTGCTACAGTTGTGATAGAAAATACGCTAAAGGTCATAAGTGTGCTGAGAAGAAATTATTTTACATAGATTGTGAAGAGGAAGAAGAAAATGAACAAGAAGAGGATATACACCAAAAACCAGCCCTAGAAGAGGAAGAAATGAGTCCGACCATATCGTGTAATGCATTGGCAGGAATTACCACTCCTCAAACTCTCAAGATAGAAGGACATATCAAGAAGAAAAAGGTAACAATGTTGATTGATTCAGGTAGCACCCATAATTTTATTCATTGTAAGGTAGCCAAGGAATTGAATTGTTTCCTATACCCAACACCAAAATGTCAAGTGATGGTTGCAAATGGAGAAACTATAAATTTCTCTGGAAAATGCCATAATATAAAGCTAACCATGGGGGAATATGTATTGAATATTCCAATGCTTTCCATTCCTATGGGAGGTGCTGATGTTGTACTAGGAGTACAATGGTTACAATCTTTGGGGACGGTAGCTTTTAATTTTCAAGAACTTTTCTTGAATTTTTTTTCAGAAGGAAAGGAAGTCAAATTACGAGGTATTGCAGGGAAGCCAGGAAATATAATAAGCTCTAATGTCATGAAAAATCTTCTAAAGAAATAACAATGAGGCATAATTGCACAATTATGCTCACTAGAAGTTCCAACATCAAAATCGTCTATTTCTGCAGATCTCCAACAAGTCTTGGACAATCATTCCAAGGTGTTTGAAACTCCCAAAGTACTACCACCTATTCGTGATCATGATCATGCTATTCATTTGATTCCAGGAAGTGTTCCTCCAAACATCAGGCCTTATAGATATCCTTATGTCCAAAAGAGCGAAATTGAACGTATGATTGCAGAAATGTTAGAAGCGGGTATAATTCAGCCTAGTCAAAGTTCTTTCTCTGCTCCTGTAGTATTGGTACACAAGAAGGATGGATCATGGCGCATGTGTCCGGATTATAGGGAGCTCAATAAGCTCACCATTAAAGATAAATTTCCCATTCTGTGATTGATGAATTATTGGATGAATTACATGGAGCAATTTATTTTACCAAGTTGGATCTTCGTTCAGGATATCATCAAATTAGAATGAAGACTGAAGATATTCCAAAAACAACATTTCGAACTCATGAGGGTCATTATGAAGTTTTGGTCATGATTTTTGGCCTTACCAATGCACCTTCTACATTTCAAGGGTTGATGAATTCCATTTTCAAACCCTTCCTTAGAAAATTTGTGCTAGTATTTTTTGATTATATACTAATCTACAACAGGTCTTGGAAGGATCATGTTCAACATGTTGATAGGGTGCTCAAACTATTGTAGGAGAAAAAATTATATGTAAAAACATCCAATGTTTCTTTGGAGTAAAAGAGGTGGAATATATGGGTCATATTGTATCTCACAAGGGTGTTAAGGTAGACCCTAACAAAATTAAAGCCATTAAGGAATGGAAAGTTCCCACAACCATAAAGTAGTTGTGAGGATTTCTCGGGTTAACAGGGTATTATCGAAAGTTTGTTAAGAATTATGGGAGAATAGTAGAACCTCTAGCAACATTATTGAAGAAAGATGCATTTTCATGGACTCTTGAAGCAACTAAGGCCTTTGAACATATCAAAGAGGCAATGTGCCTAGCACCATTCTTAGCTACACCAGACTTCACAAAAACCTTTATTGTGGAACATTATGCCTCAGGAAATGGAATTGGTGTTGTTTTAATGCAAGAAGGAAGACCCATTGCTTTTGAAAGTCGTCCAATCAAAGGAAAGTATTTACAGAAACCTATTTATGAGAAGGAAATGTTAGAAATATTGCATGCACTAAAGAAATGGCGAACTTACCTAATGGGAAGACACTTCAAGGTAAAAACTGATCATGATAGTCTTAAACACTTTTTAGAACAAAGACTATCTTCAGAAGAGCAGCAAAAATGGGTCACAAAGATGTTGGGTTATGACTTTGAAATAATCTACAAAAAAGGAAAGCTTAATGTTGTTGCAGATGCACTCTCAAGAAAGAATGAAGGGGTGGAAGCATTGCTTTGTGCCATTTCTATTATCCAACCAGATTGGATAACCGAAGCAAGAGATGAATGGAAGAAGGAAAAAGATGTATGGACACTCATTCAAAAGTTGCAACAAGATCCTAGTACATATGATACATTTAGTTGGAAAAATGATTCCTTATGGTACAAAGATCGCTTATATCTTTGTAAGAATTCCCAACTAAAACAAAAGATTCTTCTGGAATTGAACACTTCTCCTTTAGGAGGACACTCAGGATTTTTAAAAACTTACCACAGGGTGAAGAAAGAATTTTTTTGGGATGGCCTTAAATCTGATATTCGAAAGTTTGTGGTGGAATGTTTGGTTTGCCAGCAGAATAAAGTGGAAACAATTAAGACCCCAGGACTTCTACAGCCTTTATCCATTCCAAGTCAACGTTGGGAGGAGATTTCAATGGATTTTATCACAGGTTTACCTAAGTCCGAAGGAAAGAGTGTCATCATGGTGGTAGTTGATAGACTTACCAAGAATTCACGCTTTTGTGCATTATCTCATCCATTTAAAGCGAGTACGGTTAATACTACATTTATGGAAATAATTCAAAAGCTACATGGAAGCCCAAGGGTTATTGTGAGCGACAGAGATCCCATTTTTACTGGAAATTTTTGGACGGAGTTATTTTCTTGTTTGGTTACTCAATTAGCTCATAGCTCATCTTATCATCCTCAATCTGATGGTCAAACTGAGATAGTAAATAAATTTTTGGAAGGATATATTTGTTGTTTTGTATCTGATAAACAAACACAATGGGTCAAGTGGTTACCTCTTGTTGAATGGTGGTATAACACTTCCTTCCATACTGCAGCAAAAATGACCCCATTTATGGCACTTTATGGATATCATCCACCATCCATCACATCTTCTTTAAGAAAAAATTCGAAGGTTCAAGCAGTGGAAGATCACATCAAGCATCAACAAGAAGTTCTCCAATTCTTAAAGGACAACTTGAATTTGGCACAAAATCGAATGACACAACAAGCAGATCAACATCGCAGCGAGAGAAGTTTTGATGTAGGAGACTTGGTATTTTTACGGCTACAACCTTACAAAAAAATGTCCCTCAAAAAAGCTAATAAGGATAATAAATTATCACCCAAGTACTATGGTCCTGACAAGGTGTTGCACAAGATTGGTACTATGGCATACAAATTGGAGCTTGCTGCTTCTTCACGAGTGCATCCAATTTTCCTTGTTTCATGCTTAAAGAAGGTTATAGGTGAAAATCTTCCAGTTGTTGGCTGGATAAATCGATCTTGTGGATAAGATCGATCTCCCTAGTGTCAGAAGACAATCTAGCAACAAACTAACAACTAAGTTTATCTTTCTCTAAATATATTCATTTTACAAATAAATGCTATGAAGGTGTCGATCCTACCTTAGATCCAAATGCTTATTTGAAGTCGTAAAGCTTCCGTCGCATCAGTAGTTCTTTCGTCGCAACAATAGTCCTTCCGTCACAACAAGAATCCTTTCGTCGCAACACGAGTTCTTTCGTCGCAACAAATTCTTGTCTTTTCATCGTAACAAAGTGTCATCTTTTCATCACAACAAAGTGTCGTCTTTTCGTTGCAACAAAGTGTTGTCTTTTCGTCGCAACAAAGTGTCGTCTTAAAAAGACCTACAATCACAAGCAATAAAATATTAAATAGCACCTATATAAAAAATAATTATAAAAATACATATCATAGTGATCAAGGAATCTATAAAATAAATGATCAAACGATAGCTTATTGAAATAAACAATCGAACGACAATTTATTGAGAAAAACAAAACTTGATTTTATTAATCTTAAAATAACAGAAGAACCTTACAACCTTAGCCTTGATGTTTGAAAAAGCCTTCTCGGGGTCCGAAGTAGGAGTCTCCTCTACTTTGATAAGTCTTTCACTCTTCCTCCAGGAGCACATAGAGGTATCTGATCTTTCCTCTCAAAAGCTCAGCAGAAAGAAGTCTAAATCTCAACAGCACTTCAACTCAATCACACATAAAGCTTGAACTCCCTTTGAGGCTACCCAATGCCTCTTTTTATAAAGAAGATGAAGAGGTTAGGGTTCCACCTTTGAAGGGATAGAATCCTCCTTCAAAGGGATAGGCTTCTCACATCAAGGGATTAGTTCCTTAAGGTGTGGGATACATGCACCTATTCTCATCTAGAAGCTTCTAGAATTGACCAAAATTCAACTTTTTCACTTTAGTTTCTCGCTTTTTTGACTTTGGAGGGGGTACGCAGGCATTACAAAGGAAAAATGCATTCTGGAATGTAGGTAAGCAGTGTATTACCTGCGTACCCAAGCCAGGAACGCAGGCAGGCTTCATGTTACCTGCGTACACTTAGTTTCAGAGGTTTTTAGGGTTTTTTCTCTTGTTTTAAGGCTTGACATAAGGAGTAAAGGTTGTAAGACTTGTAGAGGAGGTATGTATGAGTGTTAATGTGCTCATACAGTCAGCAGAATTTCAAGGTGAAAATTTTTAAGTGCAACATATTTCCCCCTAAAGTGTGAAGCCTGGAATAGATGAAGATGAAGTCTGTTATATATGAAGAGTGAAGTACTTTATCATTTCAACGATCATCTTGTGGACACCCCAGTCGGAACCTGTAAAAAAATTCAATTCAAAATATATATATGTAAACATATCATTGTTGAGGTAGGCATTCCCATACTCAGATCAAAACTAACTAGAAAATTGATTTAAAATATTCTAATACAGGAATTATTTTCAATACATCAACAGTATAGACATATGTAGACACAACATGGATGCAGCCATCTGTTTATGAATAGTCTATTGTATAAATGAATAACAAAAATTCCTCGCAACCTGGATGGTGGAAACTAGATCCAGGGTCTTGATTTCTGTTTCTCTAACTAGTACGATTCTATCCATGTGAATAAATGTGTCAAAGTCGAACATGGTAGAAACCACTTGATTACTAGTCAATAATGTAAAGTGTTAACAAGTGTGAGAGTAACCACCAGTAATGTCAATGGCTCTCAAAGTACTCAGTACAATCCATTAAATGTGAATAAATGAGCTGAAGTTGAACATGTCATGAAATCATTCGATCGAAGGTCAATGATGCAACCTGTCGTCGAAGGTGAGAAACCTGCCATTGAGGCATGCAGATTTCAAGGTACTGATGATTTCTAGATCAACTTCCTAGATAATGAGCTGTCGTCGATAGAAAGTGATCTTTCATAGGTAAGCCCACAACACCAAATCATAGATCAAGTTTTGAAGAAATGTATTGGCAAGGACTGACTCAAGGATGGTAAAAAATGGAAGACAAATATTTCGCAATGAATGGTTTGTTTGAACTGTCCTCTTGAACACATAACGACACTGCAGATGGTTTGGTGACAATTGACCCAAAGCTAATACCCAGAAATCGGATGAATACTTTCAATATGGTTTGATTAACTGTTAGGCAAAGGATTTCCCAACCCAGGTGAACAAAAGTGTCGTGTTCAAGAGTGGTTAACGGTTTTCCGAATAATCAAAATGTAACAAACAGGTTTGTTTTTCTCTCTTTTCCCCCACCATTTCTGGCAAGTACCTCTTTATTTTTGACAAGCTTGAGGAGGATAACATTTGCTTGTTTATAAGCTCATCCTTCGGACGAGTCCAACTTAGTTTAAGATTCGAACCCTAAGAAGGAGTGGTTCGTTCCTGCTTAAAAATTGAATAGGTCCTTTACTGTTAAATTTTAACGAGTCCAGTATAGGAGAAACTCAGTGTTTTTCAGTTTTAAGGAGTCAAAAGAAAAACTTAAGAAAACTCCGTCGGTGTACTTTTTCATAAATTTTAGTCTCTCAAGCCTGAAAAAGGATAAAATAATGCAGGATAGAACTCTATTGACTGTAATTAGTCAACGTATACCTTTTTTGTAAATAGTCCATATCAGTCCATAAAAGGGGTAAACTTATACTGAAGGGATGATCATTCATTTACTTTAACGAGTTCGAATAATCAAGTGCTCGGTAATCTTTTCAATTTTTGAGGGTCTGAAAAGAGCTAAAAGAGAACTCCAAGTTTTCGATTTTTCGTAAAATTTTTAAAGAGTCCAAAAAAGTGATAAAAGTATGCTCTTTGTTGAAAAATGATCAATTTTACCGAAAAATCCAATTTCTGCACAAAAACTCGAAACATTACACATACCTATTTAAGATAACTAAAAATGATTTAAAAAATAACCTTTTTAAAGTGAAAAATAAACAAATTAAAAATTCATTTATTCGAAAAAACTTATAAAAGGGACTTTTCTAACTTCATTTTTACTATTTGAATTCAGAGTGAAAAAGTAAGGGCTTTTGGATAAGAAAAAATTCCTGTGAAGATTCTGGAAAATCCGTTTGTCGGAATCAGAAACCGTCAACTCCAAGTAACCTGTATAAATTCTGGACCATATAAGGGCCCAAGTTGATCTCCTGATATGGCTAGTGAATAGGTAGGACACACAGGACCAGTGTTTCTTATTTTTCGGTCACCGGCTGGAGGACATATATTTTTTGACTGGTTTGTCCAAGAGGGGCGGACACTTATCTCTATTCGGGACTAGACCAGGTGGCCAGTCTGTTGCTAGTCTCAAAGTAGAGTTTTGCAATGGTTTAGTAGACCCCAAGGATAAATGGATAGATATCAAAACTATTATATGTCCTGAGTTCAAATTTATTGTCTTCACTGTTACTAGACTATACAAGAATGCAGCATCACGTGTTGCCAATCTCATGTTGAGGGCATTGAGATTGTTAGATTTCTGTCGACATATTTTCATTGGTTGAACAACCAACTCTTTGTTGTTAAGGACTTTCATATGCCAGGATAGACTATTGCGTCGACAAAGACATGGATTTTCCTCCAGGAGAGTAATGGGATGATTCAAGTAAAAATCATTTTCAACACTTTCTAAGTCCTAATTTTTTTTGTATTTTAAACCGTCCAACACAAGACAATGTATATTTTGAAACACACTTCTATGCTATGATATATCACTATTACCGGCTATCTATGTACATGTTACTGATTTTTTTTTAATTTACTGCTTTGTTTATTGCAAATGTCTATTTATCATACTAGAAGCAACTGCATCTGCTAAAGTATTTAAATGTCTTGGAATATGCTGATATTCAATGTAATCAAATTCACGTTCCAAGAGATGAACTCTTAAGAATAACCGTAACAACACTAGATTTCTAATGGCATAAACCATGTTAAGCTGTAATACAACAAGTTCAGAATCCAACCTAACAATCAAACTCTGAATCCCAAACGATATGGACTAGGATAATAACTCAATCATTGCACTATACTCCGCAATGTTATTCGTTGTTTGACTGAGGCTTACCCCATGCATGGATACTAACTCGTCAGAGGGTGAATAGATAACCCAAGCTATGGAAGAAATGTTCTGTGTACTACGAAAAGCACCATCAGCAAAAGCAATGTAGGTTTGAAGATACGTCGGCATCTGCAATATCAAGAGTAAAACTAAGATAAGCAGGAATAGTGATAAGAACACACTCTAAACTAGGCATGATTTTCTAATCTAAGACACACCAACAGTAAAGAATCTAATCTAACTAAAAATCTCCACACCAAGTTTAGGCATAATATTTCTTCAAATAAAGCCCATTTCTGGGTTTATCTAAAGAGACACCATCAAAATCTATCAGCTCAGAGGCCCCTTTTTCCAGCTTTCGCTTAACAATGAAAGGACCATGCCACATAGGCACAAATTTTCCAGTCCCTAGCTTATCGTTGGCTTGATCGTACACTAAAACTAGGTCTCCTTCTGAAAAACTACGAGGGGTAACATTTCTATCGTACTAAGCTTTTATTCGTTTGACATGAGCTTCGTTTGCTAATGCAGCATTTTGTTGATTCTCATCTAGCTGAGCCAAGTACAAAAAACTCTTCTCCTCTTCAGACATAGCTGGGAGTAATTCTATGGCTAATTTCAATGACGGAATTTTGCATTCAATAGGCAACACAACTTCCAAACTGTAAACCAGTTGAAAGGGAGTGAAACCAGTTGATTTTTTTACTGAGTTCTGATATGCCCAAAGTGCTGAAAATAACATGGAATGCCAATTCGACTTATGAATACCAATAATTCGTCTAATAATAGTGACTAAAACTTTATTGATAGCTTCAACCAAACCATTAGCCTACGGGTAATATGAAGTAGAACTATCGTGGCACAGGCCAAGTTGATCTGTTAGTTCAGTCATCATGATATTTCGAAAATGACTTCCATGATCTGTAATAATGACTTGAGGAACACCGAATCTAGCAATTATATGATTGAACACGAAAGTTACAGTAGTCTTTCCGTCTGCCGAAAATGTAGGCATCACCTTGGCCCACTTAGTAAAATAATCTACCACTAAGATAATATACACATGCCCCCCGGTCGAGTGAGGGTTACATGTAATAAAGTCAATACCCCACTTTGCGAAAGGACCGACAACAATTATAGGGTGAAAAGGAGCAGGTGGTGCACACATTTTAAGATCAAATACTTGACAATTGTGGCATTTCCAGACTGCATAAATACAATCTTTGAATAACGACGGCCAGAAATAACCAGCGCACAATATCTTTTGGGCTGTGGCATACCTAGACATATGACCGCCACATGCTCCAGAATGGAAATCATTTAAAACCTTCTCAGCTTCTTCATGAGTAAGAAAGCGTCAGAAAATAGAATCCACTCCACGACGATAGAGTGTATCACCAATAATATTGTATTGTTGGGATTGGAAACGTATTTTCCGTTGCTGAGATCGTGAAATTTCAAGCCAAAAATATTGGGTTTGGAGATAAACAATAATATCCCCATACCATGGATCAAGAGTACTGATAAGAAACAATGATTCGTCCACAATGGGCTGCTCCGTGATAGTTTCGGTATCAATAGAGGGGAAATCACACATCAGTTCTGCAAAAACCAAAGATTTCTTTGCCTTGGATTTTTCAAATTCCAAGTCAAATTCCTGTAGGATAACTATCCATTCGGAATACTTGCCCCCCAGCAATTTTTTGGTCAAGATGTACATCATAGGGTTACAGTCAGAAATTATTGTGGTTTTGCGTAATAAGATGTAGTGTCGAAATCTTTGGACAGCTTGAACAACTTCCAAGGCCAATTTCTCCACATGTGTGTACTTTATCTCAGTCGGATGCAGATTCTGACTAAGATAATAAATCACATGTTCATTGTTGAATTCATCTTCCTAAACTAAAACCATCCCAATGGTGGAATGAGAGGCGGCGAGATACAAAAAATAGTCTCGGTTGTAGTTGGGAGGATGCAATAACGGTGCATGGGTCAACGCGTGTTTGAGTGCATCAAAATATCGATTAGCGATCTCATCCCAAAAGAATGGAACATTCTATTTCAACAACCTGGTAAAACCCTTTGTTAGCTCGGCATAGTTAGGAATGAACCGATGTAAAAAGTTTTCTTTCCCCTGCAAACTTTGGAGTTGGCGCAGAGTCTAAGGATGAGGTAGATTGACAATAGCTTCGACCTTCGATGGATCAACCCAAATGCCTGCTTTTGAAACAACAAATCCCAGTAAGCGACCTGATTCTACACAGAAAACACATTTGTGTGGATTCAGCCGAATTCGATAATGCCTACATCTCATAAAGATAGCTCGTAAATGAGTGAGATGGTCAACCCTACGCGATGAATGAGCAGGTAAATCATCGAGATAAGGCTGCACAATGTGCTTAATGTCATGAAATGCATAAGACATGGCCCTTTGAAAAGTTTCCCCAACGTTCTTCAATCCAAAGGGTAGTTTGCAATAAGCAAATGTCCCCCATGGACAAATGAAAGTTTTTTTTGGCTGATCAGTAGGGAGTATGTTTATTTGATTGTAACCAGAAGAACCATCCATAAAGGAAAACATTTCACTGTTGGCAAAATCATCGATAATTTGATCGATATAGGGTGTTGGATAATTGTCTTTAGGACAAGCTCGATTAATATCCCTATAGTCAATACATACTCTTATAGTTCCTTATTTTTTGTTAACAGGAACAATATTCGATACCCAATTCGTTAATGGAATTGGATAAATGAAACCTGCACGAAGTAATTTCTCAACTTCGGCTTTGATAGCAGTAGCTTTTTGTGGATGTATTTGACGTAAGCGTTGTCGGACAGGTTTGGCATCCGGGTAAGTCTTGATTTCATGTACAACAATTGACGGATTGATTCCTATCATTTCCTCATATGACCAGGAAAACACGTCACGAAATTCTTGAAATAGGGCTTTATAAGTTTGGATTTCATCGTCCGTACAACAAGCACCTATATGAATGTTTTCAATTATTCCTGGCTTAACTGAAATGTCAATAGGAATCGTTCGAGAGATATTTTCCAAATTTAACTCAGAATCAGGATTTTACAACAGATTCAGCGGTTCTTTGACATGTTCAGTAGTAAAAATAGAAGCGAAATCATTTTCAAAATGATCCAGCTCAAGTAAAAACGAATATCGATGATGTAGATCTTCCCATGGTAAATTGTCAACAGACAAGAGTTCACGAATCTACTCATCAGTATGAACAAGATCGGGAAATGTCATTGTGGCTGAGCTAGATATAGAAAGTGATTTCTCATGGATCCCATTCATTGGATCAATTTCGGTTGAAGAAGGATCGGAAAGTGACTATACAGCCTGATATGCAATTTCAAAGGGACTCAAAGGCATCATTCCATCAAATGAAGCCAACTCGAAATCCGAAGGTATGATCCAAGGATCATCAAACGTAATGGTATTCGATGAAATCATATGAATATTTGCAATAGGAGGCGATACATTAGGAGGAGGAAAGGAAAAAGTTCCTAGTAAACTAGAATCTTTAATCAAACCTACCCCAACATCCTTGTAAGGGATAGCCATTTTACCGATGTGCTGGATAGTTTCTGTAGACACTAGATCGGATGAGAAATAAGTGAGTTGATCTATTGTAATGATCTTTCCTTGATGTGGAAACTTGATAAGCCGAAAGACCGATGAAACAATAGTAGTCATAGCATAAGACTAACTGCGACCCAGGAGAAGGTTGTAATCTAGAGGGGCATCAACCACCTCCACATCTAGATTTACGGTTTTGCCTTCGACCCCTATAGGTAAATCCTGCAAAATACCAAAAGGATGGAACCCTCGGCCATCAAAAGCCTTCAAAATCGTTGGAGACTGATTGAGTGTAGGAGAACCAAGCGATTTCCAACACTGGATCGACATAATACAAGTAGAATCCCCTTCATCAATCACAGTCCAAAAAATTGGTCTGTTTTTGACTAAAAATGGAATCTGGAAAGCTATTTGATGAGGTAGGCAGGGTGTACTATTCTCTAAATCAAATATTATTAGGTTCGAATCCTGAATATCAACAGCTCCTATGGCAGAAAAAAGTAATTTACACTGTGCTGGGCACGATTGCAGCACTTCCAAAGCCGACATTGTTGAAGGGGAAATAGCTAAGTCCTCAACAATGTTGTAATTCTGAGTAGCTCTCACATGTGGATTGAAAGCTGATTTACGAAGTGCACCTTTAGCAGGCGGTTTGATTACTAAGTCTGGATTGGGTTTCTCAATCTGTAGTGGATCAGAAATGGGAGGAGATGTAGTTGATGTGTTTGAATTAGAATATTCTACTTCTTTACCACCAACAAGATTTTTACTACCATAATATTGCGATCGCGTCGCAATCCTGACATGAGACATCATCATAATAGGTTCTTCTGAGGCATTCAAGGTGGAACCAATCATCTTAATGTCTTGAGTTGGAAAATGATCCTTCAAGACAGTAGGCTTTTGAGAACCTTTAACTAATTTCGAAACCTCTGCTCGATATGGACATTCTTTAGTAAAATGACCCTCGTCACAAATGAAACAAGGATAGCGAGGCTTGCGTTTTTTGTCATTAGATTCAGTTTTATCTGTTTTCTCTTTTGAATTCTTTTTATTTTTATTCTTCCCCTTCTTTTTACCATTATATTTAGATTTGGCCGTAGATGACTCTACGACATGAATGTCGGCAGAAACTACAGCGGAAGATTCTCCTGTCGAGGAATCAGGTAAAGTTATTATAGGAGAAGAATTATTTGAAGATTTCTTCTTGCTTTTAGTATTAACTGTACCAATCATACCGTCAACGGCATGAGACCCTAAAGGAGTTGCAGTTATTTGACCTTGTTTTGGAAGATCAGGGATTTTTTCATGTAAAGTACCTAACTACGTATAGACGAGGTCAAGTTACTGAGCTTGAGCAATGACTTGCTCCTCAATAACAACTTCGGCCTTAGCTACATCTTCAGTGATTTTGGGTAATAATGATTTAACAAACCATTCTGCCAAAATTTGATCCGGAATGTAAACTTTCACTAAACACCTTCTCTGTTGCCATTCATGAATATGATCAGAAATATATGTGGACGTGGATTACTTTAGCGAAGTCAAAAGTTCTGTGCCATTGTCGTATCAGATAGGAAACTGAAAATGAGTTAAGAAATCGGTTGCTAACTTACTAAAATTATTAAAAGAGCCTCGTGGTAACTCAATGTACCATTTGGCAGCAAGACCAATAACAGTTCATTGAAAAAGACATAAGAGAATTGAATCATCAATTATTGAATTAGATACACACCAGAGGTGATAAGTCATAACGTGATTTGACGGATCCTCTCCTGACTTACCCTCGAATTTTGGTATATCACTGGGCAACTTATGCAGCATTGGCGGACAATACGGATGATAGAAAATTGGATCATTCATAAGGCGTGTCAAATTAGGTAAATCCAAAGTTGCAATAAATGGTAACTGACAGTTAGGGTCACGAAAACATTGAGTAATAAGACCAGTTCTGGGAGGAGGATATTCAAGATAGCCTGGAATCGAATTTGCATTAGGAATAGTATAACCTCCCAAAAAACCAGGATTAACTGGACCAAACTGTGGTTTTTGAGGCTGTTGATATGTATAGCCAGGGTACGATTGATACTGATAACCTAGGTTTTGTGAAATGGGACCGAATTGATATTGTCCCTGGTACAGTTGATATGTGAATTGTGGTTGACTTGTGACAATCGTACTTGTACCAGCTTTTCCTGCAGGTATCTAGACCGAATTCTGAACTGTGGGTCCTGACTGAGGTACAGAGACTTGAGGGATTTTCACGGATACAGGGATAGAAGAACTCGGAGCTACAGATACTCCAGAAACAAGTGTTATAGGTTGAACAGATGTTGTAGCAGTTTTGGCAGTTTGAGGTGGAGTCTGAGGTGTACTAGGCCCAGATTGCTGAACAGAACCAGGTGCAGGGATTTGAACGGTAGGCTGGACAGGTTGCTGGGTTGGACCAGAAACCAAAGGCTGTCCAGGTTGATTAGGAAACTGCACATTAGGTTGCATATTCTGTTGAATTTGGATGGATCCCACACCATGTTCATTCCAAGGTATTGTCCCGCAGAAGGTTGAACGTAAGGACCATAACCTGGTTGAACGTAGGGTTGATAATTAAGAGGTAAATTTCCAGCTCCTTGTACAAATGATTGACCAGAAGGCGGTTGAAAACCTTGAGTTGGGTATTGACCTTGAGGTTGATAACCTTAAGGCACATATTGAATCTGGGGTTGATAAGGACCTTGAGGAACATACTTAGTTTGGGATTGACCTTGGGGTATGTACTGTCCTGAAGGTTGATAACCCTGAGGTATGTACTATCCTTGAGGTTGTTCTCCAAAATAATATTGTGCTACAGTTTGTCCTGGGAAAAAATTACCCTGTATTTCCCCCAGGTGGTAATTGACTGTCTTGAGTTTGACCCGCAGGCGGTAACTGACTACCTTGAGGTTGCCCCCGAGGCGATAATTGACCACCTTGAGGTTGCCCCCCAGGTGGTAACTGACCACCTTGAGGTTAAGGATTCAGAATATTACCAGACATCATAAATATTTACTCTACATTCGACGTTTCATTTTTAATTCCATTAAGACCAGGTGATAAAACTTGTTCAATCGATCGAGGAGCTGCTCCTGAGAAAGTACCAGAAAGAGCCTGATACCCTGAAGGAATAGAAGGACCACTGTGTAAAAATTCTTCCAGTGATTGGGAAAACATAGATGACTCTCCTACCATGATGGCTGAAGGATAATAACTTCTGGGTGTAGGATGAAACAAAATTCAAGGTGGAGAAAAAGCAAGACCCGGGTTTTCTAAAAAGTTTGTCAAAGATAGATACCAAGCGTCAGTCCTAATAGGACTGTAGAAAATGGATTCATGCTCCCTAAGATTCAAAGACTGAGGGGTTTCAGGAAGAGATATCTCTTCATCTGGACTAGCAAGTTCTTCAATGGAAATGAGGCCAGATGGAAGATTTGAAGTAACAATACTTCTTACCCTAGGTGAACTAGATGTTGGAGTATTAAATCCTGAGGATGTTTCCAAAACAGAATATTCATTGTCAAGCTCATAAATTTCAAGTTCGTCAGCTAGTTCATTGGAAGGAGAAATACTGCCAGTAACTTCGGAAACTGAAATCAGTTCAGAAATATGCACTGTTGTGGGTATTTGATGATCAGGATGAACAACTATAGATGAACTTCCAATTTCTGTTGATTTAATTCTACCACTACTAGAAGACACTAGAGCACGCAGCCCTTCAAGCTGACTTGGTGTATACTCAGGGGGCTTCCCCTGAAGTCTCCTGGATTGTCTCGGTAATTATGCCACGATTAAATATTAATCAATCACACGCAAACAAAGAAAATTTCAATAAAAACACCTAAAGTCTCTTAAAGAAACAAACAGCTGAATCACACGCCTAAAAAATCTAAGAGTTCAAACCACACACAAATAGTAACTTCCTGTACTAAAAACACTAGTTGGTGATGAAATCTAACTTAGTAGAAATTTAATACAGAAAGGGCAGTTGGAACAGTTACCCCGACAACCTGCTTAATGAAACAGACTGGCACAAGTTTCTTCACAAAACCATCTCGAGTGAAGAGAACCCCCCAGAGATTCCAAGTGAGTCTAGTCAACGTCTGCTCCAGGTACAGTGAGATCTTTCCTTCACCGTCACCTTAGGAAATAATGTTAAGCTTATGGACACTAAGGTTACCAACAGTAACAAATACAACTGGGGGAACAGTCTACGATCTGATTCCACGCGCAAGGGCAGAGTAAAAAAGCTCAATCCCCTTGAAGGCTCCTCGACATGGTCAATCCGAGGTTTACCGACAAGTGACACCAGGCTCCTCGACAATGGTTAATCCGAGGTTTACCATTTGTAATGCGCGCAAAATCTTCTATCTTTCCTAATGAAACAGAATTTATTGTCTCAAAGGTTTAGACATGATCTCGTGATTAACTCCTTCAAGAGAAGCGTCCCAGATTGTACCAATTACAATTGGATTTATTTCCTACCGCAAAATTTATATACTTGTTTGTTTTTACTATCTTGGAGAGTTAATTACTCCCTACTCCAAGATACGAGCCTAAGCTATATTGGTGATAAGAGCCCTAGAAATAAAATGATTACTAGTTCAATTTTAATTAAGCGTTGTTTTTATGGGTTGTTCTTTAAGTCAATAGGTATGGAAATGAAACTTTGATGGTGTGAAGACTAGAATTCCAAAAAAAACCAAAAAATGCACCTAAAAATGATAACCAATTCGTTTTTCCTTCAATGAAATTCTAGCTAAAGAAAGAGTTCGAGAATGCAATTCTTTTAAGAGACAATTCTTTCTTTAAACATGAAGAATAAATGGAAGAACATATTTTTGTTTTTTTCAATAAGAACTCAAAACGAGACAAATAATCAATTCTCACAATAAATCCCTTCACTTTCAAGACTCGAAACTACAAAAAGCAACTTTCTTTCAAAAGAGATCTACAAATTCTTAAAAGCACTCAAAACTATGAAAACTAATTTTGAGATCAACAAACTTAAAAAATCTAATTGAATAAAAGCTTTAATTTTTTTTTTGAGAATGTTTTTCTTATTTTTTCAGTAAACTAAGGATTCATTTTCCCAGAATAACAAATAAATCAAAAAACATCCAGATATGTTTTCTAAAAATGAAATTAAGAACTTATAACGAAGTTGGTTCAAAGATTTGCAAAGAGAAAACTAGATCTATTTCTCAAAAGGAATGAATTTCACAACCAAGTCAGACTCATCAAGAAGATAAAAGATACCAAGGTTATCTAAGACACTTTTAAGCTTCTAATCTTTGGGTCACTACAAAGACAAAGCGAAAACCACTCTAAAAATGAAAAACTTCTAGAAAATCATTCAAAACAAAAGTGCTATGAGACTCATTCACAAGAGATTTTCGATAGAAAACATACAAATTTGGGAAAATACTAGGAATTCTAAATCAAAACAAAACTTAAACTGAAAGAAGAAATCCAAGTTTTTCAAGACTTTTAACAGGGTCTGCAACAATGTGCGGTCCCCAAAAAAGTTCAAGAGAAACAAAAACAAACTTTAAAACTTTCCAAATCAAAGTAAATCTAAGTTACCCAAGCCCGTACAAATTAATCAAAAATCAGAAAAAAGCATTTCTTCAAATCAAAATAAAGGAAAATCAAAGCAAGTTCTTTCCCCAGCGGAGTCGTCAATTTGTTGGCCAGATAAATCGACCTTGTGGACAATATCGATCTCCCTAGTGTCAGAAGATAATCTAGCAACAAATGAACAACTAAGTTTATCTTTCTATAAATATATTCGTTTTACAAATAAATTCTATGAAGGTGTCGATCCTACCTTAGATCCAAATGCTTATTTGCAGTCGTAAAGCTTTCGTCACATCAGTAGTTCTTCCGTCGCAACAATAGTCCTTCCTTCGTAACAAGAATCCTTCTGTCGCAACAAAGTGTCGTCTTTTCGTCGCAACAAAGTGTCGTCTTAAAAAGACCTGCAATCACAAGCAACCAAATATTAAATAGCACCTGTATAACAAATAATTATAAAACATACCTATCATAGTGATAAAGGAATCTATGAAATAAATGATCAAACGACAGCTTATTGAAATAAACAATCGAACGACAATTTATTGAGAAAAACAAAACTTGATTGTATTAATCTTAAAATAACAGAAGAACCTTACAACCTTAGCCTTGATGTTTGAAAAGGCCTTCCCAGGGTCCGAAGCAGGATTCTCCTCTACTTTGATAAGTCTTGCACTCTTCCTCCAGGATTACATAGAGGTATGTGATCTTTCCTCTCAAAATCTCAGTAGAAAGAAGTCTAAATCTCAACAGCACTTCAACTCAATCACACATAAAGCTTGAACTCCCTTTGAGGCTACCCAATGCCTCTTTTTATAAACCAAATGAGGAGGTTAGGGTTCCACCTTTGAAGGGATATAATCCTCCTTCAAAGGGATAGGCTCCTCACATCAAGGGATTAGTTCCTTAAGGTGTGGGATACATGCACCTTATTAAAGCGTACTCATCCCCAAAAATTATCGTCTAGAAGCTTCTAGAATCGACCAAAATTCAACTTTTTCACTTTAGTTTCTCGCTTTTTTGAATTTGGAGGGGGTACACAGGCATTACAAGGGAAAACTGCGTTCTGGAATGCAGGTAAGTAGTGTATTATCTGCATACGCAAGCCAAGAATGCAGGCAGGCTTCATGTTACCTGCGTACCCTTAGTTTCAGAGGTTTTTAGGGTTATTTCTCCTGTTTTAAGGCTTTACATGAGGATTAAAGGTTGTAAGACTTGCAAAGGAGGTATGTATGAGTGTTAATGAGCTCATACAGTCATCGGAATGTCAAGGTGACAGTTTTTAAGTGCAACACTAGTTCAAACAATATTGCTAGAACTTGATGAGGAAGGAAAAATCATATTGGAACCTAAAGCAGTCACGGAAACAAGGACTCGACAACTATGGAATCTATCAATTTCAGAGTATCTCATCAAGTGCAATAACTTACCCATTGAATATTCTACATGGGAGGATGAGAATTTTATACAAAAGCACCCAGAGCTACTCAAGCATTGAGGACAACACTTTTTTGAAGGAGAGGGGCATGTTAGGTCCCTATATTACTAGTATAGTCCCTTATTGTTGTTACTGTAACCCCTTTATTATTATTATTGTACCCTTGTAACCCCCATATTGTTATTATTGTGCCCTTAAATTATTATTGTTAGGTCGGCTAGGATTACATTGTGGCCCACTAGGATTACATTGTGGCCCCATGGACTCCTATATATAGAAAGGAGGTTTTGTAATTTGAATCATCCAAGAATTTTTCATTCATGTAATGTATTGGAGGTTTCCTCCTCAAAGTGGCTTATTTCTAAGGCGTTGATATCTCTTTTCTTCTATTTTTGGAGCTGGTTTCACAACAACTCAACTAAGTCCCGTTTATGGAATTCATCATCCCTAGATTATCTACCTAATTCAACTCCACTCATATCCTTAATTATTTAATTAATATTTACAATAATCATCACATTTATATTTTCTCTCCTAATTTATTAAAAATGAGAAAATTAATTAATAAAATAATTAAAAATCATCACCCCCCTAATTACATAATTGAATAATGAAAAATTAGCTTTGATTTGCCTGCATCACAATGGTTAGTGAAAAATAAGTTACCCATCCTTCATATGAGGTCCAGGGTAAGTTGGAGCATGAAAACATATAACCTAGGATTTAATTGATCAACAATGCATCTAAACCATCATCACATTGATCAACCGAGTTGTACCTCAGTAGAGACCATGATTTTAGTTTCTATGGAAACACTACAAAAGAACTTCTTCCACCTTCGGAGGATCATGCCTAATCTAGTTGACCATTCAAACATAACAAGCAACATGGAGATGTATAATTTGGGCACTAATTTATTTGTCTTTGAAATGGGAGTATAGGGAAGAAAAACTAATTTGTTTTTTTTCTTTCATATTTGCTACTAGAAAAAAATGTAATATAATTCATTTCTTATTTTCTTGTTTTCTATAGATATGTGGTGGGAAAATTATGTTGGAAAAGAACAAAATTTATAGAGATTTTCCATATCAGTGCCTAGCAAGACTTGTGCTTAAAGTCACACTCACAAATTGGAGTGTGTTTCAAAAAATACACAAAGGTGCAACAGGTTAAAATATCTGTGTCTTAATAATACAGTCTACATCTAATACAATCCTTGATTATGGTTGAAGAAAATTGAGAAAACACTTGATATAGACACCATTTCCTTATAGAAAATATTGACACAGGGTACAAATGGTTGGTGGCGGCATAGCCATTTTATGGAGAATTCGTCTAATTTTTTAGATGAAGATGAACAGGATCAGGTGATTAGTTGCATAGGCAAATGTCCTACAACAAACAAAAAAGGAGAATGAGGAAATTCAGGTGCTAGCCTCTGTACCTATGCAGACTGAGATACTAGTTAGTAAGCATTCAATTGTTATTGTAGGACCTTCCTCTACTAGAGGATGACATGTTACCTTTGCCCATAAAAAATGGATTCCAGAGGTAATTCTCCTCCACCCATCAGCCAATGAGGGACTCCAGAGATGAAAACCCCCAAACCTCACTTATTTTAAGGATTTCGAGGATTATTTTGGGATGTTGGGAATCCAAAGGGGCTAATTTTTAGCATTCAACAAGGAAACTAGCCAAAGGTAGCCATTGGAATCTGCCCTTTAACTATGAGGGACTCCAGAGATGGAGATATCCTCCCTTAGTCAATTCAAATAGGCATGCAAATCACCTCTTATTTGCAAGTAAAACAAAAATGTGAGCAATAAATATAACTTTTCCTTCGTATACAGACTCTAGAGACCAGATAAGGGAGAATAACCAGACATTTTTCTCAGATAGTCACCAATGGTATAATCAAGTTTCTTTGTAACAACTCTTCAATAAAATAATTATACCTTCATTCCATCCTTGCATTTTCTAGTTGGGGCACCAAAAAGAAGAAGTAGGGCTTTTTTGACATCCTCGTGTCCAAATATTTCTAGAGCTAAAGAACATGCAAGCTTGTTATAGATGTCACCATCCTTAGCAAGCAATTCTATTTGTTCTTGTTCATCACCTTGTAAAATGTACCTACATCTATTTGAAATTAATGATTAAAATAAGCAATATAGAGAAAACATGGATCAAATAAAAACTTCACTAAATGACACATTTTAAAAAATTGCATATGCTAGACATGTGCAACCAAAGAAAAATTTCTAATCTACCTACTCTAGATGTGGAAATTTACATATCTATATAATGCATACCTAATGGTATATTAACTTTGAAGGCTGGATTTGGTGGAAGGATCCAACATATTGGTAAACCCACTTATTAAAAAAATACATGCATGATATGGCCTAAATGTATTGATGAATAATTTCATGTTGCACCAAAGTTGATATCCATCTATTGTTACCACCATCATCAAAATAATACATGTTAATAAGTGAAGTAGCAGCTTGACCCACAATAAGTGAAAAAACGCTGAATATTACAAGCACCCAATGGGTCTTCCTTTGTCCTACAAATATATTTCTATTAGGGCCTCTTCCTAGATCTGCATCCTTGATCAAAACAGGGCCTAAAGTTCTAATCTCTCAAGGTCAATCAAATTATATTACAACAACTTGCAGATAGATAGTTCAATCAAATATAAAATTGATTTGAAATAATTAACAGACATACCTTCTTGTACCGCATCCCTGATCAAACCAAGGCCTGAAGTTCCAATCTCTGTAAGTCAGTCAAATTATATTACAACGACTTGCATATAGATAGTTCAGTCAAATATAAAATTAATCTGAAAAAATTAACAGACATACCTTCTTGTACTCTGTTGTGGCTTTCTGGAATACCACCCATCTTAATATCACCCATTAGAAATGAATTACCAGTGTGCATCAAGAAAATTACTCGGCTTGTGGATGTATCACCAAGAATTACTAGGCTTGTGTATGTATCACCAAGAAAAAGCATACAACACCTCATGATTTTTTATCTTTAAAGAACCACATACTGAAGCATAAACATCGTGATGAATCTCAAACTTAGAAGAAGGAAACTAGGAACCAGGGCTAAACGAATTGCAGTAGTGATAACAGGGCAAGATAGGTAGACTTCGATAGCTTTCAGGGATTTTTCATTACAGTGTAGGATGAGAAATGGAATTAGAGTGAGCATTTAGATAATGAATTCATTCTATAAGAAGAAAGTAACACAACATAATTGCCCTTACAAAATAGAGCATAAATTGATTTATGAATTATGTTTCTAACTCTTTAGAATAATTAGTGAAAGCATAAGATATGAAATGGAATTGAGAAGGCATTCGATGACATGAAACATGAAGGAGATACAATGCTATAAATCCATACCACGTGAATCCAAAAATTCTTACTGCAACTGCCTCTGTATTATCAAAAAAAAATCTCCAAGTAAAATAACTCTCATGTTATATATCCAATATCCAACCCCCCTCTATTACAAAAAAAATTCTATTTTATAGGCCAAATTACAAGGGCCTATTTTTCCAAAAAAATAAATGTCTTTTTGCAAAAATAAAAATAAAATGATATCAAGGTGGGTCTTTATCCTGCACTACCTATATAAATTATTTGTATCAGGTGTAAAGGATCATTGTGTTTTGAATTATCACTTATGGAATGCTACTGAAAATGAAATTGATATCCTGCACGAAAGTCCAGAGAGTTCATGTGCATCGTAGCCATGAACAGTACCACTAGAACACATTTATCCTACCTCTAGACTTTGATCTAGTTATGTGACCTAAAAGCAAACACTAATTTAAAAATAACAAGAACAGAGAAAATCACACTTCATAAGCATTTGAAATTGGACATAATTATGTAATCAACAAAGATTCCATGTCTGAAAGTAGCAATCATACCCTCTGCTCATCTTCAGCATTGCATACACTTGAGGTTTTGTCATGTTTGCGCACTTTCAGGATGTAATAGAGATAGCTACATCTGCACCCCCCCCCCCCCCCCCACCTCTTTCTTTTATTTTCTTCACAGATATCGTGTAACATTTTCCTCAAGCTTGGTCCCATGTCCTGAGTTGGGAAAATCTCACAAGTGTATGACCATATCCTGCTAAATTTATACCCAAAAATGACTCATGATTATACCATATCGCAAATATACCAATTGTAGCTAAGCCAACATATAGGCCAATAAACAAGTAGTGGAACAACACCAAGGCATCAATCAGAGAATCATTGATTTTTCGAGGGGGATTTTTCATGATATCTACATCAGGTGGATTGAAACCTAGAGCTGTTGTAGGCGGCCCATCAAACACATATGTATCAATATAGGCAAAAACAAGAATGAAAAGTGCCATTTCAAACTTCACCCTATCAAATTATTGTCAATCCAAAAGTTACAAAAAATCAAATACCATTCAACTTAAAATAATCCTTGTATCAGATGCACAAATTTCAAGGCCCATCGAACACATATATATCAATACAGGAAAAAATAATAAATCAAAGTGCCATCACCCTTCCAATCTACCAGAATCACATATCTCAATAAATTTGCAAACAAATTGAAAGCCAACTACCATCACCTATCCAAAAACCTTTACATATATTAATTAATGTTAATTTTGTTTAGTGAAAGGAAATGCCCAAAATATGATTAAGGACTCAATTTTCAATAATAAACAAGTGCAATTTAACTATTGTATACCTCATGCGTATGGCCAAAATATAAATGCTTGCAAAAAGACTTTGATGGCACATTTGAGCTACAAACTCTGATTTATATGTCCAATTTGAAAAATAGGAAATCCAACTACCACTAAACATTCAAAATAAAATGCACTTCATGTGTTAGCCATTGCTCTGGTGTAAATTTGTTGACTTGAGTGAACATAAACCATCCTGATTAAACCTTGTGCCATTAGATTCTTGATATCCTTTCTAGCAAGCGAACCATTAATCTAAATATTCAAGGAAAACATTAACATTAGTGAGAAGAACCACATAGTTTTCTTCAAAACATATTCATAAAAAAGGAACCAACTCTTCTTTCTTTTCGTGATTAAATGGACCAACTTTAGAAGAACCACAATAGAAGGAATTCAACATAAGTGTTGAGATAAGGGATGCCCTTATATTCAAATTGTATATATGTGTTGAGGCAAAGCGTACATATAGTTATATAGGTATGTAATTATATTTTTTTATGGAAGAAATACCAAATTAATGTTTTAATGAAACACAATACAAAAAGATGAATGGCTAGTGAAAGAAACTTACACCAAAAAGTAGGTAGCAAAAAAAGGTTGAGTTATCTCGAACATTCACCATTTGAAGTATTCACCAAACCTAAAGCCAAAAAGTACAAAATTAACATTAGATTCATACAAAAAAATCAAAAAAAATATAACCAAAAAATATTATAAATAATCCAACATATGGAAATACATAAGGAAAGTGAAAGTAAAATGCTTTAAAAATTAACCTTGTTCAAATTTTTCACAAAATCTGAAAAAAAATTGTAATCACTTTCTTCTAATTTGTATGTATCATTCTTAGCATTATATGATAAGTTTGTGATTTCTATAACAGATTCAAGTTGTTCAAAAGCATGATTAGTCAAATCATACTTATACATGTGCTGCCCCTTTATTCTACTATACCAACATAATTGAAGCTCAATTCCTTCTAATCTATCCAAAAGGTCGATGTCATTATGGTAATCAAACACCCTATTACCATCCTTCTTCCTTATTCTTTTAACCCTTCCAATGTACCACATTCCACAAGAAACACCTTGTTTTGTACTTCAAGGAACACCTTTTCTTGCAGTACATTCAGTGGGGGGAATTGAGTTGTTTTCAAACAACACCCCACAATCTGATCCAATTCCAAAGAAAATTGAAACACTATATTGTAGAGTCTTCCCATCTCACCTAAAGTAGACCCCACTTCTCACTTTTGTCAACATATCTTTGGATAATGTTGAATTTCTATTCAGCTGACTAATCAAACATGCTTTGAACATATCCTTACCATCAAGATTCACCACTAGTTTTATAGTTTTGCTTACATTTTCATCAGTGGAATCTAAAATTTCATCCAACTCATGTCTCCACTCACTTTACATTATTTTAAATTTACTTTCATTGTGTACCAATGAAAATGAAGATTGAAATATAGAGTTGGAACATCTCGTTAGAGAATCATCAACTAATTCATCCACAATTTGGAATGTTGGATAATCTTTATCCTCTGTCCATGGTTTAACCCACCAAGAAAATTGAGAGTAATTTTCTAGTTTCATTCCAAGAGTTGATAAAATGTCTTGTGCATCCTTCAATCTATTCTTAAGGGCTTCTACAATTTTAGCGTATGTGGATATTGAATCATATTGCGACAATATGTCAATGTTTTGTATTGTTTCCTGGTGCAATTTATTCCAAATGTTTTCTTGCTTCTTATGGGATTTATTAAAATGAAGCTCTTTGGAATTTGATTCTTCTTCAAAAACTCTGTTAAGGGTTCCAACATCATGAATAAAGTCAGTGAAATCATAGGCCCTCTCCATTCCAGCCATCCCACCAACTTTTCTAAAGAAGTTCTCACATACATATGACCCAATCAAGTGAAAAACACATGGAAAGTTAGAGTATTGATATCGAAACAATCTCATCAACAAAACTACAGAATGGCAAGAAATTATCACATCTTGATATGCCTCTCTGCTGATGAAATTTATGTTGATATTAGTATGAGATTATTTTTGTACCCAACATAGCCATAATGCGAAGAAATGATGAACTCGTGAAGAATTTCGCACTCTTTCCCAGGGGCTCCAATTATGAGACATAAAGATGTCAATGTAGTCAGCAACAATCATTAGGCAAGTCTCTGTAGCTAGTGTCATCTCTAAATTTCTACTTGGTGTACTTCTAAACTCTTTCAAACACCTCTGAACATGCCTTGAAGCAATGCATTGTGCAGAACCCCAATTTTGTCGATCCATCCTCTCTATATCTTCACACTTAATCTTGTGATCATCCACTTTAAAAGTGTGATAAACCATTCTAACATGGCCAAAACTTATGTACTCGTTTCCTAAAACCAATTCTCGTCGACCGCTAAACAAAGGATTTACTAGCTTTTTTCAGTTGTGTATGTAATCTTGGTCATGCAATCCTGTTACATTGCAACCATTGTACAACCCAGTTAGCCTCCACCCTTCCCAAGGAATTTGATATTGAATACTTGATGTTGAATAATAATCCTTCAACATAAGTTGTCTTCTTCTACTATCCCCATCCAAGGAATAACCAACAATAGGTCCCAAATTTTTTTCTATGGGTTTCTTCCACATAAATTCTACCTTTCCCATTATTGATAAACAAAATCTACATTGAATTTATTACATGTTTGATGAACAACCACAACCAAACCAAGAAGTTTTTCATGTAAAGGGTTTGCAATAATAACACGTGCATAATGCCCAATAACATTGTTTTTAAAAGAATTTGTTATAATCTCATAACCTTCATCTCCCTCACCAACTGTCTCCAAGAAATGTGATTGGCATTGATGTTCTTCTTTCAAACCACAAAACCCCACCATTTTATTGCTTTTTTCTATCCACCAACATATTTTTTCACAATTGTTTCATCTTCAACAAGGCATACAGGAATTGGTCCATATATACCATGTTTGGTTTTATAAGAAGCATAAATTTTTCAATCTACCTCAAAAATGTGTTCATGCTCCCCTGGGATATATGTCAATTAATTTCTTACTTTCCTTAAAGTTGTAGATATTGAAGGACCATCCAAATTCAGGCTAATAAAGTTATGTAATCTAGGACCTCCCCATAACTTGATCATCTCATAAAGGGATTTTCTGGATGTACTATACCTTCGCCCTACTTTTTCATGAATCAAGTTATGAAATATATCCTTGAAAAATTCCCAAACTGCATCTTTACCTTGTAATTTTCCTTTCGTATGTGCCTCACAAACATCCTTACAAAACCTAAAGACATCCTTCCTTTCTGCTGATTCAAACAACTTTTCCTTTAGATATCTCATTCTAATAGAGAGTGTAGCAACCTTTGTCCTCTCCCACCAAAGAGCTCACATTGTTGATCTATGGTTGGAATTTTTAACCCTTGCAACATTCTTCAATTCATTTTGAGTCAAATAGTCCAATATTATACATTTTCCTGTATCTCGTTCACTTCTTTTATTGGTGCACCTTGATTCACGATATAATCACATCCCGAAGTCATTACATTCTGGAACCAACTTAATCTACATGTTAATGAATCAAAAGGGATCCCTATTTCAAAACCCCTATGGAAATGAATATGCATATATGTACCATCAATACGACATTCAATACCCTCATAACATAGCATGATCTTGGTATGCTTCTCTATGGCCCATAATTTTCCACCCCTTTGATCATCCATTAGGACCTTTGTTTCCAATCTCTCCCCATTTTTATCAATAGAAGGATACCAATACCCCCAACATTGTAGTAACAAGGGAGACAATTGAGCTATAATAAGATGATAACACAATAAAAAACAAATAAATTAGAAGTAATATAAATAAAATAATATACAAATTCATATTCAAGTTTAGTCTAAACTATTAATTAACCACTAATTAAGACACCTGAAGTAGAAGAAGTTGCACTTGTAGAACCCCTATGTAATACTAATGGTGATGATGGCACTAAGAACCTAGTCAAACTTTGTTGGGACTTATCATTGGTAGGCTTCTTAGGTCTCCCAACTATGCCACTCCTCAACCCAGTCTCTTGATGTGAATCCTCATTTGTAGTAGTAGTAGTATGCTTCTTTGATTTCATGTGTTCATTTAGAGAACTGAAAACATTACCACTTTTCGGCACTAAACAAAACCATTTATTCCATTGTGTACATTCAACTCTCACTTTTTTCATGTCCTTATAGTCTGCAAGTGTTTCTTCCACCACCTTGAACAAATTAGGCTCTCGTGTCTTGTTGAAATCATCTAGAAGTTTGATTGCTTGATCAATATGAAATCGATCTCCAACCACCGTTGTTTGTTGTACTTTGTTACATGAAGGAATTTCACTACCACTTGGCATTGAAAGGCGTTGTTGATGGGACGTTGTTTTTACATGATGGTTTTTGAAGTTGCGCATTGTTCTCGCTACCAAGGATACATCACATGTTCCATAATCAATGCCACAAATTTCACAAATGGATCTTTATTTTAGATTCCCCCTTTTCTGAATATACTTTGAGAGTAATTTTCTCATTGAAAAACTCTTTCATTAAACTTTTCACTTTTTTTTCCCAAGATGCCAATACACAAGGATCAAAAATTGTGGTTTCTTCCACTGAAAAAGGCATATTTTCAACTCTTGGTTGTTTATGCATAGGTTCCTCCACATTCTCTTCAATGTTTTCAAAGATTGGTATTGTTTCCACTGCATTTAAACCCCTTGTTTCCACATCAAATGTGCCTACTTTCCTCTTGATGCCTAAAAGTGTTGTATAAACTTTCCATTTCTTCTCTTGCTTTGGATTTAAATCTAATCCATCTTGGATAAAATAAAAAGGGTATTCAACGATTCCATCATCCACAATTTCATCACGGATTTCAGTAAATGTACAACCTTCTCGACACCTAACAATGCCAATCACAGATTTCTCTTCATCGATAGTAATTTTATAAGAAAATTCCATCTGTTTTTGCACTTAAATAAATGAAAAAGTAAGTAAAATTCCACAGACATATTGGTTTATTATGAAAAAAAGAGAAAGGAAACAAGGTATGCACTTTCAATTCAAAGCTCCAAAAAACATGAATAACTCTTACTATTGCGATGAAACACCTTGATTCAAAATGTACTATCGATGGATTCCTCAAATGGAACTAAAAATAGAAATAAAATGGAGTGCTAAAACAGATTTGAGAGTTGATTTATTGAGTCAAACATTGACAAACTTATAAGCAAGCTTAGGCCTAAATTTGCCTCAATTTTGGCCTTATTTACATCCATTTTTTGGTCCTAAAGAGGTCAAAACCATGTCAAAACCAAACCATCGTAGATTTTATTGTTCGCTGGTATGAAATGGATTTCATTCAATTTATTGTTCGCTAGTATCTAGGGCTTGTGAGATATAAAGACATTTTTTTTGTTTTTGGAGCTACCAATGGGTAAGGATAGTGCTTGATCTCTATGTTTTTGGAACTACCTTGTGGATCCACCATAGTTCTAGTTTCAAAGAAAGGAAAGTTATTGCTAAAGAAATTGGCATTCATCAAAGATTGATTGTTCATTGATTGCAAATAAATTAGGTCAACCATTTTAAAGATTTTATATGGTGTCTAAGGTGTTGTGATGTCAACCTTTAGCAACTTACATAGTTGTCTCATCAAATGTAAATAAGTAGTTGATTGAGAAGCTTTGCAGTCTAACACCTTTAAGAAACTATAAAAGGAATTTTATTGTGAGGAATGAGTGCATGATAAAAAAATTCGGAACAATTTTTTAATCAAAAAATAGTACACACAATTTCTAAATCCTTATCTAAATATCAAAACTCAAAAGGCTTTTTCTTTTGTAAGGAAACTGATTTTTTCATTACATAAAAGAACACAATGTACATTAGGCAGGGGGTATCAAGTTTCAAGAAATTCTAATGGAAAAATTTGAACTGTCTAAGGCAATCACATCTTATCCAGTTTCATACACATGTATCAGTTGCACTACGACACTTTAAACATCAGTTTTTGGGTTCTGCTTGATCCAATACTAGGTTGTCACTTAGGATCCCCATGGTTCTCCTTATGACCTCAATAAGGTCTGATAAGCCTGTCCATGAACACTTTTCACTTCTTTGTAGTCAATCGGTTGTCATTGACCACTTTGGTCCAACTTTTTCCTTCACTCTCTGCCTTGGATGCTCTAGATTATGTTGTATTCCATGGATGGGAAATCCCTGTCACTGCCACATGTAACGTAATTGTGACTAGTGTTAGTCTAAACATCATTAAGTATTTCACAATCTGTAATAACAGCAGTGTCTAGATCTTTCCTTGCAAAGCACTCTTGAGGTTGGTTCCCACTTCTGATCTAGTTTTTATACGGGTTTAGCTATTGTCATTACTCACCTCTACATCCTTGATGTTGGGTATACTACTGAATTCTTCCTGGGTAAATTTTACTTTACTTATGATCAAGGGTAAATTTTCTCTCTCCTTTAATTAAAAATAATATTCATATTAATCATGCATCAATATTTTGTAAGGGTCAAATCTTAGTTGTGCTGATAGGAATATGCTAATAGCTAGTCCATTAGTTGTTTTAAATGTCTTTTATATGCATTCACTTTTTTAGAGTTACCTGGTATTTATAATTATGCTTATTTGTGTTTTATATACTCTTTGTAGGCTTGTCCGATGATGATCTTATGGAAACAGAATATGAGGTTCTCCTTGCATCTATAGGAGGAGCAATGTGAGTTCTGATGTTGTGTCTATTGTAAATATTGATATCTGGTTGAAGGTCAATTAATAGTGGGGAAAACGTTGCACAGTATCGTGTTTTTTTCCTATTAAAGGAAATTTGTTTGAATGTTTTTATCATTTTGTCTAATTTGTGCAACTAATGGTAGGAGCCTTATATCACCAGCAAAGGATAGAAGGGATGAGAACAAACTAAACCTATCAAGGAAGTTTCCTCATGGAGTCCAGGATAAGTACCAAAGTAAACCTGCCATAACTCCTGGACTTGCTGGCTTGTTGGAGACAATGCGAATACAGATGGAGGCAAGCTACTATTCCTTTGTTTCTCCCACTTACTTTCATGTGCCTTTGGTTTGAACAGTGAAGTTTTTCTATGTCCAAAAAAACATTCTTTGAAAATGGTATGATTTACTGATGGCACACAAGGAATATTTGGGGAAGCTTATGACATTATAAAATGGCAAGCCTATAAAAGAAGGTTTGGGAGAGCCTGTAGGTGTTGTTGGTGCCATTACTCCATGGAACTTCCCACTTTCCATGATCACGCGCAATTTATGTTGAAGAAATTTTGAAACTATTTAATTTTCTGAAAACATTATATGAATGAAGACATACAATGGAATTTTGGTTTAATCAAACCATTTCTGATTTCTGCTATCATACTAATTCTTGAAGTAATTGTGAAAGTATTTAATTCTTTGAAGACATTATATCAGTGAAGGCATACATTGGAATTTTGGTTCAATTGGGAGCATGTTGATAGAACACCAAATGACATTTATGCCTGTTAAGAGTCACTCACAGAGAATTAATAATTACCTTCTTCATGAGCTCAATGTTGTAGAGTGCATTGCCATGCCAGGTGTTCACAAATAGACAATTTTGGTTTCACATTTTTTGGAAAGTTAACTTTTGTCTCATAGTGAGGAGCATTCTATGTTGTATGTCATAATGTACGTTATTGTTGTATTTTAGGAGAGTGTTGTGTTTTTTGTTAGTCAAACCATTATTGTTAGAATTTAGTGCCAAGGTGAGATATTAGGTATGTAACTCACTTTTTTTTAAGTATGTCTTATATTTACATAAAAATATTTAAAAAAACAAATCAAGGAGTGGACGGGTATATAAAAAGGTGGATGTACTTTCTTCCATAATACTATTAAGGTAGAAATAAAGTCTGAATAGGCAATTGCATCTAATGCTTGTGCATATTTTATCAATAAAGCACCCTTGGAGAACAATTTGTGATGTACGTCTAACACCACATGGTACTGAAAGTAGACAAAGAACTTGTCTTGTCTTCCAAATCAAACCTGCACCTAATCTTCCGAAGGGTAAATACTAAATAGAGCATATAATCTCAAGCAATTCCATATCCCAATGAAGGAGGATGAAACTAGACAGCTACAATCACCAAATAAGGTGGCGTGCCAATGAATCCACCGCTAAAGAAGTAAATATTGGTTCTAAATGTGCTTCCAACAACTCCTAGTGAATGGGTAGTTCCACAAGATATGATTTACTATTTTGGGATGGTGGCAAATATGGAAAAGACCATCATTAATTCTGCTCTTAACCAATTTGGCCTTCTAGGGAATCCTCTAATAGGTGCAAGCCATGCAAAGACCCACAGCTTATATGAAAGTCGTATGGACCATATATTGTCTAATCTACACACACACCTATCTTTTGGATGGACTAAAACCCATCTTGCATTGATAATAAGGGCTGATGGATGCCATTGATGCAACAAATGATATATTTTCCATAAATTATATTGTTGCAGATACCAACTGAAACTAATCAAACATGCACTTAATCTTCCAAAGGGTAAATACTAAATAGAGCAGAGAATCTTAAGCACTGCCAAATCCCAATGAGGATCGAACTGAACAACTAAAATCACCAAATAAGGCAGCATGCCAATGAATCCACCCCTGAAGGAGAAGTAAGTATTGGTCTTGATTGTGCTTCCAACAAAGGCCCTGGGTCTCATAGAGAATTAAATTAAATTTTAAAAAATTAATGCAAAACATGATAATTATTTAAATTTTAGGTCGTGTTATATTCATCTCAAAGAAGATAAGATGCTCAAAATCCCTTTTTTGGTACATTAGAGTGTAACAGGGACAAGCTAATAAATTCTAGGATAATGATGACAATCTTAATGGGAGGTTGTCAAGTGCATTATATGGCTAAAAGAAGTCCTAATAAAAACCATCTTGCAAAACAATGATTTTTTCCCGACTTGATAGGTCAAGCCCAAAAAATAAATAAAATTAATGATTTCCCACTATTTCCTTTCCAAACCCTATTCCAATTTCCCATTCAAGTCAAGAAACAACCATAAAGGGAAATAATTCTAGGATTCGAGCACGTTTTCAAAATATATTATCAATTTGAAAAATTCCCCATCAATTTTCATAGATAAATCAATTAACATATACCTCAGTTAACCTAGTTTCAAACACTGCATTGTTTGCTAAAATAAACCCTAGCATCCAGGCACAAATATAGTAAGAATCTATCTCATTATTCTCCGCAAGTTCATCGTGACTAACCTCTAGTGTTGTAGGTCCCCCTGTTGCCCTTGTGATGCCAAATGAAAACAAAGCTCAGATGAAAACATGAATGCTCTTTCCCTCTCTCAAAATGTTTGTCAAATTCATGCTCTTTCTCAGACAAATCCTCTTGCCCTCTTTTATCAAATGGTTCAAACAACAATGGTGCTCAAATGGAAATGGTGCTCGAATGGTTCAGTGGCAATGGTGCTCAAATCCACCTTAGCTCAATATTCCTCCTATTCCCCATAGTCTACTATCTTAGTTGCTTCTCCATCGTTTAGAAATTCCCTTCACCCCATCCTTTGTGAAATCTCAAATTCATCCATCACGTGTCTAAACCCTACAAAGTCAGCGGCCATAGCTACTTGTAGTTTTTCCTCCTCTGTTGTTTGCAATGGTGCTCGTCTATCTCTGCTATCTGCAATGGTGCTCAAATCAAATGGAAATGGTGCCAGTCTGCCTCTGCTATCTACAATGGTGTTCAAATCGAATGGAAATGGTGCCCGTCTGCCTCTACTATCTGCAATGGTGCTCGAATCAAATGGAAATGGTGCTCCAACGGCAAAACTCGAACACACTCTTTTTATTTTTCCATACCCGCAAAACAAGCCCATTTTTCCAAATAAATAAATAAATAATACCCTAAAATATTTACATTCCATATTTAATAAAATAAAACCCTCTAACCCTTAGCTATATGTCTTTTGGGTTTTTCTAAAAAAAATTACCCCAATATGAACGTACGTGATATAATATTACTTTGTCAGTGATGCCCCCTTTGGAAAAACAGAGTTCGTCAATAGGATGATCGTACACATTTTGCGCATGTACAACTCGAAGCATCCAAGCACATGGGATGAACGCCCACCCTATGTCCATCACAACTATAACCAGGCTATCCATGGCTCAACTGGCCACAACCCCTTTCAAGTGGGCTTGGGATTCTAGCCACTATGTCCCATTGATGTGCCCATACCATTTGCAGCTATTCAAGAATATTCGACTCAAGTCCAATTCGAAGCCAACAAGACGAAAAAATTCATTGAGCGCATTCAACACATTTGAAAATAGGTCCATGACATATTGGAAAAAGCTAATGCTAAGTACAAGCAGCGACACGATCAACATCGGGTGTCACACAAGCTTTAAGTGGGCGACAAATTTTGGTTTCATTTGCAGAAAGAATGCCTAACCGTAGCTCATCGGAAGCTCAAACCGCTTCGATATGGGCCTTACACCATTATCAAGGTTGTGGGAGACAATGATTTTGAGCTCAACATTCCCCCATTCCTTGGCCTACATGCAATGTTCAATGTGGACCGCCTTCGACCATACTTTCCACCATTACTTGACACATCAGATATTGCAGTACAACTCACACCAACAGAGCTAAACACCGACTACATGGAACATGCCACAACTGATAACATCATGAACACACAGATTAAGAACACTCTCCAACATAATCTAGTGGTATCGGCTTGTCAAAGCTAGCCAACTCCTGCACCAAGGCAAGTGGCTCACCACGAGGTATGGACATTATGATTTTTTGGTGGTTCCTTTTTGTATTATTGATGCTCCAACCACTCTCATGTGTTTTATGAATAACACGATGCATCCTTACCTAGACAAGTTTGTGATAGTTTTTATTGATGACATATTGATATATTCCAAGAATCAGGAGGAGAATGCGAAGCACCTAGAAGCAACATTGAGATTGTTGAGAGAGCATCAATTGTATGCCAAGCTTAGCAAGTGAAATTTATGTCAGTCTCAAGTTCATTACTTGGGGCATGTTGTTTCCAAGGAAGGTATAGTAGTGGACCCGGAAAATATTAAAGCTAGCATGGGGTGGCCAACTCTTATGAATGTGGATGAGCTTAGATCATTCATGGAACTAGCAAGTTATTACAGGAGTTTAATCAAGAACTTATTAAGGATTGCCTATCCTATTACATATTTGTAGAGAAAAGGAAATAAGTTTGAATGGATAGAGGAGTGTGCATCTAGTTTTGAGCAGTTGAAGCATTTACTGACAAATTTTACAGTCTGGAAGACTGCAAATCCTCATAAGTAGTTCATGGTATGTAAAAATTCTTGCAAGAAAGGCCTTGATGGATTCTTGACGTAGGAAGGATAAGTGGTATGCTATGATTCAAGGAAACTAAATGAGCACGAGCATAACTATGTAAATCATGATCTCGTGTTGGTAGCTATCATTCATGCCTTGAATATGTGGCAGCATTATATTCTTGGTAGGAGGTTTATTCTGATGAGTGATCATAGTAAATTGAGGTACTTGTTTGACCAAAACTAATATGAATGGCATGAAATCTAGATGGTTGGATACTCTCAATGAGTTTAATTTTGAGATCAAATTCATTAAGGGAAAGGAGAATCGAGTTGCATATGATCTTAGTAGGTGTTATGCAGGATTTATGATTGCAGACAAAAGTATCTCCCCTAGGTCTGGTGGCTAACCTATAACAACAGAGGGAAAAGGAACCCAATGCTTTCCTTAAACTAAATAGATGGTGGAATTAAGCCTACCTAGAATTCGCCGCATTCTTTGCTCCTTATTTAGCTTGAATGCTCTGATTTCAAAAATTAAAACTTTCACAGTCATACAACACAAGCCAAGAAACTACATGATATATAAAAGTATCATTTAAGTACTTTATTCAATAGATCAACATGGTATTGAAATACATGAAATAACAACATCACATATAGGAAAACAAATAACTCTTTGCATTAATATAAATGGAAGGATTTACAACCATAAATAGGCGTTGATCTTGTAGAAGAGATCATCTAGGCTGACTTGTCCTTTCCTTGTCACAATGTGCACCTCCAATCACCCTAAATAAATAAAATGAAGGCTCTCCCAATAGCAGCATAAGGGTAGAATCACTCTCCAAAATCCAACCTCTTGCATACAGAAGAATTTAAATATATAGAGGATTGGGGTAAGTTGGGATTTCTTATCCTTTTACCACTATAGGGATTGAGATCCAATCTTGATGGGAGGATGATATCTAAGGATAAGGGATGGAAAATCCAAGATAGGAAAGGATAGGATCTAAATGTTTTATCTGAGGTAAACGGTTACAATAGATCCTAGAAGCTTCTAGAAATTGGAGCTTCATGATTCTTTCTCCTTTTTCTGAATTTCTAGAACCAATGCAGGTGAAAAGGGGAGAAACCTATAGGTAAATGCAGTCCAACAAGAGGCTAGGGAGAATTGGTCCTAAAACTAGCTCAAATGATGTCGTTTCAGGTAGAAACTCTGGGGAATGAAATAGGCATGCTTAGAGCTTTGTACAATGATGTTGGCAAGGGGGAATAGGATGTTGATTGATCCCATTAAGAGGCCTATTGACTGGATGTGACAAAATGGCCTATAACATATTTCCCCTAAAGCAGAAGTCAAAAATGATGACTAATAACTGAAGTGCTTTATCTTGTCACAAGTTGGGATCAAGAAAAACTACCGAGATTCACCTGTTACAATACATTTATATCATGAAATATTTTCGCTAAGGGAGGCATACCAATACTCAACACATAAGGTAACATCACATGTAAAATGATCAAAATACATGTCCATAGATGACAACTAGTGGACCCATGACTAGATGATTCTATGTATGATCGTGGCCATCATACACTATGAACACTATATAACTCCTAAAATCACAACCCAGGTGGATGAAACTAGGTCTAGGCTCTTCTATCTCATTCACACGACCAACCAATGTACGATTCTAACAATATGAATCAATGAGATAAGGTCAAAAACGGTAGACACTTTATGATTACCAGTCAATGATGTAATCCATCAAAATATGTGAGAGAAACCATCGATGATGCTAATGGCTCTCAATGTACTACAATACAATATGTACAGTGTTAATAAATGATTTTATTTTGAACACCACATAGAGTCTTTCGGTCGAAGTCCAATTATGTAAATTTTTCACCAAGAGCAAGGAAATTTTCCATTGATGTACACAAGCACCAAGGTACCAAAGGGTTGTTTCTAAGTCAACTTCCGAGATAATGTGTTAATGTCGACATAAAGTGACCCATCACAAGAGGACCTTGATGTATCCCCCATCAACGACATGAAATGGGTATCATGATTGAGACAAATTGATGATGATATGGAACTAGATCAGGAAAATGCAAACATGGAATGAAGGCTTAAGAGTATTGTAACGGATATCAACTGAATGAATTCTCTTGAACACATTGACAACACTGAATGGAGTTGGAAACATTGACCCAAAACTAAAATAAAGGCTCTAAAAATGTATGATGAACCAAAATACAAGCATATTACCCAACCCAACATCCATAGAGATGAAGTGAAAGAATGTTGTGTTTAAGAGCGACTCACTGCCATTAGAAAATGGAGTACCCTGTTTTAGCAATTTCCCCAACCATATCGGTCAATACCTTTTTATTTTTTAGCAAGATTAATGAGGATAACATATGCTTGATTTGTAAGTTCATTCTTCGGATGAATCCCTCTGAGTATATTTAAAGAACCTTGAGAAGGAGTGGTTCGAGCTTGTCATGTTTGACAATTCCATCATTTTTTGATGTTTTAACGAGTCCAGGAAAGGTAAAATTAGAGATATTTTTCATGTTTAGAGATTTTGAAAAAGAGGAAAAAAATAAAACTCCAGATGTACCTTTTCGTAGATAGTCTCTCAAGTTTGAAAAGGTACAAAAAAATACTCAAGAAAACCTCTTATCCATGTTCGACTAAGGTATTCTTTTTTTGTGAATAGTCTATCTCAGTCTGGAAAAGGGTTAAACTTATATTGAGTAGACACCTTTTCATTTACTTTAACGAGTTTGAAAAGACAACTGCTCAAAAATATTTTCATATTTTGGGAGTCTAAAAAAAGCTTAAGGATGACTCCAAGGGTTTCCTTTTTCGTAGGTTTACAGAGCCTGGAAAAGAGATAAAAGTATAATCCTTGGTAAAAAGAACCTTGTTTAAAGCATGATAAAAATACCTTAACATTTGTTGACCTACTCAAAACATTAAAAAAAGGATTAAACATACCTGTTTTATAGTAAAAATGAAGCATATCTCGGTAAAAACATTAAATATGAATAAAATAATTCCATAAATGACCATAAATACTCAAAATGACTATTCATTTTCACCATTTCACATTTACCTTCAATAGTGAGAATTCTGAGCAATTTCTCCCTCAATATTGTGCAGCTGATTACAGCCAATATGGTGGACCATTTCTAGTACTGTTGCTTCTAGGTAGGAGATAAAACCATTCTTTTTCTTTTCATGGTCCATTTTTGTGATTTCATGCAAGTTTTTTGAGGTTTTCAGGGCCCTGGGGTTCCAAAATCACAGCCTAGGACCAACTTACCCCCACAAAATTGAAATATGCATTGCACCTAGGCAGAATATCATTGATGGAAGAGGTGCAATGCTCTGTCATGCACTACTAGGGTGCTTTTTGCGCAAAATCCTCATTTGTTCATCAATTTTCCCTCAAATTTTGTCAAGTTTTTTGCATGAAAAGGACCCTAATGAATATCTTGTTGATGTTTCAAGATTTCATTAACACAAAATGGAATTCATTTGGAGAGAAAGAGAGCATGAAGAATAGAATTGAAATGCACCAAATGATCCTACTACCATCTAGGCACTAAAAAAATGTGCATTACTAAAATTATTCTAGCTTCATGGTATGAGGCAATAGATGGAATTGTTGAAATATCTCATTCATTAATGGGATGTTCAGGAAAAGAATTCAGGTTTTGGGAACATTTTCTCGAGATAATGGTAGAATATATCTACTTTCTGACTAGTTTATCCAAGAGGGGTGCCCCCATATCTCTCCTAGGTGGGAGAAGTGGGGAGGTAGTGAAATATTGTATCACTACCTATTGGGGCCTGGGAAAACCTAGCCAATTTGAGAACAATCATGTTCATTATTTCGGGATTGGCAGGTAGCTTAACACTTCATGTAGCAAGTATATCGTACATGCAATATGGGGTGGAGTGTCTAGAGCCAATAGTCTTGAACTGGAGTAAGGGAGTTTTGGTCAATATGAGGAACAACTATCTAAATAAAGAGAGGGGAAGTTAAATAAATTCGGTTAGGGTTTTATCTTGGTCTCTTTTTCTCTAGAGTGGGTGACACTAATTTAGCCTCAATAGGTTACACTCAAGCCTATCAATCTGAGGGACCCACAGATGAGGAGGTGGATATATCATATGTCCCAACATGCAGGTTTGTTGATGGTGAGCTTCTCACTAGCCTTATTTGGATGATTTTGTAGATGGTTCATTATGATAAACGATTATCCTTACACTTGGATGCATTTTCGTGATGATCCTGAGCTTGTGCTTCCTAAGGGTGAGCAATGGGATGCTTCAGGTAAAATATTTCAACCATTTAAGTTTTTTAATTTTTAAAATTTTTTGTGTTTTTTTTTAATGTTTTCGAGACCAAATTATTGATGGTTTCATGAAGATATTGGACTATTTCGACCAGTAGGTGCTTCATATCTCTGTCAAGCAGAGGGACAACCACATGAGGAGGAAGTGATACCAGTACAATTTTTTGTGGTACAACGGGATGCATTACGGGATCTTGAGGTAGTTGAGACCCTATCAGAGGTAGAACACCACATGGAGGGGCTGACACATGAGATTGATGGGACTGTGGTCGAACATATTCTGATGTGAATTCAGTGACACACTATCAGAGTGACTAACCGTATTTTATTACTACGCAAGATAGCTTGTATAATATCATTTTATCATAAGCATCATTTATTTGTCTACTTATATATTTTCATGGAGTTTTTGTATGGGCGATGTAGCCATATGTGTCTCAGGGCACAATTTTTATAAAACCAAACTTAATATATATATATATATATATATATATATATATATATATATATATATATATATATATATATATATATATATATATATATATATATATATATATATATATATATATATATATATATATATATATACATGTTTCCAGTGTTTCCTAGTTCCTATTATGCTTTCAATATGATGTAATGTGAATTGAAACTTATTTACATTCATTGAAAATTTCTATCTAAAACGTAATTAGCTAGGGAATATCCTAATGTGTTTAGAGTTCTAGAAATATGTTTATATCATATGAAATTTAAATTTATTTATAGAAGACATACTCTCAAAACCATGTGAAGGATGGTGGGACTTCTAACTGAATAGACATTAGCAAGTTGTAGTACTACGAGTTGTGAGTCAAGCCTGATGACTAAATGACAGATACCATGTGAAAAAACACTAGATAGTATCTCAACCACGTCTCTATACTCATAAATTTTGTTTATTAGAGCGACCAATTCAAATCCCTTGAATATGTTGATCAATGGTTGTCATTGATGTCAACCCAAGCAGTACCAGGGGCCACCCCAATATTGCGTGGGAATTTTTACCTACCAAATTACTATATTTTGGTTTCTAATTGTCAATATTTTTCTGTTGATATATGGCACTCCACGTAATTCTTCACGGTTTTAGAGATATTCATGTTTCAATTTTGTAACCCCAGTTAGTCGTCTAAAACCCCATGGGGTTGTGGCATGGGTCATTGAAAATTCAATAATTAATAATTTTTCATCTTCTAAAATCCCTCCCACGTTTTCTTGTTGAAGCCCCTCTTAACCTAAGCATTTATATAAATTGTGATCCTCATATCCTTCTTACGTAGGGATTTCGGGATCTAAAACAGGTCATCGTGGAATTTTTTCTCTAACATTTTTTCTACGAAGGTTCAGAAGCTGAAATTTTTATGAGGTGAATCTGAAATCGTGAGGAAGCTTCTGTAAAAAATTTAGATCAAGGTGCACAACATTTTCAGAGATATGATTTTTTGAAGTCAGTGTTTTTGTAGGCTCCTGAAATTCATCTCAAAGAAGTGACCTTGGGAAAATCATCATAAATCTCTCTCTGAGTATCAGATTGGAATTCTGTAAAAAGCAGAAGATATTGCACAGTCTGTAGTTTTTTCTATATCAATTTTGTAGCCTAATGAAGAAACAGTGACATGTGGCAGGCCGTACAAGTTCGTTCTACTGAAACAATCCATAATTAGGGCATTGTGAGAGATTGGGCATAACTCTCTCTTGAAGAATCCAAATTGGGTCAGACCCATGGCATTGAAAAGAAGACTCAAATGAATAATATAGGCTGAAAATAATATATTAGGGATTTGAAATAATAGAGATACACCAGATTCAATATTGAGCGCCTAGAAGACAAGAAAAAGTTGGATCATGTGTTGTCAAGGGTTGCAAAGGACCAGACTTTCTAGGGCAGCAAAGCAAAGAAAGATGCAGAAGAGGGTAGCATAAAAATAGTAGCAACCAAGGTGCATAACAATAGCAATAATTTCACCACATGAAGTCTTCAAGTGGGCAGCACAGCATACAGTCATTGTAAATGCATCATTGTAAAAATTGTACAAGTGTCTATCTACCAAGAGTTGAAGAGGAAGTGTCGGGAGGTCTAGGATCATCATTAGGTGGTTTTGTCATATTTGGGGTTACGGTCTATTCTGTCTTCTTCTTCTACATCATTTTATATCATTTTAAAGTGGACCATTTTCCCTGGTACAAGAGTCCATTCTTGTTTTATTCTTCTATAGGGTGGTAGGGTGGTGCTAGGGTGAGTTGTAGGTCATTGGGTGTTGGGGAATCCGTTCAGTTGACTACTGAAGAATCTCGGGCATTGGAGTGTCCATCCAGCAGGAGCTAGAGAAGAATGCATTTCTAGATTCTAGGAAGTTGGATCTTTATTTTCAATTGGAGCTGAATATTAAAGAATTATTAGAAAAGCATTAGGTGGTTTTTATCTCGGAGTGGGTTTCCACCTTAAAAACTATGTGCATTTGTGTTCCTTCTGTTTACTGGTATCATTGTACAAACACTGATAATAATTGAAGATTAACTAATTCTCTAATTGAAAGGAATACTGATTCACCCCCTCTCTCAGTATTTCCAATGATTGGTATTGGAGCTTGGTTCCTTCAATAGTAGTTTAACAGCTCGAAGGAGGTCATGGAGCATACCAAAAATGGTGTACCTCTGTTTAATGAGAATAATTATGCACTCTGGAAAGGAAGAATTGAGGTCTATCTCTTGGCATAAGGTTACGAAGTATGGGACACTGTTCAAAATGAATTTACATCAACCGCAGATGAACAAGGTAAGAATAATTTGGTAAATGATGCAAAAGCAAAGAATATTATTATTAGTGGACTTATTAAATATTCTTATCATAAGGTTTTGGGTTGTAAAACTAAGAAAAATGTATGGGACAAGCTTAAGAATATATATGCAGGTGACTCAAATGTCAAAGAAGAAAAGCTTCAAATCTATAGAGAAAAATTTGAGCAACTCAGAATGAAATAAGATTGCAACATTGTTGCATACTTCCAATACGTTGATGAAAAAACCAATACTCTGGAAGGATTGGGAGAGCCGGTTGATGAGAAGACTATTATACGAAATATTCTTAGAACGTTACCAGGGAGACTCAAACCAAAGGTATCGGTCTTAGAATACAGTGAAAATCTGGACAAACTCAGCAAAGAGGAATTACATGGATTTCTCATAGCATATGAAATGAGACTTGATAAAGAAGAGGGTACTTCTCATCTAGAAACCGCGTTCATTGCATCTAAGAAAACCAATAAGGAAAAAAAACCTTCAATTGAAAATACATGCTATAGAAATTATATACAAGATGCATGTATATATCCAGATTCTCCTGATCTAAGAATATTTTATCTTCTTGCTAAATACAGAATCCTTCCACTATTAATATTTTGCGAAAATTTAAAAAACTCAATTGCAAACACATGAAGCAATAAAAACAATCGCACATAACACAGTTGTTTAAAAGGAAAGCCTGAAGCTAAAAACCCCAACTATCATATATTATGTATCATGGAGGTCACGTAATAATCTCATACAAAGCTTAGTACATCGAGCTCTCAGAAAAATACAATCGTCACACACTAATCAGAAGAAATCTGCAAATCTATGCACTGATTTCTTGCCACCTGATAGCCTGCCTCCACTGCACAATCCCTGCTAAAGAATAGCTCTAAATGAATTTTAATTACACTTTCTTGCACTGCGCAATCCTCATTGGAAACTCCAATGTATGTGTGGTGCAATCAATGCATCACTATAGTCACAATAGATAGTCCATCTTGCCCTTTCACCTATCTCTCCACTGGGTCTCCACTGGAGCTGACATGCACTTTAGTTAACTATTGTATTTGTTTAGTTTGTTAATGAGTTATTATTTGTGAATTAATTAACTAATTAATTCACTCCACTCTCACTAGTGTATCATTCAGTTAGACTAGATACAACTAGCTCAACTGAGTTTAACTCCATTAACTGAATTAAAATAAATAACAACTCCATGAACTACTCTTCCAACTCTATCATAACTTTGCTACTTCAGTTCTAACTGAGTCCTCCATGCATGAACCACTAGTAAACCCTAGGAATTGTGTAATTCCTTCAACCCACTGATTTTCCAAATCTGTGCACTCAAACTAAGTGCTCCAATAGACTAAGCTGTTGTTTATTGTTGGATTATTATTAAGAGATAATAATAATCGACACTTCTATTTTTAGAAAGACGATCTATAAATAGACTTCTCCCAATATTCTAAAAATAGAATTTCATCTGTATTTTCCAACTTGACCAACCATCCACAAATAGCATCCTGCAACTTCTGAAATATGATCACCATGTCTAAAAATAGACTTGCGCCAAAAATAGCCTGCGAGCCCACTTAGTGAAGGCGAATTTTTTCACTAAGCTCATCATCTTGTTGAATCTCAACACTCCCTCTCAACAAGATAGGGATTATACTTCACCCCGATCCTGCCTCTATGGTATTTTAATTTTCTCCTGGTGAGCGCCTTCGTCATAATATCTGCATCTTGATCCTCTGTTGGAATGTACTGAAGCAACACGATCTTCCGCCTACACACAATCTCTGATATGATGATACCAGATATCAATATGTTTAGATCTATCCTGAAACACAGGATTAATCGAGAGTTTAATGCAACTCTGATTATCACAGTGTATCACTGTAGGATCTAAATGTGAACCGAACAAACCAAGCAGGATCTTCCTCATCCAGATAGCATTACATGCAGCTTGACTTGTTGCCATGTATTCTTCTTCCGCTGAACTCAATGCCACAGATATTTGTTTCCTGTTGTACCAAGAAATTGTCGTAGATATGATACTGAAAATCCCTCCTGATGTGCTCTTTCTGTCTGTTGGGTTGCCTGCCCAATCTGCATCAGTGAAGCCATGCAACTTCACCTCATCCGTCTTTCTGTACCATAAGCCATACTCAGATGTGCCCCTGAGATACCTCAGGACATGCTTGCCTGCCTTCCAAAAGATCTTGGTGGGCTTAACCATCGCTTGTGAAAGTTGGTTCATTGCATAGAATATTTCTGGTCTTGTATTAAATAAATACATAAGTGAACCCACCAACTGTCGATAAAAAGTGGCATCAACTACCTCTGCCAATGTAGCATCCTATTTCCTCCAATTTCCTGGAAGAGGAGTGGCAATAGGCTTGCAGCCTTGCATTTGAAACTTCTCCAGTACCTCCTGGGCATACTTTCCATGAGACACAAATAGTTCACCTTCCTGCTGCCATATTTCCAATCCAAGGAAATACTAAAGGAGGCCCAAATACTTCATCTCAAACTCCTTTGCAAGATATTCCTTGCATGAGTGTATCAAGTGCTCATCACCCATTAGTATTAAATCATCAACATAAAGAACAATGATTAAAATCTTACCCTCCACCACAATTTGGTACAGGTTTGCATCTGCCTCACTCTTGGTGAAGCCAAGTCCAGTGAAATAGTTGTCGATCCGAGTGTACCAAGCACATGGTTCTTGCTTCAGCCCATTCAGTGCTCTTTTGAGTCTGCACACATGTGACTCGCTGCTGAAGATCTCAAATCCTTCAGGTTGATCAATGTACACCTCTTCCTCAATGATCCCATTAAGGAACGGGTCTTCACATCCATCTGATGAATGTGCCAACCCATTTGCGCTGAGAGAGAAAGGATGGTCCTTATGGAAGAATACCGTGTGACAGGTGCAAAGGTTTCTTCATAATCAATCCCCTCAATCTGTGAGAAGCCCCAAGCAACAAATCTTGCATTATACTTCTCGACGCTCCCATCAGTAGCTTGCTTTACCTTGTAGATCCATCTTGATCCTACAACTGATTTAGCCACCGACCTTGGAACAATCTCCCAAGCATTGTTTCTTACAATGGGGTCATACTCCTCCACCATGGAATCTACCCATGTGGGCTCCTACATTGCTTCTTCAAAAGAAGATGGCTCTGTCACGATACACTTGCTCATAAGAGCCATGTATCTAGTAAATCAATCAGGTGACTATCTCTGTATGCGTTGTGATGTAGGGACTCCTACATTCTGTGTCGCATCAGGCTTCAGTCTCTCAGCTTCTGTGGCCTACTTTCTGCCTTTTCTGATGTTTGGTTCTGCATGAGTGGACTCCTTTACTCCATGAATCTCCTCTTGTGGCTGATCCACATCTGAAGGCTCTTCTTTCAGAACAAGCAGTTCCTTCACTGTATGCAAGTCTAGCTCCCTCTCAATCATAGCTTGTGCAGCACCCATGATCATTCTGTTCTTCCTCTCCACAACCCCATTCTTCTATGGGTTATGAGGCACTATGAGTTCTCTTCGAATTCCTTCTTTGCTATAGAAGTCTTTGAATTCGCCCAAGATGTATTCACCACCATTATCACTCCATAGAGCTTTCACTTGCTTCCCCGACTCCTTCTCCACCAATGCTTTAAACTCACAAAACTTTGAGAATGTTTTTCTCTTATTCTGCATGAAGATGATCCAGCATCTACAAGAATAGTCATCAAAAAATATAACATAATACCTGTGTTTTGTTCTTGAAGCAACCGAGAAAGGTCCACACACGTCTGTGTGAATTATCTCAAGGATCACCGAAGCACGGTTCTCCTTCTCATGAAAGGTGGTCTTCACAAACTTACCCATAGTACATCCCTTGCACCGATTTGACTACACAAGATTACCCTTGGGAATTCCAGTAGAAATCTGCTGCAAAATCTTCAAAGCTCCATGGTGAAGATGGCCCAATCTCCTATGCCATAATTCGCCCTCATCCTGGCTCACCACTTCTTATGCTTTTCCCACCATTGCAGCACATCCATCTACCTCCAACTTGTAGAGATTCTTAGCTTGAATCCCTATATTCTTGGTTTTACCCATTGTTTTATGTTGAAGGAAGGCTTTTCCCTCACTGAAAACAACATCATAACCTTTGTCTTCCAACATTGCAATGGAGACCAAGTTCTTCTTCAGACCTGGAACATGCATAACATCCTTCAACAAGAATGGATTACAGAATCCCTCTCAAATGTAATGGTCCCAATTCCGATCGCACTGTATCAACCATCGTCACCCATCTCTATATGCATCTGGAGGTCCTTCTCCTCCAAGTCACTAAAAAACTCCTTGTCTCCCGTCATATGGAAGGACGCACCACTATAAAGATACCACACCGATCCCATATAGCTTGAAACCAAGCATGTGATCAAATATAAATCAAGTTCAAATTGCGAGGCTAAGGCCTCTCCAGCTACATCTCCATCAGCCTTCTTGTTCTTCTTCTTTTGTGGGCAGTTAGTGGCGAAATGCCCATATTCGTGATAGTGAAAACACTTTACCTTGGACAAATCCTGCTTCTTGCCTTTAGCATCAGATTTTGAAGGAAATTTCTTCCCCTTCCCTTTCCTTTCTTTGGTAGCCAAAGCACAATTCTCTTCATCTTCATTCTTCGACGAAGAGCCATCCCTGGTACCCCACCTTATCTCCTCCTGCACAAGATCCAACCAAAGTCGCTCCCATCCTGGCAATTTCTCCTTTCCATTGACAGAGTCTTCGTATCTATGCCAACTCTTTGCAAGCCCAAGGAGAGCGAAGCTCAAAAATTCTTCATCATCAATAGTAATCCCACACTTCCCAGTTCATCTCTACAGTGGACAAACTTCGTGAGATATTTTGGAATATTATCTCCCTTCTCCATTTTTATTTTTTTGAGCTTGTCTTTCAAAGCCAACTTCCTCTCGTCACTACTGCTTTGGAGAAAATATGTCAATTCCTTCCACATTAAGAATGGAGTGGCTTTCCCATGAAGGTTTGACACAATATGGTCCTTCACACCTTCCAACATAATTATTCCTGTCTTTTCTACCTTCTTTTGCCATGCGTCAAGTAATGCAACATCGCTAGATCCCGGCTTAGGAACATTGTTATCGATGAACTCCTTCAGTCCATTATCCTCCAGCACCACCTCCATCCTATCCTTCCAGACTATGTAATTCGATCTCCCATAAAGGGAATACTCCAATTGCAACCCATTGAAATAAATTTCAATGTATACTCAACTTTTGCACCAAGAATTTTATGAAGCAAATTCGAATTTTCCACCAGCACAAACTCAACAATTCTTCACAATTGCAATCTTCAAGAATTAACACTGCTCTGATACCATGTAGAAATTATATACAAGATGCATGTATATATCCAGATTCTCTTGATCTAACAATATTTTATCTTCTTGCTAAATACAAAATCCTTCCACTGTTAATATTTTGCGGAAATTTAAAAAACTCAATTGCAAACAAATGAAGCAATAAAAACAATCGCACATAACACAATTGTTTAACGAGAAAGCCTGAAGCTGAAAACCCCAACTATCATATATTATGTATCATGGAGATTATGTAACAATCTCATACAAATATTAGTACATAAAGCTCTCAATACAATACAATCGTCACACACTAATCAGAAGAAATATGAAAATCCATGCACTGATTTCTTTCCACCTAATAGCCTACCTCCACTGTACAATCCATGCTGAAGAATAGCTTTGAATGAATTCAAATTACATTTTCTTGAACTGCGCAATCCTCATTGGAAACTCCAATGTTTGTGTGATGCAATCAATATATCACTATAGTCACAACAGATAGTCCATCTTTCCCTTTCACCTATCTCTCCACTGGGACTCCACTGGACTGACATGCACTGTAGTTAACTTATGTATTTTTTCAGTTTATTAATGAGTTATTATTTTTGAATTAATTAACTAATTAATTCCCTCCACTCTCACTAGTGTGTCATTCAGTTAGACTAATTAATTCCCTCCACAACTCCATGAACTACTCTTCCAACTATTTCATAACTTTGCCACTTCAATTCTAACTGAGTCCTCCATGCATGAACCACCAGTAAACCCTACGAATTGCATAATTACTTCAGCCCACTGATTTTCAAAATCTGTGCACTGAAACTAAGTGCTCTAAGAGAATAAGTTGTTGTTTATTGTCGGATTATTATTAAGAGCTAATAATAATCGACACTTATATTTTTAGATCGATGATCTATAAATAGACTTCACCCAATATTCTAAAAATAGAATTTCATCTATTTTTTCCAACTTGACCAACCATCCACAAATATCATCCTACAACTTCTGAAATATGATCACCATGTCTAAAAATAGACATAGTCTAAAAAAATACTTGCGCCAAAAATAGCTTGCGGGCCCACTTAGTGAAGGCGACTCTTTTCCCTAAGCTCATCATCTTGTTGAATCTCAACACATGCACTTGCAAGTGTGAAGAAAAGGGAGATGACGAAGAAGGTCTTTTAGATGAATAATATTCTTACTTTACAAGAAAACTAAAAATTGGTAAGGGAAAATTCAAAGGTAAACTTCCATTGATATGTTTTGGCTATGGTGAGGTTGGGCATTTTGCAGCAAAATATTTGAACAAAAGTGATGGAAACTCAAAAGGAAAGAAAGGCTTTAAGAAATTGAACAATAAAGAAAAAATGAAAGGATCCAAAAGGAACTTTCTCTCTAAAGAAGATAGCTCATCATTTGATGAAGACATTGATAGCGAAGAATAAACTAATGAGAGAGTATTGTTTATGGCGAAGCACAATAAACAAGATGTATAAAACAACAAAGAAGAAGGGTTGACCATAGAAGAATTTTCTAAGGAGGAAATCAGGCTTATGAAAGAGCTCAAGGTTGAGAAAATCTGTTCCAATATTGTTGAAGAAAAAGTTCAAGATCTCAAAATTAAAGTTGAAGAACAAAAATGTATTGAAGAGTCACTTCAAAATAAGTTGGAAGAAAGAAACCAAGAAAGGGAAGCATTAGAAGCCAAATTATTCTCATTGCGTAAGGAAGTGAAGAAGGTAAAAATTGTCCAAAACTATGCCAACAGCTCAAGGGCATTAGAAGAACTCATCAACAATCAATGATCTTACAATGACAAAACTAGCCTCGGTTACAAAGAAGAAGAAGCAGGACCTTCTACAACAAAATACAATGAACCTATGAGATCTGACATGCATGTAGACTTCATTGGACAAGATTCGCAAGAACATCCTTGGAAGATGATTCCTCGGCGAATATTTCCATCCAAGTACCAACATATTTTTCATGGCTATTGTTATTCATGTGGAAGATTTGGTCATAAAGTTGTAGAATGTCGCACGTACCCTAAGAACCAATACAGTTCCAGGAGATATTTCAAATATGAACCTCCCAGGGCTCAATGAAACATCAATAGATTTGAAAATTAATAAATAATATGGAATGTTACAAATGTCAGAAATTTGGACAGATAGCCAGAGACTGCAGACTTGAAATTCCTTCAGAAGAATCTTCGAAGCCACAAAATGAACGAACATGGAAGAAGAAGAAGACTGATAATTGTGGTCTCGCTCTCAAGGCTCAAAACAACAAAGATGTGTGGTATGTTGGCAACGGTTTCTCAATGCATATGACTGGATACAGAAGGAAATTTGTATCTCTGAAAGAGAAGAAGGATGGAACCGTATCCTTTGGAAATGATGGATCTTCAAATGTTATAGGATCAGGTACCATCACTCTTGGAAGCAAAGATGTTATAGCCAAGAATTTTCTATTGATTAAAAACATGAATCACAATCTACTTGGTGTTGGACAAATGTGTGATCAAGGACACACAATGCTATTAAACTCCACAAAATCTGAATTTAGGAAAGGCAGGTATGGTAAAATTGTGGCTACAACAAGTCGAGCTCCAAATGACATATATGTTCTGGATGAAGCAACTAAAGCATGTCTACTAGCTAAAGAATATGAAATCTAGTTATGGCACAAACGAATGGGTCACATAAACTTTGACAATATTGTTAGGATAAGCAGTACGAGAAATGCTGAAAATCTCAAAACCTTCCAACACACTATGTGAGGCCTGTCAGCATGGCAAGCGGACAAAAGTCCAATTTAAAACAAAAGAACACTTTGCATCACATCCATTGGAATTGATACATACTGATCTATGTGGTCCTATGAGAACAAAAGGCTTAGATGGAGAATTATATTTCATGTTAATGACAGATGACTATACCAAGATGACAGTTTTCAATTTCCTAAAGAAAAAATCTGAAGCATTTGAGTGCTTTAAGATCTACAAGGAGTTGGTCGAAAATGAAACTGATTTGAAAATAAAGTGTCTAAGATCAGATAATGGCGGAGAATTCACTTCTAAATTATTTTTACAGTACTGTGATGAAAATGGAATAAAAAGACAATTTTCAACAACACGAACACCTCAGCAAAATGGAGTTGTTGAAATAAATAACAGAACCGTACAGGAAATGGGTAGAAAAATGTTGAAGGACTCAAAATTAGATGAAAAATTATGGGTTCAAGAAATTGATACGGCAGTCTTCATTATCAACCGAAGTCTTCTCAGAAATAATTGCAACAAGACCCCATATAAATTATGGAAAGGAAAACCAGCTAATGTAAAATATTTTAGAATCTTCGGAAGAAAATTTTATATCAAAAGAGAAGATCAAAATTTGGGCAAGTTTGAATCACATGTTGATGAAGGTATCTTTGTTTGTTACTCACGCAAAATAAAGGCCTATAAATGTTATAATCTAAGATGAAAACAGATAGTGGAGAGCATAAATGTTACATTTGATGGAGATGGTGTTCTAACAAATAATGATCATGAGGATCTAGAATCTTTGAAACTTGAGACAGAGGTTGAAAAAGACAAATATAAAATTCTAGAACAAGAAGCAACTATCAACCAGGAAGAAGTAAATAATGATCATCAAGATATACCAGAACAACAACAAGAAGCTCCTCCAAAGATAACAAAAGAATGGATTCAAAAGAACCATCCATCAAATCAAATCATTGGTGACATCAATGAAGGTCAATAACTTTGTTCATCACAACAAGCTCACATTGCTTTTATAACAACCTTTGAGCCTAGTAGTTTTGAGGAAGCCAGCTAGAATGAACTTTGGGTAGCATCTATGAATGAAGAATTGGATCAAATTGAGAAGAATAACACATGGGAATTAGTTCCACGACCAAAAGATAAAAATTTCATTGGGACTAAATGGGCATTCAGGAACAAATTGAATGAAGATGGACAGGTTACCAGAAATAAAGAAAGATTGGTTTGCAAAGGCTATGCACAAGTGGAAGGAATTGATTTTGACGAAACATTTGCAGCAATTTCCAGAATGGAAGCCATTTGAATGTTTCTTGCCTATGTATGTTCAAGAAAAATCAAAGTCTACCAAATGGATGTTAATTCAACATTTCTGAATGGAGAATTAGAAGAATAAGTTTACATCGAACAACCTGAAGGTTTTCTACTATCAGACAAATAAGACTATGTTTGAAGGTTAAAGAAGGATCTATATGGTCTCAAGCAGGCTCCAAGAGCATGGTATGCTCATCTTGATGGATATCTATGGCAACAAGGGTTCAAGAAAGGTACTGTTGATAGCAATATTTATTTACAAATACATAAAGATAATTTAACAATCGCTAAGGTATATGTGGATGATATAATATTTGGTAGCAATGATGATCAACTAAGTAATAACGTTTCTACAAATATGCAAAGTGATTTTGAGATATCTTTACTTGGTGAGCTGGCATACTTCTTAGCGCTTCAAATATATCAGCAACAGAAAGGAATATTTATATGTCAAGCCAAGTACATCAAGGAAATGCTCAATAAATTCAAAATGGAAGATTGCAAACCCATCCTTACTCCGATGGTAACAACTTTCAAATTGAGCATAGACGACTCATCTAAGGATGTGGATCAAAGGTTGTACAGATCTATGATTAGTAGTCTTCTATATGTAACAGCCTCCCGGCCAGATGTCATGCAAGCAGTTGGACAAGTAGTAAGATTCCAAGCAGCACCAAAAGAATCACATATTATTGTTGTCAAAAGAATTCTTCGATATCTAAAGGGCACAAAAGAATATGGCTTGTGGTATCCCAAGGGTAACAATCTCATTATTCAAGCCTTTAAATATGTCTATTGGGTAGGAAGCGTTGATGATCATAAGAGTACTAGTGGAGAAACATTCTATCTAGGTGGTTGTCTTGTATCATGGTTGAGCAAAAATCAAACCTCAATCTCGTTATCTACAGCGGAAGAAGAACACATTGCAGTGGCAGCATGTTGTACTCAAGTCCTTTGGCTGAAACACACTTTGCAAGATCTTCAAGTACAATCTAGTGAGCCTATTCCCATATTCTGTGACAACACCAATGCCATCAACATCTCCAAGAATCCTATCATGCATTAAAAAAAAAACACATTTCGATCAAATATCATTTTGTTAGAGAACAAGTCGCTGAAAAGAATATCAAACTTGAGTATGTTGGTACAAAAGAACAAATAATTGATATCTTCACTAAAACTTTACCTCATGAAGAATTTGAATATCCTTGCTAGAAGCTTGGGATTCTCCCAAGTTCTCATTGGATTAGAGGTCTGCAGGATGGCTGTGTGTCAGGGGGAGTGGAAGTGTGTACAGGTCCGCAGGATAGTTGTGTGTCAGGGGGAGTTAACCTTTGCCATTGATGTCAAAGGGGGAGAGAATGTTGTAGGAAGAGGTTTCATGATCGCAGGGGGAGTACTTGTGTTTACATCAATGACAAAGGGGGAGATTGTTGACCAGTGGTTGTCATTGATGTCAACCCAAGCAGCACTAGGGGCTACCCAAATATTTCATGGGAATTTTGACCCACCAAATTACTATATTCTGGGTCAATAATTATTTTTATGGTTTCTACTTGTCGAGATGTTTCTGTTGATATATGGCACGCCACGTAATTCTTCACGGTTTGAGAGATATTCATGTTTGAAGTTTGTAACCCCGGTTAGTGGGATAAAACCCCATGGGGTTGTGGCATGGGTCATTGAAAAGTCAATAATTAATAATTTTTAATCTCCTAAAATCCCTCCCATGTTCACTTTTTGAATCCCCTCTCAACCTAAGCATTTATATATATTGTGATCCTCATATCCTCCTTATGTAGGGATTTCAACTTCTGAAACAGGTCATCATGGAATTTTTGCTCTAACTTTTTTTCTACGAAGGTTCAGAAGATGAAATTTGTATGAGGCAAAGCCAAAATCCTAAGGAATCTCCTGTAAAAATTTTAGATCAAGGTGCACAACATTTTCAGAGATATGATCTGTGGAATTTAGTGTTTTTACAGGCTCCTGAAATTCATCTCAAAGAAGTGACCTTGGGAAACTCGTCATAACTCTCTCTCTGAGTATCAGATTGGAATTTTGTAAAATGTGACAAATAGTGCATGGGCTTTAGTTTTCTCTGTATCACTTTCAGAGCCTAATGAACAAACATTGACACGTGGCACGCCGTACAAGTTTTCTCTACTAAAATATTCCATAATCAGGTCATTGTGAGATATTGGGAATAACTCTATCTTGAAGAATCCAAATTGGGTCAGACCTATGAAATTGGAAAGAAGACTTAGAGTAATACTAGAGGGCCAAAAATCACATATTGGGGATCTGAAATAACGAAGATACACCAGATTCAATATTGAGCTCCTAGAATGCAAGAAAAATCTAGATCATGTGTTGTCAAGGGTTGCAAAGGACCAAAATTTCTAGGGTAGCAAAGCAAAGCAAGGTGCAGCAAAGGGTAGCAAGAAAAGAGTAGCAACCAAGGTGTAGAACAATAGCAAGAATTTCACCACATGAAGTCTTCAAGTGGGCAGCACAGCATACAGTCATTGTAAAGGTATCATTTTACTAAGTCATTGTAAATGCATCATTGTAAAAATTGTACAAGTGTCTATATGCCAAGAGTTGAAGAGGAAGTGTCGGGAGGTCTAGGATCATCATTAGGTGTTTGTGTCAAAGTTGGGGTTATGGTCTAGTCTGTCTTCTTCTTCTACATCATTCTATATCATTGTAAAGTGGACCATTTTCCCTGGTATAGGAGTCCATTCTTGTTTTATTCTTCTATAGGGTGGTAGGGTGGTGCTAGGGTGAGTTGTAGCTCATTAGGTTTTGGGGCATCCTTTCAGTTGACTACTAAAGAATCTCGGGCATTGGAGCGTCCATTGAGTGGGAGATGGAGAAGAATGCTTTTCTAGATTCTAGGAAGTTGGAGCTTTATTTTCAATTGGAGTTGAATATTAAAGAATTATTAGAAAATCATTAGGTGGTTTTTGTCCCGGAGTGGGTTTTCACCTTAAAAACTATGTGCATTTGTGTTCCTTTTGTTTACTATTATCATTGTATAAACACTGATAATAATTTAAGATTAACTAATGCTATAATTGAAAGGAATATTGATTCACCCCCCCTCTTAGTATTTCCAACATAATACTCACTAGATCTCCATTTGGAGCAAAGATAGCCCATGTTGCAGAAGATAGGTTATGAGTACTAAAAATATCACCATCACCATAACCAATATATGGTTTGATATATGTCGACATCTGCAAACCAAACATAAACTAGATCAACAGAAATAGTGGGAAACTCTTAAAAGGCACACTACAAACACACTTAACACACCTATAGACAGTTTGTATACTATACAGTGTACTATGCATGAGATTAAGCATAGTATTTTTTGAGGTACAAACCATTCCTAAGTTGCACCAGTGGAACTCCATCAAAGTATACGAACGCATAGGCCCCGCAAGGACTTGCTTGACAACGTTTGGACCCAGCCACATAGTTTGGAACTTTCTTGGACCTAACTTATCGGCCTCTTGGTCATATAAGATAACTAGGTCTCTTTCTGAGAAGACATGAGGCTTGAAATTTTTGTCATATTGTGCCTTTATGCATATTTTATGAGCTTCATTGGATAAAGAAACATCACGTTGAGTTTCATCCAAATGAGGCAGATGTAAAATACGCTCCTCCTCTACAAAAGTGGAAGGAAGAAGTTCGACAACTAGTTTTAAAGAAGGAATTCCACATTCGATGGGGAGGATTTCTTCCAGACCATAGACCAACTGAAATGGTGTGAATATGATATAAGTCCTAACTGAGGTTCAGTGTGCCCACAAGGAAGCATAAAGAGGAAAGTTCCAGTCTGATTTTTGGACCCCTGCCATACATTGAAGCATAGTCTCAAGAAATTTGTTAACAGACTCAACTTGTCCATCAGCATGAGGATAGTAGGGAGCGGAATTTTCATGTGAAAGTCTCAACTTGGCAGCTAGTTCGGTCATCATATGATTTTGAAAATTCTTTCCATGATCCATAACTATTTTTTGTGGAACACCAAACCTAGCAATGATGTTATTGAAGAAAAGATATGCATTCACTTCGCCAGTGTTGTTATATGTAGGCAACACCTCAACCAATTTAGTAAAGTAATCTATAACTACAATGATATAACCATGCCCCACAACCGAGTGAGGGTTACATGTTATGAAGTCAATACTCCATTTCACAAAGGACCAACATCAATAATGGGATTTAATGGATCAGGTGGACCATGGATCTTATGATCATAGATCTGGCATGCATGACACTTCTAGACAGCTAGAATGCAGTCCCGAAATATAGTAGGAAAAAAGTAACTAGCGCGTAAGATCTTCTACACAGTAGTGTAACCATGTAAATGTCTACCACATTCCCTCAAGTAGCATTCATTAAGGACTTTATCGGCCTCCTCAAGAGTGAGGTGCCTTGTAAAACTGTATCAATAGAACGACAGTAAAGGGTATCATCAATAATAATGTAATTTATGGATTGGTAGTGAATACAACGTTGCTCAGAGCAAGAGGTATTGGGCTGAAAAGTCTTGGTCTGGAGATTGATCAGAAAATATCCATACCACTGATCAGATGATGAAATTAGAAAAAATGACCTATCAGGGATAGAACCTTCAGATGTAGATTCAGAATCAGGGGAAGGAAGGTTGCACATGAGTTCAACAAAATTTAGGGATTTCTTCAACTTGGACTTAATGAACTCTAGGTCGAACTCTTGCAGAATAATGATCCACTTAGATTATTTCCCCCCAGTAATTGACCTGATAGTATATATTTCATAAGGTTTCAATCCAAAATGACCATAATTTTCTGAAGCAAGATGTAATGGCAAAACATTTGGATGGATTGAATGATTGCCAAAGCCAAATTTTCTACGTGAGTATACTTGATTTTTGTATCGTTAAGTTTTTTACTCGGATAATAAATGGGATGTTCAATCCATATATCATCTTCTTGGACCAATACCATTGCTATATTATAAATGGCAGCAAGGAGATATAGGAGATATTCTGTTGATAATCATGGGGGTATAAAAGAGATGCTCGAAAATAGCTTCATTAATGAGCCTTCCGTTGTATCATTAATAGCTTCATTAATGAGCCTTCCGTTTTTACACTGAAAATATCTCAATTTTTGAATTATGTAATAAAAAATTCAATGAGGAAGAGACTCTTGATGATCCTGTCACAGAGGAAATACATATGGCCCCCAGCCTTAAGGGTGTTGCAGTAGATACAAAACCTGAGAAAACCTTAAAAATTAACCCTAATTTATCTCCTGAATAAAAAGAGAGATTAGTGCAGTTATTGAGAAAGAATAAATAAGCCTTCGTGTGGGACTATAAGTACATGAATGATATCCATACTACTTTTTGTACACATCATATCCACTCAAAGGAAGGATATCGGCATGTCTTACAACCTCAATGTAGAATAGATCCAACATTAAAAAGTTTTGTCAAGGAGGAACTTCAAAAGCTCTTAGATGCAAATCGTATCTATCCAATTTGTGACAGTCAATGGTTATCTCCACTTGTCATTGTTCCTAAGAAAAATGGGAAGTGGAGAGTCTATGTAGGCTATAGGGAGCTAAACAAAGCCACTCAAAAGGACCATTTTCCATTACTATTTCTTGATCAAGTCCTAGATAATCTGTCTAGTAAAAAGTTTTTTTCTTTTTTGGATGGATGTAGTGGCTATAATCAAATTCATATTTCTCATAGGGACCAAGAAAAAACTACCTTCAGTTTCTTTTGGGGTACATTTTCCTATAGGGTCCTACCTTTTTGGACTTACAATGCATGTGCAACCTTTCAATGAGAATTGTTAGGAATTTTTGTTGATATGGTCAATGAATATCTAGAATTTTTTATGGATGATTTTACACCTTACAGGGTTGATTTTGATGAAGCCTTGCACAACCTTGAGAAATTACTTGAGTATTGCATTATACAAAATCACCTTTATCTCAACATTGAGAAGCATCATATGATGATGACTGATGGTATTGTTTTAGGTCACTATCTCTCTGCTGCAGAAATACAGGTCAACCTAGCACAAGTTGAGGTAATTTTGAAAATTCCCACCCCTAAGATGAAGGAGGTACGTATATTTTTGGGACAGATAGGTTATTATAGATGATCTATAGCAAAATTTTCCAAGATTTCATTCCCATTTTTTGTCCTGTTAACAATGGATAAGGATTTTCCATGGACGGGCAAGTGTAACAATGCTTTTACAGAATGAAAAGGTATGTCACAACAATTCTTATTTCATGAGGACCTCATTGGAGTTTTCCATTTCACATATCCATTGATTCTTCTGATACAACCATTGGAGATGTCCTTAGAAAACGTGAGGAAAATAAACTGTATGCCATTCACTACATCAACAAGAACTTGACCCTTGTAGATGTAAATTACATGGTGACAAATAAAGCTTTTCTTGTTGCTATTTGTGTTATTAAAAAACTTAGGCATTACATCACTATTTACCAAAATTTTGTGCATATTTACCACTCTTCTATATGATTTTTAATGAATATGCTTGTTACTAATGCTAGGGTTACTAGGTGGTTCTTGTTACTCCAAGAATTTGATATCACCATTATAGATAAACCTGGGAAGGATAGTGTTGTTGTAGATTTTATTTCTATATTAACTAATGTTATTGATGATTTTCCTATTGAAGTATCTTTTCTATATGAGTACCTTTTTTTAGTATCCAATTTTTCATCTTGGTAGGTAGACTATTGAAGGATCTAGTCAAGTTGAATGACTAGTCGAATATGGAAAAGGCTAGTCAGCCCAGTCAACTAGCCTCAGTGTAAACATAATTGTAATACGACATACATATAACAAATTATACATGATACAATGTGGTTAATTCGACAGTTAGACTCCTATAATTGTCTTATCAGTTTGTATATACTATTATGTATGAATGTAACAAAGATTGTTGATATAATTAAAAATACATATATGCGACTTGGTTTTCTCCCCATTAATGTGTATTATCTCTCTACTTGCTTTCTAGATGTTTACTTGTGTCTATATAATGGTAACAATGTGCTCCAATCACTATATTACAACATTGGTTTTGTTGTCAGTAGAAATAACTCCAATCCATAATAATGTGAAAGCATAGATGTTGACCCTAGACAAGATACAATAATTGTGGGAGGCCAAAATTAATAACTATTTGAAAAATTACACATGAAGGAATCAAATATCGATCATGGAAGCTAGGGCTAATTTATTCACAGAAGCATGTGAGATTTTTAATTAAGGAACTCCAGTAGAGATTAAATTTTTTCTTGAAAATGTTACTCATGAAAAACCTCAAAACCAAATTGATGCCTGCATGCTATTGAAACTATAAAATGATGGTCAAACAAATTTACATGAGTGGATTGAATCTATCCTAGAAGATTATTTTGAAGAACAATAATTAGAAGAGTGGACGTCTATGGAACATATAAGAACCAAATTCTACAATGACCTACATGGCAGGTTCTTCTGCATAATACTAACTCACCTACATAAATTTCTTCTAGAGAGGGGCACAAGCCACATCCTAGAATATCTCCCACCACTAGTGACTCCATCCAGTACTGACTAGAAGAAGGATCAAGTGAAGTGTCATAAGTTTCTACACACTCAATGTAAAGAAACGAAAGAAGTGTGGGATTGTTTTGTAAGTAAATAAATATGTCCCACAGATACTCCCTCGCGAACCGACACTATTTAGGTCTGCATGGAGGGGGGGGGGGGGGTATCGAATCGTGTAGAATAAAAAAGGAAATAAAATAATCAAAGAAAATTTGGAAAATTATTAGAGTCGAAAAAAATGGAAGAGAAGAAGTCATTCGATCAGAAAAAGCAACAAGAAAATAACCGACCAAATAGCGACCAACAATACAAGCAATCGATTGACATTTAAAACTTAGTAAGGGATCTCAGACAACGTCGACGAGAAAAAATTAGAGAAAAAGAATACTCGAAGAAAATAATGAGGAATCATTAGCATGTGAGAGAAGATGCATGGGACTACTAATAAGAGTTGAGAGGCATAGCACTGCCTGCCCCGATAGAAAATCAAGGTCTACTGATAAATCCAAGAGGACAAGTAGACGTTGTTATCGCTCGAATTGAACCTCAAGCTGAAGAAGGAAATTCTAAGGTAACCTCAAATCATGCTTAGCCAAGTATCTATCCCTACTAGGCCAAGAGAGGGCTCTCTCTGTAAATATCACAACCAAGATGACTGAGGAAAGAAGATATTAGGCTAGGTATAGTAGCTCAAGGTTTTTTATTTTGATTGTTTAGGGTTTTGCTGGATCATAGGGGGGTCAAACAGTCAAGGCAAGGAAATTAGGTCAAGATTTTCAGGGTGTTCTATGGGGAAAGGTAGGTACAATGTTTATCCCTTTATTGTTTTGATGATGGGATGATCAAGACGGATGAGGAGCTAGAAAGAGCATGGTGAATTCGTGGTTTTTTTCTAAACTGAAGAAATTACAAATTTTGAAAGTTAACCCAAAACAGAGCATATAAATCATGTATTATGTTCATATAACTTGAAAAAATTCATTCAATAGCAATGAAATGATGAATGAAATATAAAAAAAATTCCAACATATGATCACAAAAGAAGAAACTAAAACTAAACACAATACCACATGGATCCTATACCAAAACTGATTAATGTCCAGGCCAAAAACTGATACAAAAGTGTGTCTCTTGAGAATCAAAACCTCCAATGAGTCCAACACTTAAAAATGACTAAGAAAATACATCATATAGACCTCAAAACCACTCTCCCTAGCCTCAAGGAGTCGAATCCATGAGATAGGAATCAGTTTCACCTACTCGCAAACAAGAAACTGAAGACTAGGAAGACCCAACAATTTGCCTCTAAAAGAGAGGAAACTAATTTGTTTGACCTCTAGAGGACTCACCTAATGTATCTACCTTAGATGAAAGTCAAAACATAAAATTTACATTCACCATGACCATTTACATCAAAAATTCATCATTTTCCCAAGTAAAAAGTCAAAATGGAGTGAAACTTCAAAATTTGTTGAAGATGGTGAAAATGCAATTTTCCTAGAAAACGCGCAGTGCCCTAACAAGAAAAATAGCCTCTATTCCAAGCAACTTTTGAGTGCCTTCCCGGTGTCCATATCAACTCCATGATAGCTCATTGGAAATATCTCTAAGTCTAGTTTCCAAATATGCCTCCAGTTTCCAAAATGATGTTCATTTTCCCTTTCAAAAAGAGAATCTTGCAAGATTGGTAAACACACAGCGCCTAGGTCAAAAAGGAGGCAGAAACATGAAAATTTGGTGGTTTTTTTGCACTTTTGAGGGACCATTTCTCCTCCAATTTTTTTGAAACTTACTAGGGTTGATGTATTCATCACTCTGAACATGATGGTGGTGGATATTTGTCATTTTTATTCCCAAAAAAAGAGCGTAGCGCTTAGGGCGTTGCACATTTGGAAGAATTTTTGTGTGCCAAAATTACTCAAAAAACCAAAATGCACTAAAGTGCCAAATGTGCCAAAATTTTCCAAAAATGTGAGGTTACTTGCTTATCAAGTGCTTGAGGCATGAAGAGACACCTCAGCAAGTACTTCTAACCTCTCCTTCTCCTTTATCTTGGTCAAAGCTTGAATTTTTGCATGGGCTCGTTTGAGCTTGACCCTTGCAATTTTGTTCCTCATGGCGTAGTGCTTTGCCATTTTCCTCTCAATATCATTGTCCTTGCTGGCCTTCTCTAACAACATCTCTAGATGCAAATTGGCTCTATCAAGCCATGATTCTCTATCCCTGCTAATCTCTAAGGCAAGCAACTCACTTGGAGTGAGCTGCTCTGCCAACTCAGCTTCTCTCTTTATCTCAAGGGCTAGAGCTCTTTTCAGCCCTCTAGTCCTTGGTATCTATCTTGGAGGCTGATCCTCCTCATCATCAATCTCACCAAATCTGTCCAAGGTCTCCTCCAATAAGGCCTTGGCCTTTTCTGCCTCTCTTTTTGCTTTGATGGTCTTGACCTCATTGATAATTTTTTTATCTTTCAGCTGCTGATTTTCTTGCTCAAGAAAATCAATCACATATTATGCTCTGTCAATATTAGCTTGAATTTCACTAATATTTTCTTCTTTGCCTTTGATTTCTACACTAGTGATTCTGCCCTCATCTTCCTCATCAATTTCAATCAGCTGAAATTCCTGCTCTGTTTCATGTTTATCCTCCTGCTCATCAATGATTGGATCTTTAACCTTTTCCTTGCCTTTGTCTACCTATTTTGTTGATGAAGAAGGCATGGCCCCTTTCACTCTAAGTGAAGCAAACACATTTCTGTAGCCTCTCTAATAGGTCTTGGGAAATGACTCAACATCAGTCACATTAGCCCAGGTTGCCTCAATTTCCTTCTCACTGATTGATGACTCAGTATCATGATGTGATGACAAAGGATTATAGAATGGTGAAGAAGTAGGATCAACATGAGGTGAATGCATCTGACTAGGTGATGATGTATGAGAAGCAGGCTGACATGGATGAGTGGATATGGGAGGATGAGATGATGAACGGATACTCTGCTCATGCTAACAAGGTGGGGTAGTGAAGATTTTATTTGTTATGAATGTGTCCCATGAAATGTTCTTTTTCTCAATCTAATGCATGACTATCATCTTGATGAGGGAGTGATGGAAAAGAATCTACATTTTATGATTATAATCCCTCTTTCGTACAATGTATGGCATATTGTTAATGTTGCAAGAGAGATAGTAAGGTATGTGAAGCATTCTGACTCTAGTGAAGTGCATGAGGAGTCGGATATGATATGAATAGAGTTGAGAAAACATCTCCTCACAGGTGAAATATTTCATGATTATCTTCATCATAGGGACATATCGGTTAAGAAAATGAGAGAAAGGGAAAATGGTCTTCTTGTCATCCTTGTATCTAGGTGTGAGATATGGTTCCTAATAGCTCTGATCAAGGTTTCCTTGTTTAAACCATTTCTCTCCCACATTAGGGATCCCTGTAGGAGCTGAAATGGCATTAGTGGACATGGTAAAAGTGACCCCAACAAGAGTGACCTGCCTATCATGAATATTTTTAGTGAACAACCTTGTGAACGTAGGGTGATACTGAATCTACTGCACTTTCTCACAAAACTAAAAATATCCAACACGTTTAAAACATGACATAGTGAAAGGAGAAGCCTTGAGCTCCTTTGTGGTTACTTCTCTTCGATGTTTTTTCCTCATTGACACTTCTTTCCTCCTCTTCAGACATTATGAATTTGAAGGCTTTGGAAACACTACGGTAAATTGAATTAGACGAAGGGAGTGAGAGATGAAATGACTAGCTTAGGAAAATGAGGGAATGAATGTAAATGAAAACCTACTTCTATGAAAACCCTAGGATTTAACAATATTTATGATTGATATGTGTTTTAGGGACATGAATATGGATTTAGTGCATGAAAATTTGAAGGAAGTGGAAACTAGGGTTTCATAGCAACAAGCACTTCAAATATTCTTATGGAACACCAAATATATTAGAGGAGAGGTGTTTTTAGGGTCTACTTACTGATTTAAATCCTTTTAAATAATTTGGTGATGAAATGTAGCTTGTTGGAGGTGATGAAACCTTTTGAAACCCTCCCTATGTAAATGCGCAGCGTTCTGAAGGAACGCACAGCACTTGAGTGCAAACGCGTAGCGCTTGTGTAAATTAGTCAGGTGTTGTCAGGAAAATGCGCAGTGCCTCTGGGTAAACGTGAAACACCTAAGCAAATGTGCAATGCATGGGTGCAAATGCGCATCGCCCTTGAATTTTTCTCAAAATGCTAAAAAACTTAAAATTTTCTCCTCTGCTAGAAACTTCTAATCGTTGAATGGATGCAATGAATTGCTTTGAAGTGTTTTGAAAGGCTTTATAGCATAGTGGATTTGAAATTTTAATTTTAATCACCCACTTTTCTAATGTTCACTTTTCCCTTTGGACTTTTCCATTGATACTATTTAGATTTCTGACTTTTTGGCATTGCAGGTTGATCAAGTCATGGATTTTGGCTTTCTTTGCTCCACTTAGGCCGGATGATTTCATTTTACAGCTTGGGATTGGATTTATTACATATGAGAACATAAAATTACATTTGGAAAAATATAAATAAATTACATATAGAATTTTATATCAAAATGACATTTTGATATAAAAATCATTAAACTCAAAAAATACAACTTTGAAAGTATGATAATTACATCATGATAATATTATTTAGTCCCTCTGATATATGTGCTGACCTCATCTGAAATGAAGGAGTGAACTTGAGAAATATGAAAACATAATGACCTAATGGGACTTCTTTAGACCTGACTTTCATGAATGAGATTTTAACAAGACTTCCTGGTGAAAACAACATTTCCATAGGTGTTTTTATGCTCAAGAAGACATTAGAATGAGTTATCCAATATTATCTTCTGAGTGAGAATGAATTTTACTGACAGGGACAACCACCAGTGGAACAATTTTATATCATGACCTAATGGAATGATTGAAAATTTCTTCAGAGTGGGACACCTAAGATGCACATGAAAAATGTGTTTTGTTCCCTGGTGGAAGTATGCAAATATTGACACTAGCATTTTCTCCAGCTAGGGATGGTAGCTCCTTGGAGGTGCCAAGAACATCGTAGACCAAGTGCCTATCCATTGGGCATGGAGTCAAAAGCTAAAGACTACTTGAATACTGAAAAATTGACTCAATAAAATGAACTGACTCAGACTAAATCACAACTGAAAAATTGAAAAATATGTTCAGAATTGAGCTTATTCAACAAAACCTACTCTAATTGATCCATTCATCACTTGATCAAGTGAAATGGAACAACCAATGCAACCATGTAAGCATTCTATCCGTTGTTTGAATTCTACACAAGTGTGTGCTTATGAGCAAGAAGAAAGAACTACTAAAAGGCAACACCCATGAAAACTTGTCAACAGATCAAATCTTAATGAAATTGAAAATCATGAGCCCAACGGCTGACCTCAAGAATTTTGCGAAAGGATATTCATAGGAATACATATTGATTTCCAGTCCATCTAATACGTTACTGCTCTGCTCTAGGTAGCCTTCGTACCTTGGTTTTAAAATTTTCCTAACATCTGTGCTTTCTTTCTTTGATGACTACAGCAAGTTGAAAAAGGATCCTAAAACTCATGAATGACTAATTTTTCTTGATGATCAACAAAAAAACATGAATCTTCTTCATTACTCTCCTAAGATGACTGCAAATATTGGTATGAGCTTCGTAATGAAACACCTGCTGAACAAAACAATGAAGCCGGATCGGATCAAGTTTATATCAACACTCTTTTCAGGCTCACAATTAGCTAATGGAGAAGGAATTTTGCTGCAGATATCATCTAACACATCAGCTATTGGGTCATGAAAAACGTGAAAATATTGTTGAAATGTATCCATCAGTTTTAATGAGACTGCATGACACTCTACAGGCTTCTCATCCTTTTCTTTAGAGATATTATGAAATTTTTTCTTCAAAAATTGAAATGCTTCAAAACATAGTGGTACAGAATCATCTTACATCATTTGATCATGTGTTTCAACTTCCAAGCCTTCATTTGCAACCTGACATTCAACGGCATTCGAAAACTACAAATCTGGAGCTAAAGAGGATTCTATGTCGCAAATGATTTCCTCAACCAATTCAGGATAATGTTTATCATTTATAATGTTCACTCACTTATCTGTTTTCTCATAGTTTTCTCTTATTTTTTCAAATGAGGAGAAACACAAGGGTAAGGAGCTCTGATAAAAAATTTGATTATCCTCTTGATTGTCAAGATCAAAACTCAATGAGTGTTGATTTCTGATCACATGAAAGTTATCTCTGTTGAAATGAAATGAAGTAAATAAAAGAGGCAAATATCCTTCACTTAATTCCAAATTTTCTAGACTTTCCTCATCACTATCATAGGTGATATGTATCAGATGATCACTATTTTCGAGCTGCTGAAACTGAACTTCCTCCCACAAACAAACTGTTGATTGCTCTGCAAGATTAGCTTCTGTTTGGAGAACATAATCATCATCATATTGATCAAAATTTGGAAAATCATAAATATAAGTAATGTCACCAATCATACACATTAAATTATCAGATTGTTTCTCCTCGGATTGATCTACAAATCCATTTTTTGATCTATGGTGGTTGGGATTAGCAGGAAAATCTTTAGGGCTTGCAATCTCTTCTTTTTCTGGGATAAGTGGGTCATGATGATCTTGAACGAAAAATAAATCTCTCATGGTGATCCTTTGCATCATTTCCTCTATTTTACTTACAAAAATGTCAAGATTTACCTCTGAAGATGTCAGATGCTCTGCAATGTTCTTCTCATATTCTTCCTTCAGCTTTTCCCTTCTGATCAACAAATTAGCCTCTACATCTATTGCACAGTTCTACATCTCTTCAAGTGTTTCAAGGTTCCTTTCTCTCAGCTGAAACTCCATTTCCGGATCGAAGTCATCCGGGTAATGTAAGAGACCTGAGTCAGGAGGAGGTCTTATACCACCAGGTATCAAATAATACACTTGATTGAATCTGGCAGAAAACTGTTCTCATGTCTCCCCTAGCTATCTTTTCAGCTGGTCATACTCTTTTAGAATTAGGAAAGGGTTTTTTTTTACCACCCACCTATGGAGGAAAACTTTGACGAACCGTAGGAAACCTGAGATGCTCATGGCAGGCAAGTTTTTGAACCAACTCTTGACTTTGCCTTGCAAATAAAGAGAAAATAGCCTGATACTGACATTCTCTTCGTCAACTTCAAAAAGGTCTAGGAAAGTCTCAAAATTTTACATATGTCTCTCAGTAGTGATGTTTTCATTTTCACCATCAAACCTCGACAGATATAGGTAATGATTTTTAGGGGAAGCATGGAGTATAGGAGGTAAGATGAGTGGTTTGTATCGATCTGGAATTTTACAAGGTGTAGGAGTATGTATAGAAGTTATAGGATCAGTATTGATCTCTTTAGGCTCATCAATTTGAATATGGTCATCATAATATTCAGAAAAAGGATGTGGACCAAGACCAAAGGAAAACTCGGTATTTACACTTTTCAAATAGATAGAATCAAGATTTTGATCATCTTTATTATACAATAAACTCCATAAAACTTTCAGGAGAGTTTCAAGAAAAGAAAAGAAGTAATTTACAAGAAAGTAGTTTAGATCTTGAATACAATTCCATTGAATACCTAACCTTTGTGTAAGATCCTTCCATTTTCCTGCTGGCAAGGTCAATCCTCCAGTGGAGTCTTTACATCAAGTTGGAGTCGCCAGGTGAAGATTTTAGCCTTCATATGCATCTGATTGTTGTCCACCATCAGCAATCAAATCTAAATTTTGTCGTTCTTTCCTAGGGAAGATATGGTCTTTCTCTTTCCCCAGTATGGTCACTAAAATGTTATCGCTCGGATTGAACCTCAGGCTGAAGAAGGCAATTCCAAGGTAACCTCAAACCACGCTTAGCCAAGTAGCTAGCCCTAATAGTCTAGGAGAGGGCTCTCTCTATAAATATCACAGCCAAGATGACTAAGGAAATAAAATATTAGGCTAGGTATAGTAGCTCAGGGCTTTTGATTTTGATTGTGTAGGGTTTTTCTGGATCAGGAGGACTCAAACAGTAAAGGCAAGGAAATTAGGTCAAGATTTACAGGGTGTTCTATGGGGCAAGGTAGGTACAATGTTTAGCCCTTTAGGGTTTTGATGATGGGATGATCAAGATAGGTGAGGAGCTAGAAAGAGCATGGTGAATTCATGGTTTCTTTCTAAACTGAAGATATTACAAATTTTGAATGTTTACCCAAAACATAGCATAAAAATTATGGATTATATTCATCTAACTTGAAAACATTCATTCAATAGCAATGAAATGATGAATGAAATACACAAAAAATTCTAACATATGAGCACAGAAGAAGAAACTGAAACTAAACACAATACCACATGGATCCCATAAAAATAGCTGCAAATTTGATTAATGTCCAGTCCAAAACTGATGCAAAAGTGTCTCTTGAGAAGCCAAACCTCCAATGAGTCCAACCCTTACAATGACTGAGAAAATACATCATATAGACCTCAAAACCACTCTACCTAGCCTCAAGGTGTCGAATCCATGTGATAGGAATCAATTTCACATACTCCCAAACAAGAAACTGAAGACTAGGAAGACCTAACTATTTGCCTCTAAAAGAAAGGAAACTGATTCATTTGACCTCTAGAGGACTCACCTAATCTATCTACCTTAGATGAAAGTCAAAACATGACATTTACATTCACTATGACCATTTACATCAGTAATTTCTTCATTTTCCCAAGTAAAAATTCAAACTAGAGTGAAACTTCAAAATTTGTTGAATATGGTGAAAATGCAATTTTCCTGGCAAACGCGTAGCGCCCTAATAGGAAAAATAGCCTCTTTTGCAAGCACATTTTGAGTGCCTTCCCGATGTTCAAATCAGCTCCATGATAACTCAGTGGAAATCTCTCTAAGTCTAGTTTCCAAATATGCCTCCATTTTCCAAAATGATGCCCATTTTCCCTATCAAAATTTAATCTCCCAATATTGGTAAACATGCAGCACCTAGGTAAAAAAGGAGAAACATGAAAATTTGGTGGTTTTTTGCACTTTTGAGGGACCATTTCTCCTCCAAATTTTCTGAAACTTTCTAGGGTTGATATCTTCATATTTTTGAACATGATGGTGGTGGCTATTTGTCATTTGGATGCCCCAAAAAAGAGCGTAGCGCCTAGGGTGCTGCACGTTTGGTAGAATTTATCTGTGCCAAAATTACTCAAAAAACCAAAAATTCTCTAAAGTGCCAAATGTGCCAAAATTTTCCAAAAATGTGAGGTCAATTTCTTATCAAGTGCTTGAGGTATGAAGAGACACTTTAGAAAGTATGTCTAACCTCTCCTTCTCCTTTAGCTTGGTCAAAGCTTGAATTTTTGCATGGGCTCGTTTGAGCTTGGCCCTTGCAATTTTGTTCCTCATGGTGTATTGATTTGAAATTTTCCTCTCAATATCATTGTCCTTGCTGGCCTTCTCTAACAACCTCTCTATATGCAAATTGGCTCTATCAAACCATGATTATCTATCCCTAATAATCTCTAGGGCAAGCAACTCACTTGGAGTGAGTTGCTCTGCCAACTTAGCTTCTCTCTTTCTCTCAAGGGCTAGAGCTCCTTTCAACTCTCTAGTCCTTGGTCTCTGTCTTGGAGGCTAATCCTCCTCATCATCAATATCACCAAATATTTCCAAGGTCTCCTCCAAAAAGGCCTTGGCCTTTTCTGCCTCTCTTTGTTATTTTATGGTCCTGAACTCATTGATAAATTTTTTAGCTTTCAGCTGTTGATTTTCTTGCTCAAGAAAATCAATCACATATTGTGCTCTGTCAATATTAGCTTAAATTTCACTAATCTTTGCTTCTTTTCCTTTGATTGTTGCACTAGTGATTATGTCCTCATCTTCCTCATCAAGGTCAATCAGCCAAAATTCCTACTCTGTTTCATGTTCATCCTCCTGCTCATCAATGATTGGCTCTTTAGCATTTTCCTTGCCTTTGTCTACCTATTTTTTTGATGAATAAGGCATGGCCCCTTTCAATCTAAGTGAAGAAAACACATGTCTGTAGCCTCTCTGATAGGTCTTGGGAAATGGCTCAACATCAGTCACATTAGTCCAGGTTGCCTCAATGTCCTTCTCACTGCTTGATGACTCAGTATCATGAGGTGATGATGAAGGATTATGGAAAGGTGAAGAAGTAGGATCAACATGAGGTGAATGCATTTTACTAGGTGATGATGTATGAGAAGCGGGCTAAGATGGATGAGTGGATATGGGAGGATGAGATGATGAAGGGATACTCTGCTCATGCTAACTAGGTGGGGTAGTGAAGATTTCATTTATTATGAATGTGTCCCATGAAATTTTCTTTTGCTTAATATGATGCATGACTATCATCTTGATGAGGGAGTGATGTAAAAGACTCTGTATTTGATGATTATAATCCCTCTTTTGTACAATGTATGCCATCTTTTCAATGCTGCGAGAGAGATAGTAAGGTATGTGAAGCATTCTAACTCCTGTGAAGTGCATGAGGAGTCGGATATGATATGAATAGAGTCGAGAAAACCTCACTTCACAGGTGAAATATTCCATGATCATCTTCATCATAGGGACATATTGGTCAAGAAGATGAGAGAACGGGAAAATGGTCTTCTTTTCATCCTCGTATCTAGGTGTGAGATATGGTTCCTAATAGCTCTGATCAAGGTTTCCTTATTTAAACCGTTTCTCTCCCACATTAGGGATCCCTGTAGTAGCTGAAATGGCATTAGTGGACATGGTAAAAGTTACCCCAACAAGAGTGACCTGCCTATCATGAATATTTGTAGTGAAAAACCTTGTGAACGTAGGGTGATACTGAATCTACTGCACTTTCTCACAAAACTAAAAACAACCAACACATTTAAAACATGACACAGTGAAAGGAGAAGCCTTGAGCTCCTCTGTGGTTACTAGTTAATATCTGTTGATTTTCCATCCTTTGTGGTTACTTCTCTTTGGTGTTTGTTCCTAACTGACACTTATGTCCTCCTCTTTAGACATTATGAATTTGAAGGCTTTGGAAACCCTAGGGTAAATGGAATTAGATGAAGGGAGTGAAAGATGAAATGACTAGCTTAGGAAAATGGAGGGAATGAATGTAAATTAAAACTTAGGTCTATGAAAACCCTAGGATTTAACGATATTTATGATTGATATTTTTTTTAGGGACATGAATATGGATTTAGTGCATGAAAATGAGAAGGAAATGGAAACTAGGGTTTCATAGCAACAAGCACTTCAAATATTCTTATGGAACACCAAATATATTAGAGGAGAGGTGTTTTTAGGGTCTACTTACTGATTTAAAGCCTTTTGAAGAATTTGGTGAGGAAATGTAGCTTGTTGGAGGTGATTAAACCTTTGAAACCCTCCATGTGCAAACACGCAGCACCCGGGAAAACATACAACGCCCAGGAAAACGCGTAGCGCCTGTGTAAATTGGTCAGGCGTTGTCAGGAAAATGCGCAGCGCCTCTGGGTAAATGTGCAACGCCTAAGAAAGCACGCATCATTTGGGTGCAAATGCGCAACGCCCTTGATTTTTTCTCAAAATGCTCAAAAAACTTAAAATTTTCTAATTTGCTGGAAACTTCTGATAGCTGAATGTATGCAATGAATTGATTTGAAGTGTTTTGAAAATATTTATAGCATAGTGGATTTGAAATTTTAATTTGAATCACCCACTTTTCTAATTTTCACTTTTCCCTTTGGACTTTGGTACTGATACTCTTTAAATTTATAACTTTTTGGCATTGAAGGTTGATCAAGTCATGGAGTTTGGCTTTATTTTCTCCACTTAGGCTGGATGATTGCCTTTGATAGCTTGGGATTGGATTTATTACATATGAGAACATAAAATTACATTTGGAAAAACATAAATAATATTGAATTTTATATCAAAATGACATTTTGATATAAAAATCATTAAACTCAAAAAATACAACTTTGAAAGTATGATAATTACATCATGATAATCTTATTTAGTCCCTCCCATATATGTGCTAACCTTATCTAAAATGAAGTATTGGCCTTGAGAAAAATGAAAACCTAATGACCTAATGGGACTTCTTTAGACCTAACTTTCATGAATGAGATTTTAACAAGACTTCTTGGTGAAAAGAGAATTTCCATAGGTGTTTTTATGCTGAAGGAGATCGAGAACAAGTCATCCAATATGATCTTCTGAGGGATAATGAATTTTATTGACAACGACAACCACCAGTGGAAAAATTTTATATCATGACCTAATGGAATGATTGAAAAATTATTTAGAGTGGGACACCTAAGATGCACATGAAAAATGTGTTTTGATCCCTGGTGGAAGTATGAAAATACTGACACTAACAGACGCTATGGAAATAGATGATTCTGGTCAAGCAATAAGAATTTATTCAAGGAGATCCTTGTCGAGTCATTTTTTAAGAAAATTTCTTCAGTTGAGAAATTATTTTGAAATACCTTCAGTATGGTATACCAATGACCAAAAAAGAAATATTCAAGAAAATAAAAATTCTATTAATAACCAAGTGAATAATAATAATGAGTTAGACCAAATAATTCTCCAACTATCTAACCTCATGATCATACCCCCCACTACAACTCATATATGTTGAAGAAAACCAAAGTCCAGAATCGGTCAATGGAGAGTCGTGACCGCAAATAAGTCGATCCATGGAACATATAGACAAGGAGTATCAGACTGACGAATCCTTAAATCAAATCATCATAATAAAAGAAAGTAGAGAACCAAGCTTCAACAAAGAAACTAACAACAATGATTAGCTTCACCTGAATTTGCATCAGCCAACCAAGATGGGACTAAATTATATACCCATTTACAAGGCAGACAAAGACCCAAAGAGGCATTGCTTCGTTTATGAAAATTTTTTGGCCGCAAATGACATCTACGATGAAGACAAAAAAATGGCATAATTTTCCACAACATTAAGGAAACGAGCCCTAACATGGTTTATGAATTTAACATTAAAAAAATATAAGACAAGGAAGAAATCAGGACCAGTTTCCTTACCTTATTTAAAGCGGAAGATGTTAAACATTTTCCTACACAAAATCAAAAATAAATAAAACAAATACTGAATGAGTATGTGAGAGAATATGATAAACACGTCAAAGACTTATTAAGTCATATTCCTTACACTATCGACGAAAATATGTTAGTTCAATGGTACTTGGCTAGACTAATTCAGAAAATTCATGGGCCACTACGAATGCATGAAATTAAGACATGCGAAGAAAATCTTAAAATAGCCCAAAGAATTGAAAAATATGACGAGAATCAATTGATCCATTCATCGACCAACAACAAAATTGAAGACAAATTAGACCAACTACAAAATCCTTTACTACAGTTATCGATTCAAAAAAACCACTCATGGTGCACTAATTTCCACATCAAAGGTCACACAAAATACACATGTAATTTCTTAGAATATTTCGACCAAGATGTTTGAAGAATACAAACTCATGTCTACTATGACATATGTCAAATTGCATCTAACCATACTACGAAGGATTTCAAGTACAACCTATGAAATTCATAACCAAAATTGTGTGCAATTTGTGAAGAAAATGCACATTCCAATTAGGTATTTCCATTGAATGGAAAAACCAAACATAATTATCATGTTGTATACCATACTCAGGCCACTGACCAATTATCATAACCACCTCCATTCAATGGAAGAGGACAAGGTCTAGAAGGTTATGGCGAATGATGAGGTGGCTACAACGACAGACGTAATGGTTGGGGCCGAAGACATGTTATATTTTACTAATATACTTGTTGGAAAGAAGGACATATCATGAGTGAATTTCCTTTAAAAGATAAAGATGACCTACTCTTTTGTAACATGTGTGGTCTAGGAGACCACTAGCTAGAAGATTGTTCGAAGATCATAGAAAAAGTTTTGAATAAAAGATCTGTTAATTTATTGCAAACCGTTCTAAAGCATGATATTTTGAACTCTAAAATACTTCATGTAGTTACAATTTCAGGAGATGAAAGGGATAAAAGTGACCAGACTAATCATTTGATCCAACCTATCAAGAATTCATCAAAGTATCTAGAATCAAAACAACAAAATCAAACAATGTCCCAGGAAGTTTAATTATTTACGAAAGAAAGTGAAAACCAACAAGTATCTAAGGACTTAATCTTGGAATAATTTCTCAAGCTTCCAAAGGAAGAAAACTTTGTTGCCCAACATGTTGAACTATTGAATATGTTGAAAAATTGTAACGAAAATAGAGAAAGAGGGAAAACTGTCAGACGAATTTCGCATGGTATCCAAGTATATGATCGTGAAACGCAAGTTCACCTCAAAATAAATGGCATTATGGTTAAACAAGTATTTGTTGATTCTGGATCTCATGAGATGATGAAGTGTACATATAGCAACCAATTATCTCAAATTTGTTGAACAAAGGTTCATTGAACCAATCGACACATTACGACAAGTTCAAACTTCGATAATGGGTATCCCGATGATAGTACACTTTGAAGTCATTTACTTAGTCGATGACATTCCTAGTTATCCAATATTATTAAGTCCCCCATGGGGATGAAAAATGAAGGAAACTATATTTCTAGAAAAATATTGAATCAAATTAAAAGGAAACAATAGAAAAATTATCATTTCTTTGGACCTCATGAAGGCCCACCTTAGGTAGATTCTACCGATGAACAAGATAAAATTAGGAAATTGTACCAAGTGTTACATGATGGGCATGATAATATAGAACAAAATTCTTTAGGTGAAATCTTAACCGGATCTCCCCTTTCAATAGGTTAGAACTCAAATACTAAACTATATGAATGACAAATCAATAATTATGAATCAAAGGAAAGGGAGTGTTAGTCAATACAAGATATTACAACATCTATAATATGACCATGCTACTCCATCAAGGCAATCCCAATTATACGAGAAAATAATTACCAAGAATCACCTTCCTTAATTACGACTTATTTAATATATGGCTCTAGTTCTCACATTTGTTTTAATGGAAGAGCATCCCCTGTTAACCATGTGGAATAGACAACAAAATAAATTGGAGAGAAAGGATGAATGAAAAGCCTAGTACAAAATTTTACTGGTCAAGCAGCAAAATGGTGGGATACACACTAATCTCGACTTCAAAATTATACGACTTCAACTTCCTATTTTATTAAGAAATTCGGAGGAATAAATTTGTATTCACAAGCAAAAATACCAATATTCACTGCTGGGAAGGACCCTATCAAGCACATAAAAATATGTGAGTTTGAATGATGAAGAATAGAATACAAGAATGAATGTGTATGGACGCATATGTTCCCAAAGACACTAGCAGATCTCCCAAACAAATAGTAAAAATTAGAAGAAGTGAGGTGCCAATCCCTCCAATGGAAGGAGTTGAAAGAAAACTTCATTAAATACTTTGAGTTCCAATTATAGGAAACACAACTAAAATATGCAGTCCAGAAAATAAAATAGTTGTACTAGAAAAGCTAGTTGACATTCAAACCTCAACAAAAAATTATTTACCTAGTAATTATATATAAATTATACTACAAAACACAGGATGGCCAGCTAGTTAGATATGGAAGAGTTACCTATTACTGGAAAAAGTTTTAATTTGAATAAGAATCATCCGATAACCATAAGAAAATTCATTTTATGTACAAAGTCGAAAAACAAGATGTAGATAAAACAAACAAACCAAAATTTCCACCGACATACTAGGAAGTAAAATTCGGGGAAAAACGACTTGACGAATCTAAGGAACTCTATTGGATGGATGAAAAAATTAAGATAAAAGAATTAAATATACAAATGATGACTGATCAAATATTTCCAGACTATGGGAATATTGTTTGGAGAAGAAAATAATGGAGTTTGTCGACCTTCTCAAAGAATGCCAAGATGTATTTTCTCAATATTACAAATATTTAGAAGGATTAATAGTTAAATAGATGGGAGAAATGAAGCTTAATCGAATCCCATGATCCAAGCCAATAAAGAAGCGATTGTATAAATTAGGTCACAAATATAAACCTATAGTAAAAAAGGAAATTGAAGGAATTTTTGCTTCCAGTATTATATACCCAATAGAAACATTAGAATGGGCAATCCCCATGGTTGTCAAACCAAAAAATCATGACCTGACAAGGCTTCACATATGCATTGATTATCATGAATTAAATAAACTAACATTTAGTGACCCATTTCCAACCCTTTTTTCTGACAAAATAATCAACGAAGTAGAAAGACATGAATGTTATTCCTTTACATATGGATTTTCAGGGTAAAATCAAGTACCCATATTAGAATAAGACCGGGAGAAAACAACATTTGTTACAAAATTCAACTCATTCACCTATAGAGCAATGTCGTTTGGGTAAAAGAATGAACAAGTTGTATTCCCATGAATTTTTGTTAAAGTATTTGAAGAATACATTTACAATACTATGGTTGTTTATTTCAATGACTAGATAGTCTATACACTATTAAAGGACCATATCCAGTGGTTAAGGATAATGCTCGAAAGGTTTTGATAGATACAATTATCTGTATACTTGCAAATACCATTGGAATACTACTAGGTCACGTCATCTCTAAAGACATAATTAAAGTAGACATGGCAAAAATAAATGCAATCCTAGATTTGAAGCCCCTAGTTAACCAAAATCAGATTAAAACTTTTCTGGGACATACAAGTTATTATAGAATATTTATGTTGAAAACGCATTAAGAAAATCTAGTTTTGGCTTTTCCTTAGTCAAACTAGATTAAAATTCGAATTTCAATTTCAATAGAATACTTGGAGGTAGTTAAATGGGGTGACATGGCTCTTGTCACTCAATTAACTCAATTTATTTTAGTTTGAGACACTTTATTTTAGTTCAGTATGATTGATTTCTAATATCTAGCAATCTATTTCAGTTCAACTGAGTTATTTTTAGTTAAACTAGTTCCAACTGTTGGAGAAACTAATGGAAGGTCAAGTTGTGTAGTGTAACTTCAATTACACTCAATGTTCACCTAATTAACTGATCAATCAACCCAAAATAATTGTTGCGCGCAGAGAATTTGAGTTACCCAGTTGAGATTGGAGTTCAAAGGAATTTTACTATCATTTGTAAACCAATCCAAGTTGTATGGGTAGTGCATGCAGTCAAAATATTGGCCTACAAGAATTTCACAATCCAATTGACCTATTTCCCTAAAAATAAGGGCTAATTCCTCAATGAAAAACGCAACGAAATAGGAGGTTGGAGGCTGGAAAATTTGGCTAAGTATTGTTCAAGTTTACTTGTTTAGGCAGAAGATAGAAGATACAGGTGCAGGTTTTTTTCAAGCTTGAGAAAGAATATTGTATTAATCCAGATTCTTCAATTAATGAAATACATATAGTAAGGGGTTTTGAGAAGTTTCTTTCCCCTAGATAAATATCTATGCATGTGTGATGTTTCCTTTTGCATGTTAATGATTTGTGTTCTCGATTGTGAATTTTCTTCTATAGATAGGTAGAGTAGGTTCTAGTCTTGTGATTTATTAAATTTCATGAGTATTTTAGAATCTAAACATTAATTTCTACATGGTATCAGAGCTAGATTCATAGTAGAGAAGACATTTGAAAGTTGTCTTTGCAAGAGAATCGAATTTGCAGGATCAATTCTTCATAGCTAGAAGGATGGATTTCTATGGAATAAGGCTCAAGTATGCCCTTGAGGGAAGCTCAAATTATGTTGCTTAGAAGGAACACATGGAGGAAGTGTCGGAAGATAATGGGATGAAGGAGTTTGTTGAGAGTAAAATTTCAAAACCATCAGTAGGTTATATTCAGAATTTAGCAGAATGGAAGAAGTGTGTAGCCAGAGCAAGGAGGATCATATTGGAGGGAGTATGAGACCATATTTTCTTGAATCTCCACGAGAAAGAGACTTTGTATGAAATGTGGCAAGCATTGATAAATATACTCTAGAATAGTAGTGACCACAGGAAGCTGGTGCTCGAGGAAAATCTTCGAAGTACTAATATGTAGAAGAATGAACTAATTCAATAGTATCTGAGTAGGTTCACATAGTGTCATGATGAACATGCAAGATTCCGTGTCATAGTACCATATTATTTTTTGGTGAGCCTATCCATTCTAGTCCTTCCCAAGAGCTGGCACAACTACCAAGATTTAGTAAATGGGAGGGATAAACTACCAAATTGGGAGAAACTCTAGTATGATTTGGTACATGAGGAAATAAGGAAAAATACCAGAGACGATACTTCATCCAAGGGTGAGGATGAATAAAATTGTGTTTTGGATGGAAAGGAAAATAAGGGAAAATGGAATAAATCCCAATCCAAATCAGAATCATTCAAGGGGAAAAGAAGAAATACTTGTCCAAAATCAAGTGCTTTCACTGTCATGAATTCGAGCATTATGCCACGAAATGTCCACACAAGAAAGAAAGCAAGAAGACCCTAGGAGGAGTGACAGGTGAAACATTGGCTTCATAATTCGAGCTTGATTTCACTCTCATTGCATGTATTGCAAGCATAATGATGGGAAGCATGTGATATTTGGATAACGGTGCCTCATTCCATGTGACAGGGAACAAATATTTTTTCAGCGACTTGAAGGAGAAATATATCCAGATGCACATCGATATGGGAGATTATGGAAGGTACAACGTGAATGGGATTGGCACAGTCACCTTTCAGAGCGAGTTAGGATCCCCTTTCAGGCTTAATGATGTGATGTTTGTACCAGGTATATAGAAAAATCCAGTTTCTATCATGGTGTTGGAAGACCATGGCTGTGATGTGATATTCAACAAAGGAAGGGCATTCTTGAGACACATCTCCATTGTACAAGTGAAGTAGATTTAGGTTCGAGTGAAAAACCTCTACAAATTAGATGTGGAAGACTGTATTTCTTTACATAGTCTTCCAAGTCTACTCTACAAGCTAGATGCTCTAAGGTTGTTCAATGTATAACTCCTCCTCAATAAATCCATTGAGGAATGTTGTCTTCACATCTATCTAGTGGACCTTCCACCCCATCTGTGCAGCTAGAGCGAGAATTGATATGATGGAAGAGTACCTTGCTACTGGAACATAGGTCTCCTCATAGTCAATCCCTTCAACCTGAGAGTACCCCTTGGCTACAAATCTGGCCCTGTGATTATCTATTCTTTCATCTCTTGCATGATTTACCTTGTAAATCCATCTCGAACCTACCACTAATTTGTCTACTAGTCTTGGGACCATTTCCCAAACAATAAAAAGATGGGCCTATAGGAATTGCACAATCCAATTGATCGGTTTCCTTATAAAATAGGGGATAATTCCTTAATGAACAACTCAAGTAGATAGGAGCTTAGAGGCTTGAAAATTTAGTTATGTATTTGTCAATTTCAGTCAATGAGGTAGGGGATAAAATATATAGGTGCAGGTTGTGCTCAAGCTTGAGCAAGCATATTGTGTTCATCCAAATTATTTGATTAATGCGATACATATAGTAAGGGGTTTTGAGTAGTTTCTTTCCCCTAGAAAAATATTTGTACATGTGTGGTATTTCCTTTTGCATGTTAATTATTTGTGTTCTCGATCGCGAATTTGCTTCCGCAGATCAGTAGAGTAGCTTCTAGTCTCGTGATTTAGTAAATTTCATGAGTAGTTTAGAATATACACATAAATTTCTACAATTTTTTAGACACTACTCTAACATAAAATTCCCAATTGATGAAATCCTAAAAAATATATCCCTTTTATGTGGTATGATGAATGTGATGAATTGTTTTAGTTATTAAAGAAGAAATTAGTTGACGCTCAAATCCTTAAATTCCCATACTAGTATAAGAAGTTTTACGTTCACATCGATGCATCAAATGTAGTAGTCATGGAATCTTAACGCAACTCGATGAAGAACTAGTAGATCACCCGAATGCTTATGCTAGTTGTAAACTAAACAAAGTAGAAATAAATTACTTGACGACAAAATGAGAAGCACTAGAAATGATATTTGCTCTATAGAAATTCAAGAATTACATTTTGGAAAATCGCTTCATATTCTACATGGACCATCAAGCTTTGAAATAATTTTTCAACAAACCTATGCATCAAGGGCATATTTTCTGATGGCTACTACTATTTCAAGAATTTGAATTTGAAGTTATCATTCGATCGATAAACAAAAATGTCGACCGTGATCATTAATCACATCTAGAATCATAGGGTGATCCAACAACGATCTATGAAGACCTTCCCGATGCACACTTATTCAATATTGAAGCAGTTCTCGCAGAACTTGTTGAGATAGAAAAAATTCTTGACATTGGTAAAACACCGGAAGGACTAAATGAAAAAAATAAAAATATCTTAGCAATTAAGGAAACACCATACACATTAATAAATGGCCAACTCTATAAGTTATGAATTGATGAAGTACTCTAGAGGTGTGTTAGTGAACAGGAAAGATAACCTATCATTGAAGAAGCCCACAAAGGAGGATCTGGAGGACACTTCTAAGGAGACACGACTGCCCGAAAAGTAATGCAAGATGGATTGTGGCGGCCAACTATATTTCATGATTGTTACCAAAAAGTCCAAAAATGTGACATATGCTAGAGGACGGGCCAACCCCTTTTGAAACATCAAATGTCGTTGAATTCTATAATTCCATATTTACCATTCGTAATATTGGCAATTGACTTATTCGAACCATTTCCCAAGAGAGAAAAGCAAGCAGGTGCAAAATAAATTATGATTGTGGTTGAGTATGTAACAAAATGGGCAGAAGTAGAACCAATAGTATCATGCACCAAATAATTTGCAACTAAATTTATATATAAAAATATAGTGATGCATTTTGGTTATCCTTTAGTCCTCATTAGCAACATAGGAACACAATTTTTTAATAATACAATTTAAGTACTTACGAAAAAATTCATGATCAAACACAAAAATCTACTGCATACCATCTTGAGGAATATAGTGTAGTCAAATATTTCAATAAAACGTTTCATAAAGGATTAATGAAAATATTCAATATAGATAAGGACGACTAGGATGATAAAATTATAGCATTATTATGGGCTTATCTCACAACTTATAAGTAGGAGATGGGATTGGCACCATTCAAACATATTTTTGGACAAGAAGCAGTCGTGCCATTTCACTTTACAACAAGTGCAAAAGTTGTGTTGACCATACTCAAGTTTAATACCAAAATGAAAGAACAAATATTCTAACAACTACATCAACTAGAGGAAGACCAACTATATGCATTATATCATCAACATATCAGTAAGGATAAAAACAAAATCTTGGCATGACAGAAACCTACAAGATAAACAATTCCAAGTTGGCAATGCAGTACTACTATATGACATCTGAGTAAAAGGCAAACCGAAAAAACTTGAAGTCGCATGGCTCATCCCATTTGTTATTATAAACATTCGACCATTAGGAGTTATGAAACTAAGAGCATTGTGCTATCATCAAAACTCTGAATAATTGTCCCTCCTACATGGAAGTTGTGCATTCAAAGATAATAGTCTAGAAAACACTTGTTAATGATCTCTTGGTCAGGCAGACCTCAGACTCTAGAGATCAACAGACAATAAATACTCAACTAGAGAGATAAAATGAAAATTATGCACAACTTCTATGACAGTATTGGCAGTGATTACATGAAGCAAAAAAAATATAAAAATGAAGCTTTGAATGCCTCTCAGTTCCTTCAACAAATCCTGCAACAAGTAGAGAGCATCGAGAAGATCAAACCATTCAACCAGAGGATGGGAGACCTTGTAGCATTTGAAGATAATGTATATTACCTATCTGATCTTATAGAGTCAAGTGTAAAATATTGAGTAGTTATCTGAGAATGGTCGATATTATATGATTGTTTGCAGATGCTAGCTCTAGTGATTTATCATACTACATTTCCTATGTGACTCCAACTCCGTGAGCTTGTTCCATTTCTCCACTTCCATCATGACCTACCCATCAGTTTTATGCACCTAGTGTTTCTACATTTGCTACCATCTTAGAAGAACAGTCCCATGCAGAATAAGTTGATTAAACAATGCATCAACCAGATTCAGAGATTCCGACTGCAGCAGTGGAAGCACCAGTCTTTGACCCACCAAATGCCTGAAATTTAACTTTATTTTACTTGTAATTCACAAATGTTAATGGAAAAGACTCTTGTATATTTTTGTTTTTTTTTTTTTTCTTTCATTTACCAAACTCTCCCCCCTCTTCGAGGTGAAGAAGGTATTGAGGGTGGGGGAGATTTTGAAGGAGCTAGTCGGGTTGACCAGCTAGTCGAATATGGAAAAGGCTAGTCAGCCCAGCCAACTAGCCTCAATGTAAAAAAAATTGTAATACAGTAGACAAATAACAAATGATAGATTAGACAATGTGGCTAATCTTGTAATTTTCTTATCAGTCTATATATACATGTTAGTATGAATGTAATAGAGATTGTTGATATAATAAAAAATACATACATGCAACTTGGTTATCTCCCCATTACTGTGTCTTGTCTCTATACTTGCTTTATGGATGTTTACTTGTGTCTATCTACTGGTAAAAATGCATTATAATCACCATATTAAAGCATAAACATTGCTAATTACATTGTTGTAGGAAAACTTCCCCATCACCAAGTTTCTCCTAGGGAAAAGAGAAAAAATATTCAACAAAATGGTTGATACTTTTGGTTGGATGGCTACCTCTTCCACACTGGTTTTGATCAACATATTAGAAGGTGTGTAAGGGAGGACATGATGTATGATATCCTCAAGGCCTATCATGATGAGCTTTGTGTAGGGAATTTTGCAGATATGAGAACAAGTCATAAGGTGATAGAAATGGGTTATTTTTGGTCTACTATGTTCAAAGACATAAGGTAACATACACAAGGGTGTGATAGTTCTAAGAGGATCAGATCCTCCAGCATCATAAGCAGTATATCCAGCACCAACACCAGTATTATACCCAGCTAGCAGTTTCTTATTCTGATTTTTACTTTTACTTTTCTTATGATCTTGATCTTTGTTCTTCAGTTTCTTACTTTGATCGAGTTGATGAGCTTGACCGAGTCACTTACCTTGAACCTTTTGACTTACTCAATTAGATGAAATTATGTTACAACCTCAATTGGTGATGGAACCATTCGAGAGGTCAGCTTTAGATTTTCTGGGACCAATTAATCCCCCATATCAGCAGAAGACCTATATTTTAGTGTGCATAGACTATGTCACCAAATGGGTGGAGGCTAGAGAAATTACTAGGGCTACTGAACGTGCTATTATAGACTTATTATTTGAGGACATTTTTTCTTGGTATGGATTGCCAAAGGAAATAGTTACAGATGGAGGAGCACAATTTACTTCTTAGTTGATACAAAACATTGTCAAGAAGTAAAAAATTCATCGCCAAGTCACTTCACCTTACCACCCACAGGATAATGGGCAAATGAAAATTACTAATAAGGTACTTGAAACTATGAGTCTCACGAAGACTGTGGAGGGCCATCGAATAGATTGAGTTGAGATACTTCCAAAGGTATTATGGGCTTACAAAAATTCTTGGAGGAGTACTATAGGATTCTCTCCTTATGATTTAGTATTTTGTAAGAGTCTTGTATTTATCATTGAATTTGAAATTAAGATACGCATAACTACTTTGGAGGTGGATTTAGATTTAACTGCAGCTTATAGACATCAACTAGATCAACTAAATGAACTAGATGAGAGGCACTTGGATGATGTGAAATGAAAAAATATAATCCAAAAACAATGTGCCAAGTGGCCTGATAAATTTTTTAATAAGAAGGTGCTTCAAAATGGTTATTTTGATCTGTTGTATGACTCCATATTTGTTGCGTGTGGATCCTGATTATCTTGTTTACTTTGTATCACAGCGTTGGACCCTTGTACCTTAATGGGGCAAAAACGCTGCCCGAAATTAAACGTTTCCTGGGGGGTCCAGGGGGGGCGGCTCCGAAGCTAAAAACAGATGTAAAATTTCCTTGTAAAAGTATAGTAATTTCTAGTCAATCTAGATCATTCATTAGGTGGATGATCTGATGGTAGAAGTTATGTTTAGTTTAGGGTTTTTTTCCCTAGAAGGAAATCCCTCGTTTTTATGAGGGTATTGTATTTCGGCTGTGTATCGTATGTGTATTCTCAGAGCGAGAAACGAATAAGGAGACTATGAGAGAGAACAGAGGAAATTACAGTGGATCTGTTGTAGGTTGTGTCTCTTCATTTTGCTAGATAATAGAAAGGAAGGTCTGGCTGTTCGGGGTGGACGTAGCCCAAACTGGGCGAACCACGTATATCTGTGTCTCTCTGGTTTTATGTGTTTTGTGTGCTTGTGTTTTACGCGTATTTTATGTGTTTCATTGCTCTGTAATATATAATTTTCTAACAACTGGTATTAGAGCCGAAGGTCTATTTGGCTGATAAACTCGCAAGAAATAAGGGTTCTTGGTTCGAGTGGGAGCAATGGCGGAAGATGCTAAGTTTAGGGTAGAGAAATTTAACGGCCAAAAATTCCCACTATGGAAGATGCAGATGGAATATTATCTGTATCAGAAAGAGCTGTACCTACCATTGAGTGGAAAAACAAAGAATTCGATGGCTATGACAGATGCAAAATGGGAGATTCTCGATAGAAAGGCACTCGAAACAATATGGTTGTGCCTCGCGGTGTCGGTAGCCTTCAATATTTCAAAGGAAACAAAAAAAGAGGGTTTGATTAAGGTGTTGGCGAAATTATATGAAAAACCCTCAGCCTCAAACAAGGTATTTCTTATGAAATGTTTATTTAATATGAAGATGTCAGAAGGTGGATCTGTTGCAGACCATTTAAATGATTTTAATACAGTTACTAGTCAGTTAAGTTCTGTAGGGGTAAAATTTGATGATGAAGTTAGGGCTCTTTTATTTCTGTGCTCATTGCTAGAAAGATGGAATGGTTTAGTTATGGCCATTATTAACTCTGTCTCTGGATCTATTACTTTAACGTTTGATGATGTTGTCGATGCAATCCTTAGCGAGGAAATGTGACGGAAAAGCTCCGGTGAGACATCGAGTAATGCTTTGAGCGTAGAGTCTAGGGGAAGAAGAATGGAAAGGGGAAAGAGATCAGGATATCACAGTAAATCAAGGAAAGGCAGATCCAAGTCTAGATCAGGGATAGTGTGTTGGAAATGTGGAAAGAAAGGACACCTGAAGAAATATTGTAGATCTCGGAAGGGAAAAGAAGGAGATGCACAACAAGAAAACAATCATGAAGCAAATGTGATAGGTGATGTGTTACAAGATTCTTTGATTCTTTCTTTTGAAAATTTTACTGATTCTTGGGCTGTAGATTCAAGAGCCTCATTCCATGCCACACCTGATAAGAAATATTTTCATGACTATGTTCAAGGAGATTTTGGACAAGTCTGTTTGGGTGAGGATAAACCCTGTAAAATTGTTGGAATGGGTAAGGTTCTTGTAAAACAATAGAATAGAAACCAATGGATATTAAACGAGGTAAGGCATGTTCTAGATCTAAAGAAAAATATAATTTCAACAGGGCAGTTAGGCGGTGAAGGTTGTGTGACAACTTTCACAGATAAAACTTGGAAGGTCACCAAAGGAGCCCTAGTAATAGAAAAAGGCGAAAAGGTTGGTACATTGTATTTATGCAATGGTATTTATAACTTTGTTAATGCTTTAACTTCCAAAGGAGCAGATGTAGCATTATGGCATCATAGGCTCGGACACATGAGTGAGAAGGGGATGAAGATTCTTCACTCAAGAAATTTTTTGTTGGGTTTGAAGAATGTTGATTTGGATTTCTGTGAGAAATGCATTTATGGAAAACAGAAGAGAGTCAGATTTCTTAGAGTTGGGAAAGAAAAGAAAAGTGAAAAATTAGAGCTTGTGCATACAGATGTATGGGGACCTGCTCAGGTGTCATCTCTTGGCGACTCTCGTTATTATGTTACTTTTATTGATGATGCAACTAGAAAAACTTGGATTTATTGTATTCAAAATAAATCTGATGTATTTGATACTTTCAAGAAACGGAAAGCTTTGGTTGAGATTGAGACAGGAAAGAAGTTGAATTTTCTTAGATCAGACAAAGGAGGTGAATATTTCAGCAAAGAGTTTGATAGGTATTATTCAGAAAATGGAATACACAGAGAGAAGACAGTTCCAAGAACACCACAAGAAAATGGTCTGTCAGAAAGGATGAACAGAACAATCATGGAGCGTGCAAGGTGCATGAGATTGCATGCAGGGTTGCCTTTACAATTTTGGGAAGATGCTGTAGATATTGCTATTTATATAATAAATAGAGGGCCTTCAAGTTCCTTGGATGGTGGTATTCCAGAGGAAGCATGGACAAGTAAAAAGATAAACTACTCTTTTTTAAAACCTTTTGGTTATGAGGACTTTGTCCATATTAATAAAGAAAATAGAACCAAGCTTGAGGAAAAATAAAAGAAATGCACCTTTATTGGATATGGTGTTAATGATTTTGGTTATCGCTTATATGATTATGAAAATCACAAAATCATTAGGAGCGGAAATGTAATATTCAATGAAAAGGTATTGTATAAGAATGAGTTGCAGGAAAAGAAACAGGAAAAATAAAACAAAGAATACGCAGTTCTTGATGAAATCACATAAAAGGTAAAGGTGCCTGAAAATAATAATAATCAAGAGCCACAACAACAACAACCACCACAACAGCAACAGGCACCTCAAACACCTGAAAGTGGTGTTAGAATATCTACCAGGATAAGTAGACCCCTTGAACGATACTCTCCTTCATTATATTATTTATTGTTGACTAATTCTGGTGAACCCAAATGTTATGAAGAAGCAATTAGAGCTAAAAGCGAGGAGAAGAAAGTGGGAGCTAGCCATGGAAGAAGATGGACTCTTTAATGCATAACCGGACTTGGAGGACTTAGTCGGGTTTCTGCGAGGTAAAACTACATTGCAGAGAATAAATGGGTTTACGAGGCTAAAGGAAGAAGATGGAGGAAAACGAGAGGTACAAATCTAGACTTGTGGTGAAGGGTTTGCACAAAAGAAATGTAATGATTTTGATGAAATATTTTCTCCTATTGTTAAGATGACTTCAATCAGAACTATTTTAAGTCTTGTAGCAACGGAAGATTTACATCTTGAACAATTAGATGTAAAGACAGCATTTCTCCACGGAGATTTGTAGGAAGAGATATATATGGAGAAACCAGAAGGATATGAGGTCAAAGGGAAGGAAAATTAGTGTGCAAGTTAAAGAAGAGCTCGTATGGCTTAAAATAGGCTTCAAGGCAATGGTATCTAAAATTTGAGAGGTTTATGTCTGAACAAGGTTATACTAGATGTCACTCTGATCATTGTGTTTATCTGAAAAGGAAAAATTATGGCAGCTATATTATATTGTTATTGTATGTAGATGACATGCTTGTTAATTCTAACATGCGAGAAATAAATGTGCTCCAAAAGAAAATTGGCAAATTCATTGCAATGAAGAAGTTGAGGGACATAAACAAATCCTTGGTATGCTGAAAATAACTAGAGACGGGGAAAAATCGCAAATTAACATTGTCTCGGAGTGAGAGAACATACAAAAGGTGTTGAAAATATTTAATATGTAGAATGAAAAACCAGTTAGTACACCTTTTGCTAGCCATTTCAAACTTAGTAAGGAGATGTGCCCCAAGACCCACGAAGAAATGGATTATATGTCTAAAGTTCCATATGCATCAGTAGTTGAAAGCTTAATGTATGCAATGGTCTGCACAGGGCTTGATATTGCACATGCAGTGGTATTTGTAAGCAGGTACATGAACAATCCAGGAAAAGAAAATTGGATGGTAGTGAAATGAATTCTCAGATATTTGAGAGGTACCAAAAATCAAGAATTATGCTTTGGTGGTTCAAAAATTTCTCTACAGGGATATGTTGATGCAGATATGGCAAGTGAAAAAGATAACAAGAGAAGCACTATAGGATATGTATTTACTATAGGTGGAACAATTGTCATTTGGGTTTCAAAAATCCAAAGTGTTGTTGCACTTTCAACAACAGAAGTAGAGTATGTTGCTACTATAGAGGATAGTAAAGAAATGATTTGGTTTCAAAGGTTTATGAATGAATTGGGTAAGAAGCATGATATGGGCACGTTATACAGTGATAGCCAAAGTGCCATTCATCTTGAAAAGAACTCAGCATTTCATTCCAGGACTAAACACATACAGCCCAAGTACCATTTCATATGGTCAGTATTGGAAGATGGATAGTTGAAGCTGGAAAAGATACACACTAGCCAAAATCCTGCAGATATGCTAACAAAATTTGTAACCAGGGAGCGAAGACGTGCTGAGTTTCAATTGGTCTTCAAGGATGATGATGAATATGAGAAAACACCGAGGTCCAAAGAGGAGTTCATTTTCCGGCCAAATGAAACGGTGGAGTTTATATAATCGATCTCCAAGTGGGATATTGTTGGGTGTGGAGCTGATTATCTTGTTTTTATATCACATTGTTGGACCCCTTTAACTTAATGGGTGGCAATGCCTTAAAAATTAACTTATTTGTACGGGGTCTAAACGGGGGGCTGCTGACTTTGTGGACCCCACATGAGGAGGTTTTGGAGTAACACCCACAGGCTAAAAACAAATGTAAAATTGCCTTGTAAAAGTATAGTAATTTCTAGTCATTTGGTCTTTCATTAGGCGGATGATCGACGGTAGAAGTTATGTTTAGTTTAGGGTTTTTTTTTTCTAAACCCTGTTTTGAGGGTATTGTGTCTGACTGTGTATCGTATGTGTATTCTCAGAGCGAGAAACAGATAGGGAGACTGTGAGAGAGAATAGAAGATATTACAGTGGATCTGTTGTAGGTTGTGTCTCTTCATTTTGCTGGATAATAGAAAGGAAGGACTGGCTTTTTGGGGTGGATGTAGCCCAAACTAGGTGAACCACGTATCTCTGTGTCTCTCTGGTTTTATGTGTTTTTATGCGTGTGTTTTCCTCGTATTTTATGTGTTTCATTTCTCTGTAATATATAATTTTATAACAATATTCAAATATTTCAAAGGGAAGTTGTGCACTAGGTGGCTAGGTACTTATGAGGTAGAAGTCGTTTTTGACAATGGTACTATGAAATTTACAAAAATAGAAGAGTCTCAGAAATATTTTCTTGTTAATGGACATCATCTAAGGTTGTATCACAAGACTACTTCTAAGGATTCATTTGTCAACATTGTCTCAGATGCAGATGCATGCCTTGAATTTGATAGTGCAAGGGAAGTTGTTCTTGCATTGCTTGCCACATAGTTTTTCATTATTTTAAAATAGATAAATAAATAAGAAAGAAAAAAGAAGAAAAATAATAAAAATAAAAATGTTTGATGGTGAAAACCCCTTTGGGGTGCCATTGGATGACTATGATGACTGAAAATCAACTTGCTAACAGCCAACATATCCTTTTTCCTCTTTTGTAAGAACATCTTCTACTAATTCTATCTATACATGTTTTTACTCTTTAAACTCTTTTGATGTTACAGACTCATTGTTCATACATTGCTACACTCATCACAAAATTGCATGCAACAACCATAATCATTACAGTTCTCCAAATATTTGTTGATACAACTGTGCATATTTGCAAGTCATGCTCTACAACTTCATATATTTTGTTGCTACATACCAAAGACATATTTATTTGTTTCCCATCACGAGTTGTATATCTTTATTTTATTTCTATAATTTTCATCTATAATTCCATGTTGATACAATTGATTCTGTTGACACACAAGTTCTCTCTCATCACATCACTCTAGTGAAGGATTTTTCCAATATACATGTGCCACGAATGGAATTTTGTACAACATTGATCAGGTCATCACACTTGTACAATATCCATGTCAATGCTACAGTAAGTCGAAAACTAGTACATTTCTTTTCATTAACTTGCAATTTTGATTTTAAGGATGATTTGAACTTTTGTCACACCTACCGAGGATGACAGTTACTATAAAGTTAGGGGGGATGGTGATCATATTTTTCATAAGATACACCTTATCACTACCCTAATTGAGTAATCATCCATTGTATGAGACATCATATCCTTACCCAAATTCATTAATTACTGATTATACCCTATATTTATAATAATAATTTGTCGTTACTCTTGCTATTATTTATGAAACTTGATGTGACCATTAGAAATTATTCCCAATAACCTCTTAATATGGCATAAAGCCAAAAAATTGTCAGAAAGGTAAGCCAATTCTAACAGACCAATAGTCTCTACCTCAGCAAATGCTTTTCCTGAGAAAAATGTAACCTTGTAACAATTTATGAGTAGCTTTGGGAGGAGCAGAATACTGTCATGAACCTGATTCTGCGAGTGCTTTGTTACACCATCTGGAAGCCCTAGACATATTTTGAAATGTGGGTTGGTTAGCTTATTTTGAGAAGCTGTGGGGGTTTAATGAATATATTTCTCTAGAGTTCACACAAATCTTTAATGAGAAGAGTTTATTGGTTAGAGGAGTCAATATTATTGTTATAGAGGAAACCATTGTTAGGGTGGTAGGTGTGCCTCAGACATGGATTGTGCTAGTTTTGTAGGAAATTGGCAATCCCAACAACTAAGGCTACATTTTTACAATAAGGTGAGGAGTTAAGGCATAAGGGAAGAGGAATTGATATGGAATCCCTTCCTCACCCCTGGGATGATGTATCTTACTTCATTCAGAAGTTTTTTACTTGTGATGGGTGTTTTTGGGTTTTATTTCATTACCATTTTTAGTTGCTAGATCATTTTCACAATGGACATTTAATTAATTTTCCCTACTACCTGTTAAAATTTTTAGAACATATGGAAGAAGTTGTGCAAATATAAAAACATCCTAAAACTTGCTTGAATAGCCATGGGATGATCAGATTGATCATAATTGACACATTGCGACAAGAAGGAAGCACGTTGACTAGGTTTATAACAGGGTTTCATGCACCAGATCCTGAGGAGGAAGAAGGAAAAATTGAAGAACAAGAAGAAAAGAATTAAGTTGAAGCACATGAGAAAAGTGTTGAAGATACACTAGAAAGTGATGAGAAAAAACTAGAAGAAAGGGCAGTTCCACCTACTAGGCGTCATCGAAGGGATCTTCGAATCGGGCTCTCTGTGAAGAAGGCTTACACTGAAGGACCGTTATATATATCTAGTGGATATTCTAAAAGTGATGAATATGGATTCTATATTTAAGAAAAAGTACCTAAAACAAAGGCACCCGGAACATAGACACTTGAGACAAAGGTGCCTGATAAAAGTACATCTAAAGAAGTACTTGAAAAATAAATTCCTATGCAAATGAGGATAAAGAAGAGGTCATTGAAGAAGGCATTAAGAGGAAAAAAACCTAAGAAGATAGTGTGATTAATTGTTGCACCATCAAATACGTCAATTTCGAAAGTTCGTGTTGCTACAACAAAATCAAAATAATCTAACAAACCAGAGTAACAACCAGGTGATAGAAAGAAGGAAGAACCCACGTCGAAAGAGGAAAAAATTCCCTCACCAGGTAAACTTGAAAATGATCCTTTTGATCATCAAGTTAAGGAATTAAAAGAGGAAAATGAAAAATTGAAGAAGCAACTTTCCATGCTTAGAGAAAAAATTCAGTTTAAGAAAAAGACAGGATTAGAAACCCTAGTAGAGGTGGTAGGAATGGTGTCACCTGTTGATACTGCTGAAAACAAATTGCATGGGTTGTAGAAAAATACTTAATGAGGAAGCTTGTGAGGAGCCAACCACTGTTTCAATTGGAATTCAAGTGGAAGAACATGATGAGGAGTTCCAAACCACTATTCCACAAGAACTTGCTAATGATGTTGTCATTACACAAGAACCAATAATTGAAGCATAACAGGGAGAAAATCAGTCTTATATTCCATAAGAACATGTTAACGATTTTGTTGTTTCACAAGAACCAACAAATGAAACAAAGAAGACTAAAATAAATCAAGTTGTTACTCCAGAAGAGCCTATCAAAGATGTTGTTGCTCCGCAAGAACTAGTAGCTTAAATAGTGCAGCAGAAGGAGAAAGGAGATGAAGAGGTATTGTAGGAATTTTTTGAAGCTGCCACTGTAACAACAACAAATATAGTTCAATCCAAATATGAGGAGACGTTGAAATCAACATTTTTTTGGAAGAATTGGAGAAGTGGAAGAGATTGGAAATCTCATTAAAAACCATAGTTATCCCTTTGAAGAAACACAAGGATATTTTTTATATTCTTAAGATAACTTGGGAAATAAATATGTTGGTCTAGGACTTTTTAAATATTAAGGATGAAATGAACCATGTGATACTAAGGGTAAGGGAGTTGTAGAAAGAATTGAAGTTATTACAACAAGAAAAGGAAAAAAATTATGAGCTTGCAAGAATGCATTATGCTGAAGGGATCCTTATCCTTCCTACCCCTTGTATTTGCAGCAAAACATATCCCTCTTTCAAATAGAAACAATTATGGAACAATGATCATATGAAGTCACGAGAAAACCAAGCCTTTCTGGAAACTTTTTAGAAGTCCAATTTTTATGAGAAACATCTACTATGTGAGTTCTTTCTACACGATCTTCCTTGTTTTGGGATAGGTTCCTTTAACATCACAACTTATGTTGGATATTTTCAACCAAGTTATTTTACATCATTCATGAAAAATCAAGTTATTTGGAAGGCCACCCATGATATTATAACAACGAATGAAGGATCTTTGAAATTGCTCATTTAGAATTATCTAGCGCCTGATCAAATTATTTTTGTGGCTTATAATAGGATGTGGAAATATACAAAAACTAGAAATATGTTAATGGAAGCAAAGAATAGAGTTCTAGTGTTTTATTAAGAGTATTAGGGGGTTGAGGCAAAATGCATTGGAAGGAAGTAAGGTGAGATGGGAAGCCTGTAGGGAGGAATTGAGGAATGTGGACCTATTTTGTTTTCAAAATTTTGTACCTGCACTTTATAGATTACATCAATATGTTGAATGTATCAAGAGAAGTGGGCTTGGTTGGTATGTGCTTAGATTCAATTTCCCACTTATCTGGCTTCCTATCTACAATTATTAACATCCATTAATGATAAATTATGGGAAATGGAGTTAGGTATTTCTTGTGGCTACAAAGATCTTGGTAAAGACATAGCAGGGGCTTATGATATTTCAAATCTCTATTCACAACATGTTGGTAATTTAATACAAAAGTCTACACGAGGCCATGTAGATGTTTAAGTTTGGGGGAGATGTTGGGACACAAGATTAACACCTTTTTATACCCATTTTCCCTATGTTTTCTTATCGTTTTGACTCTTACAAGCATACCTTATCACTCTGGATTTCATCATTAAGTAAAGTATGTTTCCTTTTTATGTGTCATCCTTATTATCTAGTTTTTCTTGTAATTTGACATAGAAGCTAACTACTTTAGAAAATTTTATCAATAAAATTGACAAATGGTTGTTACAATGTGTGTGGCTTATTGAGGTGTTGTTACAGGACTGTATCTCCTAATTTTTCTTCACAAAGAATGGAGTGAAGACCTTTTTGACATTTTTGATACATGCATAACTTATTTGGACACAATGTTCTCCTATTTTTAGCAATGAAGATTGATTTTGATAGATAATCGGCTAGATACAGTTCAACCATTGAAGAATACATTTGTGGAAAATGCAACTAGCCTAGTTGAAACAATTAGGATTCTTAATTGACAAATCATTGTAATATTAGACAAGTTTTTACAACTTGGTTTCAACTAGGGTTTTTGTTAAAATATAATTACTGTATATACTTGATTTAGATCACATAATAATAAAGAGATTCTCATGATGATCTTGTCTTTCGAAAATATGAATTTATTTTTTAACTATAAAAGAATTTCATCTCTTTCCATCAGACACACATATACACATAAAATAGAACAAAGGAGGGAGTGCCAATATGTAATGATGTACTTCAACTTTTCATTAATGAAAATTTCGACCATTCATGGCTTCATATCTTTCTTCTGAGTAGCATGTGTGTTGTGTAATTTACCAACCCCTACTAGGAAGGAAGGTCCCTCCTTCTTAGCAAGGATCATTGGTTAGAGAGGTACTATATCAGTGTATTTATTTCCTCTTAGTTACGATACATGTTTCATTTATTGTTACTATTACAGTCTTGTTCATGTATCAAATAGTTGTAGAATTCTAATCTTTTTTATTGTGTGACAACATAGGTCATGGATTGGTCCCTTAACTAGTGTGGTGTTTATATGATTTTTATTACAACTCCTTTTTTTCTTTTTTTATTTATTGAATGAGTGTTTCGACAATTTCTTGAGTATTGATGATTTCTGAGAGTGTTGTTTTTAGAGTGATTGTGTGATAGAGTGAGTTTCATTCTGCGCTATATGTCTTTCTTTTCTGAAAGTGTGAGAAAGAGTTGGAGCGTAACAACAAGTGTGTTCTAATTACTAAAAGTGGCATTCAAATTATTTGTTTGAGTTTTTAGGAGTGCTAGTTTCCATGTGTTCTTGCATTTACTTTGTGTGATATCCTTGAAACAAAAAGTCTACCTAGATTCACAATTAATGTGAGATTTGGATCAATTTTTCTGAATTAAAAGGGAAAATTGTCCACCCAATAGACATCACAGTGGATTATTCTAAAAAAATCACCAATGTCAAAGGTATTTACACATCATTTATTAACTAGCAAGTGAGGGTCACCTTTCTGAACCCAACCCATATAATAAAGGGAGGGTATAGGTAGTGGATATATATACTAATTTGATGAACTCACAATATATGGAGATCTTCTAGCTCTCATTGTCATGAATGGAGACAACCATTTTTTCTCTAACAATAATTATGTAAAATTAGGAGCTCATCATTGGTTGGAATGGATCCCTAACTATGAGAAGTAATTAGGAATATATGAAGGTAACGTTGTCTACTTAAATGACCTATGTTGTTGTGTGCTTTTTAGTGTTTTTGAGTAGATGTGGGAAGTCTATATTAGAACTAGGATACTCATTAGTAAATAGGGTTTTGGTAGCACCTTGAAATTAGAGAGATATACACTTGAAAATAAATGGGTTTGCATCCTATGATAGGAAAAATAATTACTAGAATGAGAGGGAAAGGATGGTGCACTTAAAGCTAAATATGAGGAAGGAGGAGGTATGGTTGATATGGGATGTAGTTGAAGGTCATGAGGTTGTAGGGAATGTGGATATCTATTAATTTTTATTTAAAGAGCTAGGGAATGAAGTAATGCTTGGTCAATATTGGTATTCTCAAACACAATTGTCTCATGTTTAAAAATAAATAATAACCCATGATGAATATAAATGATAAACACTTCATCAATATTGCAAAAATTAAGTCAAATTTGAAGCTAGTTGAAAATTTAATAAACTAGTTAATGGTATAAGTGGGAGCCTACTATAGTTATCCAACATCCCAAAAGAGTTTTTAGGTATTTATGAGGTAAAACTTCTTACAAAAGGCTTGAAAAAATACATCCTAGGTATAAATATGAATAGTATTGGAGCCCTTACTTGCGATGTTTTTATTTAAACATATAATTTTGGAGATTAAGAATGGGACTACCACTAGACCACAACTACACCATCCAAATGATACTCAATGATTTGCATCATGTTTTTTTTAGAAATATTTGGACAATACTTGAAATAGGAATGTAAGCCATCAGCCCAAGTATCTAACACTTCACCTTTCATCTATTCATCATACTTGGGTAGAGTAATCCAAGTGTCTAGTTGAAGCATTGAAGTAGGTGCCCTAGGTTTCATTTGTATGGATTTAATGAGTATAAGTGTCAAATCATGAACTGATTTGGATTGAGTAGAACTAACATATTTGGATCCCTGTGAGAAGGTATTACATGCATAATGATATGATTGTATTTTTTTTTTTTTCTTCACTAGGGTGAGAGGACAAACCTCTAGAATCCTAGAACAAGAACATTGTTGTGTGATTTTGGTGGGAATTAAACCAAAGGAACCAAATCACATGTTAATGAACATTGTTGTGAGGGAGTAGATCCCCAAATTTGCTACAAAATATAAGAGCAAATAACTTTGATACAAAATTATGTAAATTCAGCTTTCTAAATGATATTTTACAAAGAACATAAAAAATAATGAAGAGATAAAATCAATGAATTGTGGAAATATATCTATGCTACCAATAATTTTTTTGCCCCATCTAAAATTCCATTCGTATGAATACACAGATAAACTAAATTCCATTCTTTGACTATTTTGTTTGTGACAATTGGTTATATAATCTCTAACAAATTTATGTGCCTGACATAGCTAACTTAATTTATCCTCATTTGCGAAGCTCACTTTTCTTCTCATGGTAGATAATTTGGCACTGTGAAGACTCTTCACAACCTATAATGTTACATTTTCTGTTAAACTATTGAAATTCAATTCAATCCATATATTTGTGCTTGTCCCTTTTGTAGCATTGATCCAGTGGATCAATAAAATTCTCAAAATTTAAAGTGTTCATAATGGCTCGAAACCAGTTCAAAAATGAAGATATCATTGCCCTGAATCCAACACAAATCATTTCACTCAAAATCAATTTTGTATGCTCATGATATCACGTTCTGACCGATTTTCCAAACAACTAAAATTTTAAAAAATGAAGTTGCAGGGATGCCCAGTCAGCAATACATACATTGACTAGGAAATGATTAGGTAGTTAACTATGTATTGTATTTTCCAATGGTGTGATGACAAGTGACTTATTATGATTGTTTCATATTGGTGCAACTCATTTGGTTGTTAACGGTGCAATCTAATTGGTCTAAGGCTTGATGAGTTAGTCAAATAAGGTGAGGCCATGTGGGCCAATGGGTGGCCACCACATGGCCTCCTATCATTGGTGAAATTTTTTTTTATATGGTCGGGCAGGGCCTCCAAATAATTGAACACACGACTTACCAACCGGCTACACCGAGCTCCATCGGTCCACCACTCATGATCCTTGATATACATAGAGTCTAGGTTGTATTTAAAGTTGTGTGCTTGGTGCATTGGGGGTTAGGGAAAGGGGTCAACCCCCAAGCCCAGACCATAGTTCAACGTTACCAGGATTCTTACCATAGGTTCAAATGATAGTTGTAATGGGACATAACCAACGATGGGAACCACAGTGAAACCATAGTGTATGTGGGTTATGTTTTGGAGTTTGCAGGGAGTGGAAATTTCCTTGGGCAGGGTTTTAGAAATCTAACCACCGGTAGAAAAAACCACGAGACAACATTATACCATAGGTTATGGTGGGGTTTGGTTAATGTTTAGGCATGGCTATTCAAACTTGACCACCGATGGGTGTGAACACAACCCAAGCACCGAACCACAGTTTCAGTGCGGTTTAAATCTTTGGCACGATCGTTCAAACTAACCTGGATCCAACGACCTCAAATGCACCAAGTGGCCCAATTTTATCGGTTCGTGGGAATTATTAGAAAATTTAATGAAGTGAAAATTTTCACTCAAATCGACGTGAATCTTGTCAACACTGGGAAAATTTTTCACCCCACGTTGCTGAAAAAGGTATAAAATGTAGAACGGATAGTAGGTGGGTGCGACTTGGAGGATAGTTAGCAGGAAAAATTCTCTAGAGCATAAATCAGTCTATTTTGGACCTTTTTGAGTGCAGAAAAAGCCCAAACAAGGGTTTTTGTTTGTTCTGGAGCCATTGGAGACATTATTTTTTCATTATGAGCACTAAACATCCATGTAAACACTTTTTTTTTAGCATAATGAAAGAGGCCCAACATTGGAAGTTGGACTAGGAGATGTAGCCCATGAGGGGTGAACTCATTCATCATTTGTTGCCTTCTTTTTGCTATTATGGTATAGTTGTCTCCAGTATTTGTTGTATAACTAAGTTTAATCACTTGTTTAATGAGCTATTGTAACTTGTTAAATTGCATAAAAAACCTAAAATTTCACTTGCAAATTATACCATAAACCTTCAAGTTTACATATATAGATCAGTTCGGTATCAAAGCTTTGGTTCTTTGGTTATATTGAGGGTTTAATTTTACTGCAAGTTTTTATTATGATTACAAGGTTGAAGCTTAAAAGAGGAGAAGGTAGACAAGTGGGAGCAAGTCCTCAAGCTAGTTCAAGGAGAGCACATTTTCCACAATCTCCACCACAAGTTTCACCAAAAGCCTCACCAGTCATGGCACATCAAGGAGAGACTTATAGTATGACTGAAGATGAGAAGTCTCTTAGGAAATCATTCTTTGACATGATTGATATGGTGAAATTTCTCTATGAGGATAGTAATTCAAGGTTGCAAGGTGAGAGCTCAACTCCTCCATAGGGAGAAGGATGAAATGGAGACAAGCCTCCAAAAGGGAATGGAGGTAATGGTGATAAACCACCTCCAACTCCACCTTTATCCTCACCCTCATCTTCACCATCATCATCATCATCATCTAAATCAACCCCTTCACAAACACCTCCACATTCTCTAACGAGATATGGTAAAAATGCATTTTTTTAACTTGACATACATTTTGAATTCCCTATGTATAATGGAGAGGTAAATGCTAAGAAATTAGATATTTGGGTTCGTTAGCTTGAAATGTATTGCACGATACAAAGGATCAAAGATGATGAAACCAAAATTTAGCTTTCTTCATTAAGGTTGGAAAGCATAACACTTATTTTGTGGGAATACAAAACACAAGAGGACATCAAGAAAAGAGGTAATATCATAAATTATTGGAATTATTTTGTGGATAAGAAGAAAATTTTATCCTTTAGCATACATGCATAAAGCTATCATGGATAGGAAAAAATTTAGGCAATTAAATGGTCACAAGTGTGCAAAGTTGTAACCAAGAGTTTAGAACGAAAGAATTGATATTGGGTGTAGATTTATCCTCTCAAGACACTTTACTCAAATACATTGGAGGTTTACATAGTTACTTGAGACACACTCGTATCATGTTTAACCCTACAAATTTAGATTCAAGAGGGAAAAATGTCCCACAAGAGAGAAGAAAAAATCCATTTAAAGGTGGAGAAAAAGGAAAGGGTAAATTCAAAGGAAAAGGGAAGAAAAATGATTCCATCAAGAAAGAGGGGGGAAAATTAACATGCAAGCACTTTTTAAAGGAAGGATACGATGAAGATTATTGTTCAAAACTTCGTCCTAAGATGAGACCCATAAAGTTTAACAACAAAGAAAACAAAAGACAACTACAACTACACAACATGATTTAGGATCCAATTCTGGAGATGAAAAAAAGGTCAAAATTATGGGATTGAAAGATAAGGAATCCATTGCTATTACTAGTTATTCAAATAGCCACAATGAAACTCAAAATGAAAAATAAAGAATAGATCTTTTCCATATTAGAGTTATCTCAAAACATAACTAAATCGACACTCTATTTGATAGTGGCTCACAAGAAAACCTCATTTCTAAAAACATTTTCAAGAAGTTGAATTTGGAGACCATTCCTCATCCTAAACCTTATCATCCTTTAGGTTGGGTGTGTGACAATGCACAGTTGCAAGTAACTAGAATATTCACACTGAAAATCGCCATTACTGCAAACTTCATTGATGAGGTAGAACTTGATGTAGTTCCATTAGACATGTGCGGTATTGTTTTGGGAAGCCCATACCTTTATGACAGGAGAGTTATCGTTCATCATGATGAAAACAAATATCATTTGTTTAAATATGGTATTGAGTACATTGCTAGAGCACATCACAAGAAACTAAACCTTTCACTTGTGAATGTTGGACAAATGAAGAGACTTGTTAACTCTAGAAATATTTTTTACTTTTGATGATCAAACCCAAGAATGATTTTGAGAATGAAGCCTTTCAAGGTTGTGATACAAAGTTGAAATCTGATTTGGTTGAGGTTGTTAACCAATATGATGATATTTTTCAAGAGCTTGAAGGATTTCCTCCCAAAAGAGGAATCCAACATGAGATCCAATTGCAGCAATATTTTCCTCTTCCTAACATTGGCATGTATAGGATGTCAGTGATGGAAAATGCATAAATTAAAAAACAAATCCATAAGTTACTTGATAAGGGAACCATCCGGCCAAGTACATCGCTATGTGATTCACCTATTGTTTTAGTGCCAAAGAAGGATGGTACATGGCACATGTGTGTGGACTTACATGCATTGAACAAGATTAAGGTAAAGAACCATTACCATCTTCCTAGAATTGATGGTTTACTTGATCAATTGAAAGATGATGTGTATTTCACTAAGTTGGAATTGAGGAGTGGCTATCATCAGATTAGGATTGATGAAGGACACATATGGAAGACAACGTTCAAAACAAAGCAAGGTTTGTTTGAATGGTTGGTTATGCCCATTGGGATTTGTAATGCTCCTGCTACGTTCATGCTTGTAATGAATGATGTTTTAAGGCATTTTCTAGATGACTTTGTTATAGTCTACTTAGATGACATATTAATTTTTATAAAGTCTCATGAAGAAAATTTCATGCATGTAAAGGAAGTGTTATATGTATTGAAGAGACAAAAATTCTTTTTAAATATGTATAAATGTGAATTTGTAAAACATTCTTTAGTCTACTTGGCTCATATTGTTGGAGGAGGTGAGTTGAAAATAGATCCCTCCAAGGTTGATGTCATTTTGAATTGGCCAAATCCCAAGACAGTGACAAAGGTTAGAATTTTTTTGGGAGTAAAACAATATTGGAGAAATTTTATCTCTAACTTTTCTTCCATTACAGTTCCATTGCATGCATTGACAAGTGTGAATCGGGTTTTTTAGTGGGAAGGCAGAAAACAAAAAACATTTGATGCATTGAAGGAAAAGATCAGTTCAACACCTTTACTTGCACTTCCTAACTTGAGACAATAATTTGAGATACAAAATTATGCAGGTGACTATGCCATGGGAACAATCTTGATGCAGCATGGTAAGCCCATATGTTTTCATTGAGAAAATTTTAATGGTGCAGTGATTAACTATCCTACACATGGCAAGGAATTGTATGCATTGGTGAAAAGTGTGAAAAATTGGAAACATTACTTGATGGGTAAGGAAACTATCATTCACACGGATCAACAAACATTGCAATACTTGCAATCACAAAAAAAAGCTGCAACAAGTGAGGCACTTTAGATGGATAGGTTTTCTTCAACAATTCCACTTGGTGATAAGGTATAAGAAATGTATCTATAACAAGGTTGTTGATATGATTTATAGACCAATCGTTAGTGCATCCATTATTATTAAGCATAATTTTTTCATGCTTGAGAGCTATGCTAAAGAATATGTGTTAGATAATGATTTCAAATATGTATATGCGACTTTGTATTAAGGTAACCAAGTAGAGGAATTGGATTATCATGTGCATGATAATTTGTTGTATTACCTTGGCAAGAATTATATTACAAAGGGAGAGAGAGTCAACATCATAATGGAAGCACATACTTCTCTTATTTCTGGCCATTTTGGTGTAGGTAAGACAATGGAAAAATTACATAGGTATTGTTACTGGCCTCCTATGCTTGAAAGTGTGTCACAATTTGTAAGAGGATGTTCGTTATGTGTTGCTAGTAAGCCTAGCAATAGAAAGTTTGGATTATATACACCACTTCCAGAACCTTCTCGTCCATGGGAGAGTGTTTCTATGGATTTTGTAGGAGGTCTACCTATGTATAGAAGAGGTCATGATTATCTTTATGTAGTTGTGGATAGGTTTGGAAAAATGTTTATTTTTATACCTTGTAAAAAGTAGGTTACAACAGAACAGGCTGCTCAATTATTCTTTCAGAATGTATGGGTACATTTTGGGTTTCCCACATCCATTATTAGTGATAGAGATTCTCGCTTTGTCGAGAACTTTTGGTCAATATTGTGGGGACTCATGGACACCAAATTGAAAAATAGCACAACGTTCCATCTGAAAAAAAATGGCCAAACATAGGTGGTGAATATAATGGTGATACATCTTCTTCGAGGTTATTGCAGCAAGCATCCTAAATTGTGGGATAAAATTTTGCACTATATTCAACATGCTTACAACTGGGCCAAGTATTCATCGACTCAAATATCTCCATTTGAGGCTGCTTGGGATACTTTCCTAAATCTCCTTTAGATTTTATCTTTGGGAAATATTTTTTCTATTGATGGACATAGTGACATAGATAAGACCAAAATATTCATTGAACAAGTTCAATTGGTACATCAAATAGTTCAAGAATAGTTGGAAAAGAGTCAAGTCAAGTACAAGACAAGACATGATAAGTATCATGTGGATCACAGTTTCCAAGTCAGTGATGAAGTTTGGCTTCACAATAGCAAAGAGAGAATCAAGGAGAAGGTAAAAAGCTGAAACCAATTCAATATGGTCCATTCAAGATTGTGGAAAATATTGGTAATAATGCCTTCAAATTAGATTTTCCTTCATAAAAACAAATTTATGCGGTTGTTAGTGTTGAGAATTTAAGGTTCTATGAGCCTCCTTTGATTGAGGATGAAGGAGATAATGTTCATATTACTTCAATTGAATATTTATCTCCTGAATATCTCGAAGAATTATACCAAGACGCCACCCTTGACAAGAAAACAAAGACTTCAAAATGAGGGAACGTGGAGTACCTTCGTGTGGGTCTCAAAGGAAGAAATCCAAGAAAATCCAAATGGATTGAGATTAGAAGAGTGAGGGAACTATAACCTCATATTTTTGTTAACTGCAAGTGATATTTTAGGGTCCAAAAGCTTCCAGTGGGGAGGAATGATCCAGTGGATCAATAAAATGCTCAAAATTAAAAGTTCTTGAAACGGCTCGAAACTAACACAAAAATGAATATCTTGTCGCCCTGAATATAACATAACTCGTTTAACTCAAAACTGATATTGTATGTTCTTGATATCATGTTCTCGCCAATTTTCCAAACAACTAAAATTTTAAAAAATGAAGTTGCAAGGATGACCAGTCAATAGTCTCTACGCTGACTAGGCAATGATTGGGCAGTTGACTATGTATTCTATTTCCCAATGGTGTGATGACGAGTGCCTTATTATGATTGGTTTGGATTGGTGCAATTATATTGGTTGTTAAAGGTGTAATCTGATTGATCTAAGGCTTGATGAGATGGTCAAATAAAGTGAGGCCATGTGGGCCAATGGGTGGCCACCACGTGGCCTCTTATCGTTGGTGAAAAATTTTGTTATATGGCTGGGCAAGGCCTTCGAGGAGGCGAACACGTGACCTACCAACCAGTAGCATCGAGCTCCACCAATCTTCCACAGATGATTGTTGATATACATATATTCTAGGTTGTATTTAAAGTGGTGTGCTTGGAGCATTGGGGGTCAGGGCGGGGGGTTAACCCCCAAGCCCAAACCACAATTCAAAGTTACCGCCATTCTTACCGTAGATTCAAATGACAGTTGGAATGGGACATAACCAATGATGGGAACCACGGTGAAACCATAGTGTATGTGGGTTATGTTTTGGAGTTGGCGGGGAGTGGAGCTTTCCTTGGGCACGGTTCTGGAAATCTAACCACCGGTAGAAAAATCCACGAGACAACATTATACCATAGGTTATGGCGGGGTTTGGTTAATGTTTTGTCACGGTTATTCAAACTTGACCACCGATGGGTGTTAACACAACCCAAGCACCGAACCACAGTTGCAGTGCGGTTTAAAATTTTGGCGCGGGCATTCAAACTTACCCAGATCCGACGGCCTCAAATGCGCGAAGTTGCCCAATTTTATCAATTCATTGGAGTTATTAGACTATTTAATGAAGCAAAAATTTTCACCCAAACCAACATGAATCTCGACAGTGTGGGGAAAAATTGTCACCCCCCATAACCGAAAAATATGGAAAATGTAGAAAGGATAGCAGGTGGGTGCAAATTGGAGGACAATTAGCAGGAAAACTTCTTTAGAGCATAAATCAGTCAATTTTTGACCTTTTTTACTCCAAAAATAACCCAACTAGGGGTTTTTTACTACTTTGGAGCCAATGGAGACATTAATTTTGCATTCTGAACATTGTAAATCCATGTAAACACTTATTTTTGAGCATAATGAAAGAGTCCCAACATTGGAAGTTGGACTAGGAGATGTAGCCCAAGAGGGGTGAAATCCTTCATAATTTGTTGTCTTGTGTTTGCTATTATGGTACTATCGTCTCCATTGTTTGTTGTATAATTGAGTTTAATCGCTTGTTTAATGAGTTCTTTTAACTTGTTAAATTGCATAAAAAAACCCAAAATTTTACTTGTAAATTTTACCATAAACGTTCAATTTTACATATATAGATCAAGCATTAGCGACCATGCTTATTACAAAAAAAATCTCTACAAGCCTTTACCTGTTCCCTTTAGTATATGGAGTTTTTCAGTGAGTTTTCTACGACCTTCCACACACATGATTGCATATTTGTCATGGTTTTTCATTTTTCCAATATATCCCTTTTTATTCCCTATATAAAGTCTACAACTACCCAAACTGTATATTTATTTTTAAGGCATGTTTGGTCTTAAATTAACTTACCTCTTAAAATTATTTGTACTTGTGATTTGCGTTTTTTGAGTACATTCTAGAAAAAATATGGCAATTGTTAGGTTGTTAGATCAATTTCTTTATTATGTGTTACCCTTAAACCAATGGCCAAATTGAGGTGGTGAATCATTTCCATTGTTCATGCCCTTTGCATCCACTTCACTCACAACAAACAATGGGACACATACTTACATGTCCTACAACATAGCTAAAATTTCTTTTTATCAATTATTCCACTAGTTTTTCACCTTTTGAGGCATATTATGGTTATTAGTTTCTCATTCCATGTGAATTACCCAAAACTCTCCAACCTCCATCATTTTTCTACCAACTAAAGAGAAAAATACACCTCATTTTGTGCATAAATTGGCCTAGACTCATGAGAAGGTAACCACAACCATCCAAACATCCCAAGCATGTCATAAATATATTTAGGGTCCCCATTGAGTTCTCATGCTTCCTTCCAAGTTGGGGACCTTTTTTCTTTGAATATAGATAAGCAACAGTAAATTCCATTATCATCATCATAAGATGAAGCCTATTTGGTATCATCCATATACTATTACCCAAAAAAATGATTGATAATGTGTATTTGCTATAGTTTCCTTCCCAACTTGGTATTCATAATGTGATCAATGTGGGCAATTCAAAACTTTATAAACCTAACTTGTCAGAAGAAGAAGTTTAGCTCACTCATCCTATAGATATTATTTCATATTTCAAACAACCAGTTGCTAAAGGTGCTTTTTTTTAATCATGGTGTATTGGTAACACAATGGAGTATTCAAGGTGAGGCTCAAGATCAAATCCTCCAACTTCCACTATAACACTAAGAGTATAACCAAACACCCATAATTTAGATATACCAATAAATTATGACTTATCAAGAGAAAATACGACACACAAGACACATTTTTAGATATTCATACTCACTCAATTAGGCACATTTCACATCATTCCTATTTTTTTGGGAATTAGGGAAAACTGCCTACTTAAGAAAAGTGGGTTTCCAATTCCAGGTTTCTTTCCGCCATTTGGTTGAGAATGTGGGAACACTTTCAAATCTATATAGGGAGGCTCTAACTGATCATGAGGACATACATCACAAAGAACATGAAACTCCATAACAATGTGCCTCTATAGCTTCTCAAAGGACACATATCCCTAGGTTCATTAATTTATTAATATATTTAGATAATCCATGTATAGTTATGCTTCAGCCAATGTGCTAGTTATCTTTGACTTTATCATTGTAAACTTCTATAAGAGGATATTCAAGAACATAATGAAAAGAAAATGGGTTTCTTTTTTCATTCTCTTTTCTATTATTTACAAAAACTCTTTTAGCAAGCTATGATTTACATCAAAACTATTATGCAGTGGAGAAGGGAAGAAAAATTCTCCATCCCACTTCAAATGTTTTCAAGTAAACAAGGTGGTTTCTTAGATTATTCTATGTGAACACACATACTAAAACATAATTTATTACACCTCATTATTATTTATTAGAGTGGATAACAATGAAAAAAAACTAATAAGTCAACTTTTTTAAAGGGTGTATTCTAACTAATAGATGGAATGGATTTTTTTATCGAAATTTGGAAATATAATTTTGAGTAAGATTATGATTTTTTGTTGTTCAAAATGCACTTGTAAATGCCTAAATGGATTCAACACTCTAAAAACCCCTGACACTCACGGATTTTTCAAATTAAATAACTTAACTTATGATTCTTAAAAATATCTACTGGATTTTGGGAAAATTTTACCATAAAAAGTTCTTCGAAAAGGGCCATTTCATCTATTAGCTAGAATACATTATTTTAAAGGGTTAATAATATGGATCAAAATCCTCAAAATAGAACATATTCTTCTTTAAATTCTAAAATTCAAAAACGGAAAAGAAAATAATTTAATGAAATTATGAGATTTTGTTAAAATATTACAAGATGAAAGATAAAATATAACACATTGTTGACTAAAATTTTAATAGAAGTAATTTATATAGGAAATCGTGGGACAAAGATTTGAAACATCTCACATTTCAGGTGAACGCTTCAACCATCATTAGGAACAAGAAGCAATAAACTTAGGTTCAATAAAAGTTGAGTATTGAATGGTGGAATGATTGCATCTTTGTCATGGTCTGTCATTTTTCCAAGATGTCCCTTTTTATTCTCTACATAAAGACTGCCTCAACTACCCAAACTAAATATTTATTTTTAGGCATGTTTGGTCTTAAATTAACTTACCTTTTAATATTATTTGTAATTTTTATTTTCATTTTTTGAGTACATTCTCGAGAACAATATGGAAATTATTAGGTTGTCAGATCAATTTCTCTACTATATGTTACCCTTAAACCAATGGCCAAATTGAGGTGGTGAATCATTGCCATGTTTATGCCCTCTGCATGCACTTCACTTGCAACAAACAATGGGACATATATCTACATGTCCTACAACATAACTATAATTTCTTTATATCAATTACTCCACTAGTTTTTCACCTTTTGAGGCATGTTATGGTTATTATTTTCTCATTCCATTTGAATTACCCAACACTCTCCAACCTCCATTACTTTGCTACCAACTAAAGAGAAAAATACACCTCCTTTTGTGCATAAATTGTCCCAGACTGATCGAGATCTTGGGGGAGGCCCCCAAGATCTAAAAAATTTGAAATGGATCTCACAAGATTTGCAAAATTAGAATGCCAGAAAAAGGAGAGAACACAAACCAAATAAACCCACAAAGAAACTTGTTTTATTAAAACAAAGAATAATTGTAGAAGATACATTGTGGTGGACAATCTGTCCTTTTACAAAGTGAGGCTTGTTATTTATAGCCTTTTTTTTAAGTTACAATACCATGGGTAGATACCATAGGTGGATACCATGGGTCAATACCATAGGTAGATACCACTTACAATACCATGGGTAAATTCCATGTGTGGATGAATACCATGGGTGGATACATACCATGGGTGAATGAATATCATGGATAGATGTCACTTACAATACCATGGGTGGATAAATATTGTGGGTGGATGAATACCATGGGTCGATACCATTTACAATACCAAGGGTAAATTCCATGGGTGGATGAATACCATGGTTGGATGCCATTTTCCATTCGGATCATTCCTCCCTCCTTAAGAAGCAATGGTCCCCATTGCATGAATTTACCTCGTGAGAAGCCTTTTTTGAATATGAAGAGCCACTGAAGAGAAGGATTTTGTGTTGTTAACCCATAACTATGGTGAATGAAGATCCGTGGATAGAGATACCCTGTAATGCTTGTGACCAACTGTGATATTGATAGTGTGCAGCCTAAAAAATGGACTTCGATGAAGTGTGGGTTTGTGGATGACCCAAAACCAAGAAAAATGAAGATCCGAGGATAGAAATACCCTATAATTATTTTGACCAACTATGTTACTAACAGTGTGCAGCCTCGCAAATGGACTTCGATGAGAAGGATTTTGTGCAGTTGACCCATAACCATGATGCAAATTGTTGATGAAGTAGCAGGTTCCTACATAGCTTTGGGTGGGGGGGGGACGTCTCCAAATAACCCAAGTTGAACGCTGCTATGCTGAAAGTAATGAATGTGAAGTAGGTGCCTACTAAAGCGAGGTGGGAGGGCATGTCTCCAAAGCGAAACCGCTCTGAATGTTGCTCCAGATTTAAAATGAGCATAACTAGGTCAATATAACTCAGAATATTTATTATAACCTGTTTTTGGAAATGGAATGATCATTTTGCATCTTCACATGTTTTTGAAACCTCTATTTGGAGACTGTAGACTCTCAGATTCACGTTGGAACTCTCCCACAAAAAAATTTCTGAAAAAATAGTTGATTTTAAATCAGCGACAACTCCCTCGTCTAGTCTTCGATTCGACCGATTTTTTTTTGAAATCAGGTGAATTTTCAAGGGGAGCTCAAATCTATAGTCGTTTCTCTAAATTTTCATATTGGAAACTACAAAAACTGACAGGAGATCTGTCATACACGAATTGTCATCAGAAAACTTTCTACAACATTGCTTATTTGAATCAGTGATATCTCCCTCATCCGAACTCCAATTCAGCCGATTTTTTTTTTTTAATTTGGGTATGTTTTTGTAAGGAATCTAGATATGGTATTTTTTTTGTAAATTTTCATCAAAATTTTCATACCTGATCTGAAAACTCACCACCCAAAAAATTCATGGAGTTTGTTGAAGATTGCTACAAAACATTGAAACTGAAATATGCTTCAAACCCTCATTCCCATGGATTTGTAACTTGAATCTAATACCACTGATCCAGATCTTGGGGGGAGGCCCCAAAGATCTAAAAAAAAAAGGATCTGACAAGATCTGCAAAATTAGAATGCCAGAAAAAGGAGATAACACAAAGCAATAAACCCACAAAGAAACTTGTTTTATTAAAACAAAGAATAATTGTAGAAGCTACATTGTGGTGGACAATCTGTCCTTTTACAAAGCGAGGCTTTTTTTTATAGCCTTTTTTTTAGTTACAATACCATGAGTATATACCATAGGTGGATACCATGGATCAATACCATGGGTAGATACTACTTACAATACCATGGGTAAATTCCATGTGTGGATGAATACCATGGGTAAATATATACCATGGGTGAATGAATATCATGGATAGATGTCACTTACAATACCATGGGTGGATAAATACCTTGGGTGGATGAATACCATGGGTCGATGCCATTTACAATACCAAGGGTAAATTTCATGGGTGGATGTATCACATGGGTGGATGAATACCATGGTTGGATGCCATTTTCCATTCGGATCACAGACTCATGAGAAGGTAACCACAACCATCCAAACGTCCCAAGGATGTTATAAATATTTTCAAGGTCCTCATTGATTTCCCATGCCTCCTTCTAAGTTGGGTTCTTGTTCGGTTGCATCTAGATAAGAAACAATGAAGGCCATCACCATCATAAGTTGAAGCTTCTTTGGTATAATCCATAAACTATTATCCAAAAAATCAATGAAAATGCTTATTGGTTATAGTTTCCTTCACAACTTGATATTCATAATGTGATTAATGTGCAAAATTCAAAACTTTATAAGCCTCACTGGTTAGAAGAAGACGTTTATCTCACTCATATTATAGAGATTATTTCATCTTTCAAAAACCCACTTGCCAAAGAGACTTTGTCTTTTAACCATGGTCTATTGGTAACACATTGGAGTATTCTAGGTGAGGCTCAAGATAAAATATTCCAATTTCCACTATAACACCATGAGTATAACCAAACACCTATAATTTAGATATACCAACAACTTATGATGTAGAAAGAACATATATGACACCCAAGACACATTGTTAGATATTCATACTCACTCAATTAGGCACATTTCACATCATTCCTATCTTGTTGGGAATTAGAAACATGTTGTTGTTTGCGATAAACACCCTTCAAAATTTGATCTACACTTGAATTTTGGAGCCTACTATGGAAATTGCAATCATTCGTTCCATAGTCACTTTATGGTCGATTGGTGCTTTGTTTAGTGTCAAAGGCACATGCTCACACATTCTTAGTCCACAAAAATTTCATGAGTGCCCTCTTTTATGTAAGCCTAAATAGGAATAACATAATTCCATCCAGTCAATGATTATGTAAGGTTCAACCTATGTTGACAGTTAGTGCAAGCTCTCATCGATAATACCTCACTTTTGGTCGTGATTGTTCATCTATTTCGGTGAGTTTTTCCAGCTGTTTTTTTTTTTTGCGCACGTTTTCTTTCACAAGTGTTGCTTTCATGTTTACAATTGTTGTTTTTACTTTTATTCAGTGTAATGAGTGTCATTTTCTTTCTATCTTCATTTTGGCATGTTTCACTTTCAATGTCGTTCACATTTGCAAGTGTCATTTACGCATTCCTCTTGTTATCACAAGTGTAAGATATCACAATGTCATCACATTAAGGGAAGTATGTTGTTCATGTGTTATGAGTGATAAATGTTGTGTCATCAATTGTTCTAAGTGTGCGATCATGCTTAATCTTTATCATTGTTCACTTTTGTCCCACTAATCCCAGACTTAGCCAAATCCAAAAAAATTCTTGCCCGAGAAACTTGGCCTCACTCAACCTTCCTGAACTGCACAGTCTCAATCCTCAAGCTTCAAACTTACCTCTTGGAACTGCACAAAGCACAGTCTCTACCTTATATAAATGTGCACTCCGCAGTATCAGTGCTCAACCTCAACCCTTAAGCTCTATAACTGTGCAACCCCTATCTTCCAATCACCTTCTTCTACACATTATGGATTCTCAAGAAACAAGCCTCCAACTTGACCTCTTAAACTGCACAACTACATAAGCCCTAGGCCTATGTCCCTGATAATGCACAGTGGGAAACCTCAAGGCTCAAGCATTAATCCTGCCTTCTTTAGCACCTCAGTTGTGCATTTTCCTTGCCCTAACCTCTCTGAACTGTGAACTACACTTTCTCAAGGATCAAGCCTCAAATTTGACCTGTTAAAATGCGCAAATGTACAATCCATTGGCCTTTTTCCTTCTAGAACTACGCAGTGGGAAACCTCAAGCCTTTAACGTTACCTCTTGAGCCCTAAACTGCATAGATGTCTAGCCCTGGCCTGCCTCAAATGTGCATTGTGTAGTCTCAAGGCTTAGTCCTGGACCTTGACCTCCCGAGCTACACAACTGCACAATCATTGATCATGATTCCCATCCTATCACCTCGTTCTAGCTCAGTTAGTGCTTATCATGAAGCATACTAGACTAGGGTTTTATCACACTAATATTGTCTTGTATTAGACTTTAGTTGCAGGTATTCTATCATGTTATGAAAGGATCATGATGAAGAAGATGAATAAGAAGACCTTGCTAGAATACACCTTTGTAGTTGTAAAGACAAGTTGATCAATTAAGAAAGATAAAGGGACACCAGATTGCAATAACAGTTGGAAATCATGATCACATTGAAGACTCCCTATCTTCAAGCCTTATGGAGGAGGAAGAAGAAGAGCATGTTCTATCTTTCACGAAGACACAAAGAAAGCAACAGCAAAGAATGGCTTCACATTGCCATGTCATCATGCACTCCATGCCATCAGTGTCATGTCATGTCATGTCACGAGTCATCATTTTCCACATCATTTGTAGATTATGTAAATTAAATATTGGAGAAATTTAATGTATACTAGAAGTCCAAGAGTCATCCATAGAATGGGAAAAGTCATGAAGGAGTCAAAGAGTCATAGATAAGTCAAATAGTCATGAGGGTAGTCCAAGAGTCACAAGGGAGGTGAATAGTTGCCCAATTTGTTATATATATGTTGAGATTCAACAAGATGATGAGCTTAGTGAAAAGAGTCGCCTTCACTAAGTGGGCCCGCAGGCTATTTTTGGTGCAAGTCTATTTTTAGACCATGTCTATTTTTAGACATGGTGATCATATTTCAGAAGTTGCAAGATGCTATTTGTGGATGGTTGGTCAAGTTGGAAAAATAGATGAAATTTTATTTTTAGAATATTGGGCGAAGTCTATTTATAGATTTTCAATCTAAAAATAGAAGTGTTGATTATTATTAGCTCTTAATTATAATCCGACAATAAACAACAACTTATTCTCTTGGAGCACTTAGTTTTAGTGCACAGATTTGGTAAATCAGTGGGCTGAAGGAATTATGCAATTCCTAGGGTTTACTGGTGGTTCATGCATGGAGGACTCAGTTAGAACTGAAGTGGAAAATTTATGACAGAGTTGGAAGAGTAGCTCATGGAGTTGTTATTCAATTTAATTCAGTTAATGGACTTAAACTCAGTTGAGCTAGTTGTATCTAGTCTAACTGAATGATACACTAGTGAGAGTGGAGTGAATTAATTTGTTAATTAATTCACAAATAATAACTCATTAATCAACTTAACATTGCAGCAGTTAACTACAGTGCATGTCAGTTCCAGTGGAGACCCAGTGGAGAGATAGGTGAAAGGGAAAGATGAACTATCTGTTGTGACTATAGTGATGCATTGATTGCATCACACAAACATTGTAGCTGCCAACGAGGATTGCGCAGTCAAGGCAAGGGTAATTTGAATTCATCCAGAGCTATTCTTTAGCAGGGATTGTGTAGTGGAGACAGGCTAGCAGATGGCAATAAATCGGTGCATGGATTTGCAGATTTCTTCTGATTAGTGTGTGATGATTGATTGTACTGAGAGCTTGATGTACTCAGCTTTGTATGAGATTTTTACATGATCTCCATGATACATAATATATGATAGTTTGGGTTTTCAGCTTCAAGCTTTCCCGTTAAACAATTGTGTTATGTGCGATTGTTTTTATTGCTTCGTTTGTTTGCAATTGAATGTTTAATTTCCGCAAAATATTAACAGTGGAAGGATTCTATATTTAGCAAGAAGATAAATGTTGTTAGATTAGGAGAATATGGATATATGCATGCATCCTGTATATAATTTATACATGGTATCAGAGCAGTGTTAATTCTTGAATATTGCAATTGTGAAGAATTGTTGAGTTTGTGCTGGTGGACAATTCAAATTTGCTGCAAAAAATTCTTGGTGCAATAGTTGAGTATACATTGAAATGTCTTTCAATGGGTTGCGATTGGAGTATGCCCTTGATGGGAGCTCGAATTACATAGCCTGGAAGGATAGGATGGAGGTGGTTTTGGAGGATAATGGACTGAAGGAGTTCATCAATAGCGATGTTCCTAAGTCGGGATCTAGCGATGATGCATTACTTGACGCATGGCAAAAGAAGATAGCAAAGACAAGAAGAATTCTGTTGGAAGGTGTGAAGGACCATATTGTGTCCAACCTTCATGGGAAAGCCACTCCATTCTTAATGTGGAAGGCTTTGAAATATTTTTTCCAAAGCAGCAGCGACCAGAGGAAGTTGGCACTGAAAGACAAGCTCAGAAAAATAAAAATGGAGAAGGGCGACAGTATTCCAAAATATCTCACGAAGTTTTTCCACTGTAGGGATGAACTAGGAAGTGTGGGGGTTAATTTTTATGATGAATACTTGGTGAGCTTGGCTCTCCTTGGGCTTCCGAAGAGTTGGCATAGCTACGAAGACTCTGTCAATGGATGGGAGAAACTGTCGGGATGGGAGCGACTTTGGTCGGATCTTGTGCAGGAGGAGATAAGGCGAGGTACCAGGGATGGCTCTTCATCGAAGAATGAAGATGAATAGAATTGCGCTTTGGCTACCAAAGCAAGGAAAGGGAAGGGGAAGAAATTGCCTTCAAAATCTGATGCTAAAGGCAAGAAGCAGGATTTGTCTAAGGTGAAGTTTTTTCACTATCACGAACATGGGTATTTCTCCACTAACTGCCCACAGAAGAAGAAGAACAAGAAGGTTGCTAGAGTTGCAGCTGGAGAGGCCTTAGCCTCAAAATTTGAACTTTATTTCTCTTAGATCACTTGCTTGGTTTCAAGCTATATGGGATCGGTGTGGTATCTTGATAGTGGTGCATCTTTCCATATGACGGGAGACAAGGAGTTGTTTAGTGACTTGGAGGAGAAGGACCTTCAAATGCATATAGAGATGGGCGACGATGGTCGATATAGTGCGACCAGAATTGGGACCATTACCTTTGAGAGGGAGTCTGGTAATCCATTCTTGTTGAAAGATGTTATGCATGTTCTAGGTCTGAAGAAGAACTTGGTCTCAGTCACAATGTTGGAAGACAAAGGTTATGATGTTGTTTTCAGTGAGGGAAAAGCCTTCCTTCGACATAAAACAACTGGTCAAACCAAGAAGATAGGGATTCGAGTTAATAATCTCTACAAGCTAGAGGTATATGGTTGCGCTGCAATAGTGGGCAAAGCAGAAGAAGTAGTGAATCGAGATGAGGGTGAATTATGGCACAGGAGATTGGGCCATCTTCACCATGGCACTTTGAATATTTTGCAGCAGATTTATACTAGACTTCCCAAGGGTACTCTTGCGCAGTCAGATCAGTGCAAGGGATGTACTATGGGTAAGTTTGTGAAGACCACCTTTCATGAGAATTAGAACCGTGCTTCGGTGATCCTGGAGAGAATTCACACAGACTTGTGTGGACCTTTCTCGGTTGCTTCAATAGAAAAACATAGGTATTATGTTATATTTTTTGATGAATATTCTCGTAGATGCTGGATATTCTTCATGTAGAATAAGAGAGAAACATTCTCAAAGTTCTGTGAGTTTAAAGAATTGGTGGAGAAGGAGTCGGGGAAGCAAGTGAAAGCTCTACAGAGCAATAATGGTGGTGAATACATCTCGGGTGAATTCAAAGACTTCAGTAGCAAATAAGGAATTCGAAGAGAACTCATAGCGCCTCATAACCCACAGTAGAATGGGGTCATGGAGAGGAAGAACAGAATGATCGTGGGTTCTCATGAGCGATGTTGCATGACCAGGGCCTACCGATGCACTTGTGGGCGGAAGCATGCAACACTACGGTTTATGTGCAAAGCTGTTGTCCTCGTAGAGTACTTGGCATGAGTACACCTAAAGAAGATTTTATTGGTAAGAAGCCTGATATTTCTCATTTGAAGATTTTTGGCTCATATGTTTACATTCATGTGACAAAGGATGCTAGGAAGAAGCTAGAGCCGATTGCAAAAGCTGGGATATTTGTGGGGTACACAGAAACACCCCATAATTATCGTGCGTGTTTTCCAGACAATCGAATGATGGTGGTGCAACGGGATATAAAAATAAATGAGGTGAAATCCATGAAGTTGTCACTTGAGAGGGAGCTACAATTGCATGCAGAGGAGGAACTTCTTATTCCCAAAGCTAAGCCTCTAGATGTGGATTAGCCACAGGATGAGATTCATGGAGTGGAGGATTCCACTCATGCAAAACCAAACATCAGACAATGCAGAAAGCGTACCACATAAGCTGAGAGACTGAATCTTGATGCGGCACAGAATGTAGGAGTCCCTACATCACAGCGCAGACAGAGATAGTCACCTGACTGATTTACTGGATACATGGATCTTATGAGCAAGTGTATCGTGACAGAGCCATCTTATTTTGAAGAAGCAGTGTAGGAGCCCACATGGGTAGATGCCATGGTGGAGGAGTATGACTCCATTGTCAAAAACAGTGCTTGGGAGATTGTTCCAAGGCCGGTGGGAAAATCAGTTGTAGGATCAAGATGGATCTACAAGGTAAAGCAAGATTGTGATGGGAGCGTCAAGAAGTATAAGGAAATATTTGTTGTCCGGGGCTTCTCACAGATCGAGGGGATTGATTATGAAGAAAACTTTGCACCTGTCGCACATTATTATTCCATAAGTACCATCCTTGCTCTCTCAGCGCAGATGGGTTGACACATTCATCAGATGGATGTGAAGACTGTGTTCCTTAATGGGATCATTGAGGAAGAGGTTTACATTGAGCAGCCTGAAGGATTTGAGATCTTCAGCAGTGAGTCGCATGTGTGCAGGCTCAAAATATCATTGTATGGGTTGAATCAAGCACCTCGTGCTTGGTACACACGGATTGACAACTATTTCACTGGACTTGGCTTCACCAAGAGTGAGGCGGATGCAAACCTGTACCAAATTGTGGTGGAGGGTAAGATTTTAATCATTGTTATTTATGTTTATGATTTAATACTAATGGTTTATGAGCATTTGATACACTCATGCAAGGCAGATCTTGAAAAGGAGTTTGAGATGAAGGATTTGGGCCTCCTTCATTATTTCTTTCAATTGGAAATATGGCAGCGGGAAGGTGAACTATTTGTGTATCAAGGCAAGTATGCTCATGAGATACTGGAGAAGTTTCACATGCAAGGTTGCAAGCCTATAGACACTCCTCTTCCAGGAAATTGGAGGAAAGAGGATGCTACATCGGCAGAGGTAGTGGATGCCATTGTTTATCAACATTTGGTGGGTTTGCTCATGTATTTAGTTAATACAAGACCGTACATATGCTATGTGATGAACCGGCTTTCACAAGCGATGGTTAAGCCTACCAGGCTCTTTTGGAAGGCAGGAAAGCATGTCCTAAGGTATCTCAGGGGCACATCTGAGTATGGTTTTTGGTACAGACAGATAGATGAGGTGAAGTTGCATGGCGTCACGGATGCAGATTGGGTAGGCAGCCCAACAAACAGAAAGAGCACATCAGGATGGATTTCTAGTATCGGATCTACAACAATTTCTTCGTACAGCATGAAACAAATATCCGTGGCACTCAGTTCAGCGAAAGTAGAATACATGGTAGCAATTCAAGCTGCATGTGAGGCTATCTGGATGAGGAAGATCCTAGTTGGTTTGTTTGGTTCACATTTAGATCCTACGGTGATACATTGTGATAATCAGAGTTGCATTAAACTCTCGATTAATCCTCTATTTCATGATAGATCTAAAAATATTGATATCCAGTATCATCATATCAGAGATTGTGTGCAGCAGAAGGTCATGTTTCTTTAGTACATTCCTACGGAGGATCACAATGCAGATATTCTAACGAAAGCGATCACCAGGAGCAAATTCTAGTACCATAGAGGCAAGATCTGGGTGAAGGATAATCCCTATCTTGTTGAGAGGGAGTGTTGAGATTCAACAAGATGAGGAGCTTAGTGAAAAGAGTCGCCTTCACTAAGTGGGCCCGCAGGCTATTTTTGGCTCAAGTCTATTTTTAGACTGTCTATTTTTAGACTGTCTATTTTTAGACTGTCTATTTTTAGACATGGTGATCATATTTCAGAAGTTGCAGGATGCTATTTGTGGATGGTTGGTCAAGTTGGAAAAATAGATGAAATTATATTTTTAGAATATTGGGCGAAGTCTATTTATAGATCGTCGATCTAAAAATATAAGTGTCGATTATTATTACCTATTAATTATAATCCGATAATAAACAACAACTTATTCTCTTGGAGCACTTAGTTTCAGTGCACAAATTTGGAAAATTAGTGGGCTGAAGGAATTACGCAATTCCTAGGGTTTACTGGTGATTCATGCATGGAGGACTTAGAACTGAAGTGGCAAAGTTATGACAGAGTTGGAAGAGTAGTTCATGGAGTTGTTATTCAGTTTAACTCAGTTAATGGAGTTAAACTCAGTTGAGCTAGTTGTATCTAGTCTAACTGAATGATACACTAGTGAGAGTGGAGTGAATTAATTATTTAATTAATTCACAAATAATAAATCATTAATCAACTGAACCATACAGCAGTTAACTACAGTGTATGTCAGTTCCAGTGGAGAGATAGGTGAAAGGGAAAGATGGATTATCTGTTGTGACTATAGTGATGCATTGATTGCATCACACACACATTGGAGTTGCCAATGAGGATTGCGCAGTCAAGGCAAGGGTAATTCGAATTAATTTAGAGCTATTCTTCAGCAAGGATTGTACAGTGGAGGCAGGCTAGCAGGTGGCAAGAAAACGGTGCATGGATTTGCAAATTTCTTTTGATTAGTGTGTGACGATTGATTGTATTGAGAGCTTGATGTACTAAGCTTTGTATGAGATTGTTACATGATCTCCATGATACATAATATATGATAGTTGGGGTTTTCAGCTTCAGGCTTTCCCATTAAACAACTGCATTATGTGCGATTTTTTTTATTGCTTCATGTATTTGCAATTGAATGTTTAGTTTTTGCAAAATATTAATAGTGGAAGGATTATGTATTTAGCAAGAAGATAAATATTGTTAGACCAGGAGAATCTGGATATATGCATGCATCTTGTATATAATTTCTACAATATACACCCTCATAGCTCATGCAAAGGAATTTTCACCTTGGCCCCTCCTGCTAGCCATTATAGACGAAAATAGTTCTTTTGGAGGAGCAAGTGGTTTCTCTAACATTCCATTATTGGGGCTAGTGGTGTTCACTATCTTGATGTATCCTGGAACATTTTCTTAATTCATAAGCTCGTTGAGTTAACACAATTTCATGTGTATCTCGTAAATATTGTAAGACTATTCTTTGAATGTTTTCAATGTATGTTTTTCTCATTTGTACTAAGGAAATTGAACTATTTCAGTGGCTTGGGTACTTATCTTGTTGAAGGTGTGTTGTATGTGTTTTAGCAATCATTGCTTATATGTGAACTATTTCACTAGTTGTCCAACATTTCATTCATATGTACATGATCATGTGTCTTTTATATATTAGTACTATTACTTGTATTTAAAAGACTCATTTCTTTCTTCCCTTTTCAGTAGAAGAACCTTGATACATTCTGCAAATGAACATTCCACAAGGCATACTCACTTGCTAATCTGAAATCACCTGTGCCTTACTCTCTTGTGTTGAACATCGTAGCCAAGGAATATATCTAAGAAAATACAACAACTGGTCCTTAATTTAGAAAGGGGATCCGACACCGAATGGTGTGAAGTCCGATTGGTACTTTTCATTAGGGAGACCCCCTTAGTTGATAGATTTCCAGCATTGTCAACAAATGGCACTAGAAGGATGACTGGATGACAAGTTGTTCCCATTGATTCTTTTTTGAATCTCTTATCTTAAATTGATCATTCCCAAATAATAATCCCATAATTTTTCTTTAACATATCTCCTGGTAAACTTTTCATCTTCGTGGAACAACTTGATGACTTGTCTCAATTAAGTTTGATAGTGAGGGTGATATACCCATTACCAAGCACACATATATTTTTATTGAGTTCTATGAACACTATGAAATTGAATATGAAGATGTGGCTTGTATCCTTTTTTTCCTCAGACCTGAAGGTTGATTTAACTGATGGTGTCATACCCTACCACCCTCTTCCATTCATTATTTTGAACACCTCATCAAGGAGCTTCATTTATCATTTGATAGGTATGATTAATGATATGTTATTAAAATAATTAATCAACTAATAATGAAGCCTAATGAATCAATTTAGGATTTCTATGACTGATTTCTTCACCTTTGTTATGAATTTCCTAAAGAAGACAATGATTGGGATTTATTTAAGAAAAAGTTTGAGAGTTTGGTTCACATATATTTGCATGGTGAATATGAACCCCCTAATGTTTCTACCTCCCCCGCCCTTTTAAATCATGAGACACCTTTAATTTCAAAGGAGGAAACCATTAATCCTTTTGGTCCCTGTCCTCCTCCTTTTCTAGTATCGATCGGGGTGCCTCTATGCATGAATGTTGAAGTTGGGAAATTCACAAATCAGATTACCAATATGTATCTTCAACCTTCATCCACCTATCATGATTCAAATCCAATGGAGGAAACCTTTGAATGGTTCATGGAGCCTAATGTGAAGACTAATCCCTTTATTCCTTAAGATGACATTAGTGCTCTTAACCTCAATCTTGAATTTGGTTCCATTGAAAGTGCTACCTATTCAAGGGAAATTTGTAATCCTATATCATCTACATGCCATGACTCTTTGTACCATGATCCACTTGATTAATCTACTACCCCAACTAGTTCTTCACACTCTCTTTATTTTCAATTTGTTGGTTAAAATTGGGATTAGGTATAAGGAAATCACATTACATAGGTACAGGAGCGGGAAAGTGAAGATACTTTTGACCTATCTTCCCTCCTTAAAAGTCCCCAATGTCAAGATGATGCTCTTCCATTCTTGGATGATTTTCAATATCCTAATCTTGATAGTGAATAAAATGAAATCATTTTTTTTATATCCATAGTCTTGGGCATGATGTATTCGATGATGAAGTCCCAAGTGCACCAACTGATATTTTGGTTCCTCGAGAATATTTTTCTTTGAAATATTTGGATCTAGAATCTAATTTGGTCAAATAATATGTTCTTATGGAAGCTTCCTCTCCTTCTCAGTATCCCTTATGTTGTATTGTTTGCGATGTATATACATGCGATGAATATAGTCCATCCTCTTCAAGTTATTTATTTGATGAGTTAACTTCTCAATTGACACAAGGTAGTGAAGTTATCCATGATGAAAAGAAAACAATCAAATCATTGAGTATTCTCTCTATCCCTTATCACCATCTATTTTGCATGAGGACAATCCTTCAAATCAATTTTCTCATGAAATTTCATTGATTCATACATTTCTAGATTTGTGATTAGAGTAATATTTCAATTTGAGTAATTTGGTTGTTGAAGTCGTAAAATACGATCAAATTAGTGATAGATATGGTTGGAATCTCGTTAGTAGCGGTCTTATTTAAATCAGTGGTAGAAGCTATCCACACACCATGTATGATCTGATTAAATATTCAAAATGTGATTTTAAAATCCTTGAAATTTCTGGGACTTGTCAGGAAGTCAATGCACTTAAACTTATATTTATGGTTATATTAGAATTTTGTGACTTTGGTAAGATCCTCGAAATAAGTTAGATATGGTTTTTCTCGCAAACTCCTTTTCTATGCATGGTTTCACTCGTTGTAAATTCCTTCTCTAAAGATGTTAAGTATTTTAGATATAGTCTTTCAAACTTTTCAAATTCAATTTTTGATCTAATTCAAGATTCTATTTCAAATGATTCATCTCCCTGAAAGGCTCTTGAACTTAACTCGGGTTTGGAATGTATATCTCTCATAAAAGAATGGAACTGTGAAGTTGATCATTTCAAAGATCATCTTTGGATGAAGGAATCATGTCTATCAAATGCATTTTAGAATAGTCGGCTCCTATTTTTTCTTGTGAATTTTATATTGCAAATCTTTTTCTTCATCACACTTGAAATCCTCTCGACTGATAATGAATGCATGAGTAATTTGGCGAATCAAATTCTTCGCCACTCATTATATTCTGACTGGTTTCATGCATTTTATATATTGACATCCCTTTTTACTTATTTCGATGATTACAATGCTAGTGCAATGTGTAACAAATGCAAGGAAATGGTTTGTTTTATTTATCATGCAAGGAATATGATTCTTTTGTTCAAGGAATTTTTAAAGTTGTTCAAACTAATCTATTTTTGTTGTCTATTAATCGAGAATCTCATGCCACAAATAGTCCATCTGATCATAATATTAACTGTCATCCATATTAACATTTTCTCACCGGTATATCTAATTGAAATTGTTTCACATTGATTAATATTTATGGTTTATTTCACTATTCATATGTTTTTCAAGCAGCTCGGGCACTTTAGCCTTCACTGATGGTTATATTAGGCCCTCTCTATCTTGACAATCATTTTGAATATGATCAAATACATTTTCCATTATAATATTCTCATTTTGGTCATATAATTTTAATTGAAAAATCATATTTTCAAAGATTTCAGGATTCCCAAGAGGTCTGTCTTGAATTTCATGATCCAATCACTGAATGGTTGGAGCAATCTTACATGGAAAGCTCCATCGCAAATGAAAAGTTTCAATATTTTGTAATGCTTGTGAAGGAAGATAGTATAGATGAATATGCATTCACAATAAGCTTCTGAGGTTTGTTTGATTATGGTTTTGACTGAAAAGGTAAGGGTGTGAGCTAGTTAGAAGTAGTGAATGTGACATATCTTTTTCTAACAGACAAGACTTTAAATTTTTTTTATGAGTTATTCAAGCACTTATATTTTCTATTGCACATTATTTTAAATATATTTTACTTGCATCTTTATGTGTGCAGGTCGGGAGCAGTTATAGTGGCTTCATTTAAAATTTCATTACACTTAACCCTGACCTTCTACCTGGTTAGGTTAGGAGTAGGTCTAACTACATATTATTTTCCATTTGCACACTCATATTGCACTCATTCTCTATACTATTTCTTTTGTTTCTCACTTTTGTCTTGCATCATGCTTTCGGTTTGGTCTCCATTTTCTTTGTCCTTTACTTTTTGTTTTCTTACTGTGTATTGTCTCTTCTTTTCTATTTTGTTTAATAAGACTTCACATGAAGGATGTTCCCTTCGACTCAAAAGACAATGTGGAAAAATAGAGAAGGGCCTTGTGACACCAAAAAAATTGGCTAACCTTTAGTGCTTCTTCCTTTTCTTGGTTCATACCTTTTGGTCGATGATTTTTTGATGGAAAATACAATTCTTGCATAAATAGAACTTTTTTTGAAATCATGGCACATGTATCTATTCTAGGAACCCCTTTTCTATGCTTGATTCTTTATGTTTTATTATTTTCCACGTTGATCCAATTAGGTAGATAATTACAAGGGGAAAATATTAATGATAAAACTCATATCATAGGTTTATATATGCTTCTCTGAAGGAACAACCTCTTCTTATCTGAATAATTCAGGAACCCTCTTCCACCCCATGAAATAAATAAGTTTTGAAGCACATTCATATAAAATAAATAAATATAGGGTGAAAGAAGAGAAATGATTCCTTCATATGGAGGAGAGGCAAGTAACTTCACTTGGGTACTTTCCAGACTCGCTGGAAGAAAATAAATTCTTGTGTTCCTAAAGTGACTCTGTCAGGGTACTGTCTAGGCCTGCTGGCAATGAAGAAACACTAGAGACAAAAAAATATACTTTGAATATCCTAACATCGTGAATAACATTACCCTTATCCTAAATCAAAACATCCCTTCTCCTTAATCAAAACATTATGATATGGTTTACTTTTCGATTTTGTTCAACCAGGAAAGAGATGAAGGGGACTACATATATAACTGGGTTAAGTGGGGAAGCTAGAGTAATCTGTACGATGAATCAATAATTCCTAAAAAACTAGGCCCCACACAAAATATTAGACCAAGGTAGAGAAGTTGGAGTTCTACCAGTGTGTCGCCAAATGTTGTCGCTATGAAAAAAACCCTCCAAAATTTGTCCTACACTTGAATTTTGGAGCCTACTATGGATCTTGTGATCGTTCTTTCCATAGTCACTTTATGGTTGATCGGTGCTTTGTTAAGTGTCAAAGGCACCTAGTCACACATTCTTAGTATGCAAAAAGTTCATGAGCACACTCTTTTATGCAAGATTAAATAGACATAACACAATTCCATCCATATAATGATTGTGCAATGTTCAACCTATGTCAATAGTCAGTGTGCATTCTCATCGACAATCTCTCACTTTTGGTTGTGATTGTTCTTCATTTTCAGTGAGTTTTTCCAAATGTCTCTTTTGAGAACCTTCACTTTCGCAAGTGTCTCTTTCATGTTTATGGCTGGAATTTTCTTTTTCACTTTAATAAGTGTCATTATCATGCAATGTTAATTTTTGCATGTGTCACTTTTAATGTAGTTCACATTTTGCAAGTGTATTTTTGAATTTCCTCTTGCTATCACAAGTGTCGTCTTTTAGCATGACAAGTGTCACACATCACAGTTTTGGTTTGTTTTAAGGGGTATTCTTGGTGTTAAAGAGTCATTCTCACCATGTAGACATGTATCACACTTATTCCCTAATTTTCAAGCATTGTCACACAAGTGTCACCATTATCATCGTAAAGAGTACCTTTAGTGACGTACTTGGGGTAAGATGTCACAATTTTGTTGGATTAATGGAAGTATGTTGTTCATGTGTTATGCATAATCAATGTTATGTATTCAACTATTCTAAGTGTGTGATCATGCTTAAGTTTTATCAGTGTTCACTTTTGTCTCACTGATCCCACACTTAGCCAAATACGGAAAATTCCCTGCTCTAGCAACTTGGCCTCACTCAACCTTATTGAAGAAATCTCAGTCCTGAAGCTTAAAAATTGCCTCTTGGAACTACGCAATGCAGATTCTCTGCCTTCCAATTATATGCATTGTGCAGTCTCAGTTCTCAGCCTCAACCCTTAAGCTCCAGAACTATGAAAACCCTCTCTTTTAGTCACCTTCTTTTTCACATTGCATAGTATCAAGAAACAAGCCTCCAACATGATCTCTTGAATTGCGCAAGTGCGCAAGCCCTAGGCATATGTCCCCTAGAACCACGTAGTGGGAAACCTCAAGGCTCAAGACTTAAGCTTGTCTTTTTGAGCCCCTCAATTGCACAGTTTCCTTACTCTGACCTATCTGAACTGCACATTGGTAGTCTCAAGGCTCAAGCCTTAGCCTTGACCTCTTGAAATACGCAATTACACAATCCCTTGGTATTTTTCCTTCTATAACTATGTAGTGGGAAAACTATGCCTCAATCACTCATCTTGACCTCTTCAGCCCCTCAACTACACAAACGTTTAGCCCTGGCCTGCTTGAAAAATGCACTGCACAGTATCAAGGCTTAGTCATATCCCCTGGTCTCCTGAGCTATGCAACTGCATAGTCCTTCAACCTGATTCCCAGCTTATCACTCGGTTCAAACTTAGTCATTGGTTATCATGAAGCATGCTAGACTAGGGGTTTATGATATTGATGTCATCTTGTCATGAGTGGATTTCAATTGCAGGTATTCTAATATGTTATGGCAGGATGCTAATGAAGGAGATGAATAAGGATACCCTGTTAGAAGATACCTTTGTAGCTATAAATACAAGTTGATCAATCAAGAAAGAAAAAGGGAATCAGATAGAGAAAACAACTAGAAATAAATATCACAAGGAAGAAGAAGAGCATGTTATGTCTTTCAAGAAGACATAAAGAAAGTAGTTGAAAATAATGGCTTGCCATTTCCATGTCGTCATGAAATCCATGTCATCAGTGTCATGTCATGTCATGTCATGAGTCATCATTTCCCACATCATTTGTGGATTATGTAAATCCAATATTGGCGAAATTTAAAGTAAACTGGAAGTCCAAGATCCATCCATAGAATTTGAAAATTCACGAAGGAGTAAAAGAGTCATAGAGAATTCAAACAGTCATGAGGTTAATCCACGAGTCACAAGGGAGGTGAATGGTCACCCCATTTTATATATATACACCCTCAGAGCTCATGCAAAGTAATTTTCACCTTGGCTCCTCCTACCAAGCATTAAAGAGGAAAATAGTTATTTTGGAGGAGCAAGTGGTTGCTCTAACGCTCCACTTTGAGGCTAGTGGTGTTCATTTTCTTGATGTATCTTGGAACTTTTTCTTAATTCAGAAGTTCATTGACCCAATACACTTTCATGCATATGTCTCAAATATTACAAGACTATTATTTGAATGTTTGTGATGTATGTAGTTTTCATATGTTCTAAGGAATTGAATTATTTTGGTGGCTTTGGTACTTATCTTGTTGGAGTTGTGTTTTATGTGTTTTAACAATCTTTGATTCTATGTGAACTGTTTCACTAGTTTTCCAACACTTCATTCATATGTATATGCTCATGTATCTTTTCTAGATTAGTACTATTAAAATACTCACTTTTCTCTCCCTTTTCGGTAGAATAACCTCGATACATTATGCAGCTGAACATTACACAAGGAATACTCACTTTCAAATCCAAAAGTACTTGTGCATTACTCTCGTGTGCGGAACATTGTAGCCAAGGCATATCTCTAAGAACAAATGATAGTTGGGCCTTAATTTCGAAAGGGGATCCCACACCAAATGGTGCGAAGTATGATTGGGAATTTTCATCAGGAAGGCCCCCTTGGTTGTTGGATTTCTAGCACCATCAACATGACAGTTTCCTACTGAAGTGAAGTGGGTTTCCAATTCTAGGTTTATTTCCCCCATGTAGTTGAGAATGTGGGGACACTTTCAAAACTATATAAGGAGGCTTTGATGGATCATGAGGACATACATCACAAATAACATGAAACCCCATAAATATTTGCCTCTCTAGCTTCTCTACGAACACATACCCCTAGGTTCCTTAATTAATTAATATATTTTGATAATCCATGTATAGTTGTGCTTCAACCAATGTGCTAGTTATTTTTTACTTTGTTATTGTAAACTTCTATGAGGATATTCACCAATATAATTAAAAAAAAAAAAAATGGGTTTATTTCTTCATGCTCTTTTCTATTATTTATAAAATATCTTTTAGCAATCTATGATTTACATAAAAACAATTATTCATTGGAGAAGGGAAGAATTATTATCCTTCCCACTTCAAATATGTTCAAGAAAACTAGGTAGTTGCTTAGATTATTCTATGTGAACACACATAATAGAACATAATTTATTACACTTCATTATTATTTATTAGAGTGGATAGAAATGCAAAAAACAAACTAATAATTCAACTTTTTTAAAGGGCGTAGTCTAACTAATATATGAAATGGATTTTTTTATCGGAATTTGGCAATATAATTTTGAGCAAGATTTTGAATTTTACTTGTAAATGCATAAAAGGATTCAACACCCTCAAAAACCCCCGAGGCTCACGAATTTTTGAAATTAAACAACTTAACTTATGATTCTTAAAATATCTACTGGATTTTGGGAAAAATTTACCAGAAAAAGTGTTTCAAAAAGGGTCATTTCGTCTATTAGCTAGACTGTGTGATTTTAAAGGGTTTACAATATGGGTCAAAATCCTCAAAATAGAATGTATTATTCTGGAAATTCTAAAATTCGAAAGGGAAAAGAAAATAATTTAATGAAATTATGAGATTTTGTTAAAATATTACAATATGAAAGATGAAATATAACACATTGTTAACTAAAAGTTGAATAAAAGTAATTTCTAGAGAAAATTTTGTGACAAAGATTTGAAGCATCTGATATTTTGGGTGAACACATCACCCATCATCAAGAACAAGAAGCAATAAACTTAGGTGCAATAAAAATTCAGCGTTGAATGGTAGAATGAATGTGTGTGTGTGTGTGTGTGTGTGTGTGTGTGTGTGTGTGTGTGTGTGTGTGTGTGTGTGTGTGTGTGTGTGTGTGTGTTTTCTCTATAAACATCATAAGCACCATTGAAAAGCACAATCATGACATTTTTGGATTTATCCAAGTGATTCATAATTAAAAATACTCCTTGATAATGGAAAATGGTCAACATCATGATTAGTAAATGCCTCTGGTAGGGTATCATGGTGTAGTTCTATTAACTTTAGTTGTCAAACTAGTCAAAAAATGTTACAACCATACCAACCTTGAGAACAGTAAACTCAACATGTCCCATGAGCACAATCCTAATACCACCAATCTTTTACACATTCTAGAGTAGTATCCAACAGGCTTGTTAGATTCTCTCTTGGGCCAATACACTTAGTGAGGAGCTTCAACATTAAGCTTGACAAGCACCCATGCATACTTAAACAACCTCTTTTTCATCTTAGAAACTTACCTCTCAAAATTTTCTATCACATGTTTGTAAATAGTGATAATGAACTTATAAATAAGATGTCTAGCAATGAATATGTTGAAACAACATAATTCTTCTTGGCTTAATTCATTACTATGTACCAAAAATATGTGTGGAAAACTAATAGGCATGTAATGGTCATGTTGAAAACCTAATTCATTTTTTTAAGATTCCAGGGAATTATGGACTGGTAGAATATTAATGTGTGGTACAAGAAGAAAATTTAGGTGGAAAGTGAAAATTTCTAGGAATAAGGATTGGTGAAGCAAATTTCAGTGGTAAGTGTCAACTTCTAGGAATAAGGATGGATCAGTGGCAGGATTTGGGTGGAAAGTGTTATAATCAATATAAAATTCAATTGAAGATGAATTCACATTGTATGAACAAGTGGATATATGATGTAAGCATACTAGAGACAACCATGATTGTTTAAACAATGGTATGCTTAAGGTTTTCCATCAAAACAAAGTATATCAACATAGTAATTAAATTCAAGTTTATTTGTATTCATATTTGAAATATGAATGATAATTAAAGTTATAAATGTTGGATTTTAAGCATAATCACATGATATAATTGTGAAAAAAATACTAGACTATCTACTTGGAAAACAAGAAATAATAGGTAATAAAAATGTTGAGAAATTGACTGATGAACTGAGACAACTAGAATTACTCATAAAATTTGATGATATCCTATTGTTTAACATGAATATAATATATAGACTCCGTATAAGGAATATCTAATTCAACTTAGGTTGGGATTCCAAGGGCATACACTCAACGAACTACAAATCACTTTCCTTAGTTGGCAAGTAAGTCAAAATTAGACTGGAGACCCAAAATTAGAAAACTATCCAATAATGGAGTGAACTAGAAGTAAGTGGAATTAAAAAAAAATTATAATTGATTAATAACTATAACATGAAAAAAACTAACAAGTTAAACTCTAAAATAGGACTAAAAGTCAACTTAGAAAGGGAAGAGGGAGAAAAAGGGTGGAAAATTGCTAAAAATTAGGGAGGAATTATGCATTCACAATAGTCATGCCTATGCATGATGGAATGAACATTAATGTAATGGAAGTATCCATGTCATCATCTGACTAGTTTCTAGTCAGTGCCACATGTCATCCTAGGTTGCACCCATTGCTAAAAATAGAAAGCCCTAAAAATTAGAAATTATGCCAAATGATAGGGAACATCTAGTAGTGAATGAAAAATGGTCATATCTGCCACCGATAATGTATAGGAGAGGGTATAATTATGGAAAAAATGTAGGCCTTGATGAGGTACCTATGAACTACTAACATAATGTACCCCAACACCTCCCTTAATCCTAATCAAGAAGCATCAAGTATGGTAGTAAATGAGTGTTCATAGTTTTAAACCATGTTAGGTACTCATGTACAACAAATATGTAAAAAAGAATAGTGAGTACCAAAAATTTATAGCAATGTTAGGTACTTTTAAACAACTTATGCAAGACATAATATGGGAAGTGTAAAGTAAAGAGGAAAAGCCCACTAGGAAGAAAATCACTCAACAAAATTTAATGGATACTATGTCATCTATGCAATTGCTATGAAGAAGGATGGTGTTGCTGATCAACCCCATCATGAATATTTTCTCAAATATGTATTATACCATCATATGAAAATATATTTTCTGCTATTCGAGCCTTGTACTTTCTAACAATAGCAACTCTCTCTCGTGGAGTACCAAAAAATGAAAACTATTTCTTTGTGACTTGACAATTTCACCAGCTAGTTGACTAGATAAATGTAGGGTATTTTGTGTTGTTTGTAGCATGAAATATAGATCTATAATTGGTTTTTTATGGAATTCTAAATCATATACTCAAATATAATTATAAATATAATCCAAAGAGTATGCAAAATCATCTTGAAGATCTCCTTCAAAATGAGGTGTTGGAGAGACTAAAGTAGTAAGAATAAAGATTGATGAAGAAACTTTCGGTGGTAAGTGTCAATTTCTAGGAATAAGGATGGATCAGTGGCAGGAGTTGGGTGGAAAGTGTAAAATTCAATATAAATTTCAATAGAATGAAAATTTACATTGTATGAACAAATGGATATTTTATCTAAGCATAGTAGAGACAACCATGATTGTTCAAACAATGGTATGCTTAAGGTTTTCCATCAAAATAAATTCTATTAACATAGTAATTAAAGTCAATTTTATTTGTATGCTTATTTTAAATATGAATGATAATTGAAGAGAAAATTTTTTTATTTTAAGCACAATTGCATGATCTAATTGTGAAATAGAATACTAGACTAGCTACTTGCAAAACAAGAAAGAAGAGAGAATAAAACTATTAAGAAATTGACTAATGAACCAAGGGGAAAACTAGAATTACACATAAAAGTTGATGATGTATTTTTTTTTAACATGAATATAATATATAGACTCTCAAGAAGGAAGATCTAATTCAAATTATGTTGGGATTCCAAGAGAATACACTCAACGAACAACAAAAGCACTTTCCTTGGTTAGCAAGTAAGTCAAAATTAGACTAGAGGTCCAATATTAGACTGGAGGCCCAAAATTAGAAAAATATGAAATAATGGAGTGAAATAGAAGTAAGTGGAGATAAAAATTAGTTATGATTGATTAACAACGCTCACATGCAAAAAAATAATGAGTCAAACTCTAAAATAGGACTAAAAGTCAACTAAGATTCAAGGGAGCAGAGAGAAAAATTGTAGCAAATTGCTAAAAATTAGGGAGGAATTTTGCATTCAAAATAGGCATGCATATGCACGAGGGAATGTGCATTAATGTAATGGAAGTATCCATGTCATCCTATGACCAATTTCTAGTCAATGCCACATGTCATCGAAGGTAGCACCCCTTGCTAAAAATAGAAAACCCTAAAAATGAGAAAATGTGCCAAATGATAGGGAACATCTATTAGGGAATTAAACGTGGTCATATGTGGCCCCAATAATTTATATAATAGGGTATAATTATGGAAAAAATATACTCCTTGATGAGGTATCGATGAACTATTGAGAGCAATAAACCCCAACACCTCCCATAAGCCCAATTCAGACGCATTAAGTATGCTACTGAACGAGTCTTGGAAATTTTCAACCATGTTAGGCACTCATGTACAACAACTATGTAAAAAATATTAGTGATTTTATCAATGTTAGGTACTCATGAAACAACTTATTCAAGACATAATATGGGAAGAGTAATGTAAAGAGGGAAAACCCAGTAGGAAGAACCCCCCCCCCCCCCCCCCCCTTAAAATATAATGCATACTATATCATCTATGCAATTGCTATGAATAAGGATGGTGTTACTGATCAACCCCATCATTAATATGTCCTCATATATGTCCTAAACCATCATATTAGAATACTTTTTCTGCTATTTGAGCCTTGTACTTTCTAACAAAGAAATATTATGGAGTACCGAAAAATTGAAAACTAGTTCTCTGTGACTTGAAAATTTCACCAACTAACTGACTTGCTAACTGTAGGGTATGATGTGTTGTTTGTATCATGTTTTCTAGATCTATAATTGTTTTTTGGCGGGATTCAGGGAAAATTTTAAGGATGGAAAATTACCTTGAAGTTTAAAAACATTGGCGAATCTCACTTGTCCCTAATATGTAAACTATAAATTTTTTATTGATGTATTTGTGAAAGTATTAAAATTTATAGTGATTTTATATATACTCTCTATATAATGTTGGTGATTTTTAACGTAAAATAATTTTATATTGTAAAATTTGGGCGAATCATTTTTATAAAAAATGGAAATTGGTGAATCATTTTTTTGGAAAAATCATGTAAATTAGCCCACCTTTGAATATTAGCCCCTAAAATTTTCCATGATGGAATTTAAAATAAGATCCTAAAATCTATTTAGAAATATGATCCAAAGAGTATGAAAAATCATCTTGAAAATCTCCCTCAAAATGAAGCGTTGGATAAGCGAATGTAGTAGGAATAAGGATTGATGAGGAAAATTTTGGTGGTAAGTGTCAATTTCTAGGAATAAGGATGGATCAGTGGTAGGAGTTGGGGCGTATGTCAAAGTCAATATAAAATTAAATTGAAGGAGAATTCACATCATATGAAAAAATGGTTATTTGATATAAGCATAACAAAGACAACCATGATTGTTTAAACAATGGTATGCTTAAGGTTTTCCATCAAAATAAATTTTATCAACAAGTAACTAAAGTCTAGTTTATTTGTATGTTTATTTGAAATATGAATTATCATAGAAGTGAGAAATATTGGATTTTAAGCACAATCACATGATCTAATTGTGAAAAAAAATACTAGACTAACTTCTTGCAAAACAAGAAAGAAGAGAGAATAAAATTGTTGAGAAATAGACTGATGAAACAGGAGAAAAATAGAATTACTCATAAAATCTTATGATGTATGTTTTTTTAAAATGAATATAATATATAGACTCTCTAGAAGGAATAAATAATTCAAATTAGGCTAGGATACTAAGAGCATATACTCAATGAACTACAAAAGCACTTTCCATAGTTGGCAAGTAAGTCAAAAATAGTCTGGATACCCAAAATTAGAAAAATATCCAATAATGGAGTGAATTAGAAGTAAGTGGAGTTAAAAATTAGTTATATAATTAATCAATAACCCTCACATGAAAAAAATAACGAGTTAAACTCTAAAATAAGACTAAAAGTCAACTAAGAAAGGAACGAGAGAGAAAAAGGGTGGTAAATTGCTAAAAAATAGGGAGGAATTATGCATTCACAATAGGCATGATTGTGCATGAGTGAATGCAAATCATTGTAATGGAAGTATTCATGTCATCCTCTGGCCATTTTCTAGTCTGTGCCACATTCCATTCTAGGTAGCACCCCCTACTAAAAATAGAAAACCCTAAAAAGTAGAAAATGTGCCAAATGATAGGGAACATCTATTAGTGAATGAAAAGTGGTCATATGTGCCCATAATAATGTATATAAGAGGGTATAGTGATGTATAAAATGTAGGCCATAAGGAGGTAATGATGAACTACTAATGTACCCCAACACCTCCCTTAAGCCCAATAGAGAAGCGTCAAGTATGCTAGTGAACGAATCTGGAAATTTTTAGCCATGTTAGGTACTCATGTGCAACAACTATGTAAAAAAATTAGTATGTCTTGAAAATTTTCAGCTATGTTAGGTACTCATGAAAAAATTTATGCAATACATAATATGAGAATAGTAAGGTAAAGAGGGAAAACCAAGTAGGAATAAAACCCCCCTCAAAATATAATACATATTGTTTCATATATGTAGTTTCTATGAAGATGGATGGTGTTTTTGATCAACCCCATCATGAATATGTCCTATATGATTATATTTTAATCCTTTTTCTGCTATCTGAGCCTTGTACATGCTAAAAATAGGAACGAAATCTCGTGGAGTACCAAAAAATTGAAAACTAGTTCTTTGTGACTTGACATTTTCACCAACTAGCTGACTAGCTAACTGTAGGGTATGATGTGTTGTTTATAGCATGCAATCTAGATATATAATTGGTTTTTTATGGACTTCTAAATCATATCCTAAAATATAATTATAAATATGATCCAAAGAGCATGAAAAATCATGTTGAAGAGCTCCCTCAAATGAAATGTTCGAGAATCTATTTGTTATACGAAATTGTGATCTATGGATAAACCAAATTCCCTAAGTGTGGTGTCTATCACTTAGAAAAACAGAGGAAATAATAACTATCACTTTCTCTAAAACAAGTAGATATATAGAATGGGAAAGGATCCTACTTGTGATTCTTTCACTTATCCTTCTCCTTATGTCTTTGTTGTTGTCGCTCTCAATCCAACTCAAGACGCTAGATCAATTCCTACAAACACAAACAAAGATCAAAAAACAACATGAAATATACATATATCTACTTATCTTACTTCAATCAAATCGATTAGATCTGAAATACATACATCATTCAAGAATACATTGCACAATAAATAGATACATGTGTATGGGAAAATGAACAATAATATTTATTAAAGAGTAGAAGGGAAATGTTACAGCCAATGGACAGATTTTTTTTCAACCTGCTCCGACTTCATTCCAGCCTCATCACATCGAGCATTATCCCAGCAGCATATCATTACTTTCACTATCTTATCAAATGATAATAAAACAGCATAACTTTACCAAATTTCTCCCTTCCCTAGCACTAGGATGCGTGCTCAATTTATAGGGAAATTGATAGTATCTTCTCAATGAATTACTTTCTAATAATAGGAAAGACATGTTTCCAAGTTCAGAGGTGTTATATGGACACTTGGATTCGAATTTTGACACATATAGAATCTTCTAGAAGGCACTGGCCATGTGGAGATTCCCAGAACAATGAGAATTCTGCTCCTAGGTGACCAACGCACCCTTCAGTGTCGGGAAGTGCACTGGAGTGAACCCTTGCAAGGAGGATTTAGAACTACAACCCAGATTCCCTTGCAGGTGAGTGTTGGTGAATCAATATGTGATATAACATATACTTCAAACCTTGGATATCTCACAATAGAATTCATGAATGAAATGTCTTCGCTTAGGGCATGTAGCAACTAAAATATAAGGGGATGATAGACCCTATTTCATTGTTCCTGGGGATGATTTGTAGTTTGACCAGGTCTTGGGGGATGATGCCCAAATTGACCTATAACAGCTACCCCCTAAAGCATGAAATCAAAATAATAATAGTATTTGTATGATATGCTTTACGATGTGATGAGCCGGAACTGAAGTGGAAGGTGACCTACATCAATCTTACAATACATTACATCATGATATATTTCATATTGATCACGAATTACTGAGGGAGGCATTCCCATGCTCAGCACATAAACTATCTAATAACATGTACATAGTTCATAAAGTCATTTACATTGGAATGTTTCCCAATATAGACATGCCTACATATATAGGCCCATGTTCGGATGACAATATGTATGTAAGGTCATCGTACAGATGTGTACAAAAATCCTGAAATCGCAACTCGGATGGATGAAACTAGATCCGAGGTCTTATTATCTTATTCACTCGATCATTCAGGTACAAGTCTAGCCATGTGAATATATTATTTATAGTTGAACATGGGAATACATCATCTGATTACTAGCCAATGATGTGAGTTTTTAACAGATGCAAGAGACCCACCATTGATGTTAATGGATCGCAAGGTACTGTAGTATAGTTTGCAAGGCTTCAATAGATGATTTGATGTCGAATGCCAAACAAAATGTTTTGGTCAAAGGTCTGGAAGCGAGAAAACTTGTCGATGATGTAACAAGCCTCAGGGTACTGGAAGATGTTTCTAAGTTAACTTCCTGGATGATGAGTTGATGTCGACAGGAAGAAACTTTATTGCGAAACAGGAGTTACTGATTTCGGAGACAAAATGTGACTTGATATAGCAATGTTCAGCGATGACTGTCATGAGAATGAAGCTTTATGAGTATTTCAGAAGGATGATGATTCACTGGATGATTTCTCTTGAACATATTGGCAACACTGAGCTGAGTTGCCATCATTGACCCAAAACCGAAGTGAAGGTATGATGAACCATAGGTATGAATGAACCATCAAGAATATTACCCAACCCAAAAGTCACGATGATGGATTGAAAGTGTCATGTTCAAGAGCAACCTGCTACCATAAAGTGTTCTGTTTGCTTTCCCAAATTTTCCCCGGTCATTTGTCGACCAATACCTCTTTATTTTTTAACAAGCTTGAGGAGGATAACATATGCTTTATCTATAATTCAACCCTTTGGGTGAATGTGTCGCTATTTAATAATTTAACGAGTCTAACGATAAATGAAACTTGATTCTTGCCATGATTGACAAGCCCATCGCTATTTTATGTTTTAACGAGCCTAATGACAGTGGAAACCCGGTCCTTTTTCATATTTAGAGAGTTTAAAAAAGAGGACAAAAGAAAAATCCATGAGCCCTTTTTCGTAAATTTCTCTCTCAGGTCCAAAAAAGTGTAAAATGATACCTGAGAGAACCTCCTAGCCATGTTCGACTAAGGTATTCCTTTTTCTTAAATAATCTATCTCAGTCTAGAAAAGGGTTAAACTTATACTGAGTAGATGTCGTTTCATTTACTTTTACAAGCTCTAAAAGACAAGTGCTCGACAATATTTTCACATTATCGGAGTCTGAAAAGAGCTAAAAGAAGACTCCAGGGGTTCCTTTTTTGTCGTTATCGAAGCTAGAAAAAGATATAAAAGTGTGCTTCAAGTCCTTTTTCATTTTTATCAAAGCTCGAAAAATAAGGATAAAAGTATCCTTTGTGGTCAAATCATTCTTCAATAAGTGTGCACGACTAATATGTTGATTCAGCTGTAAAAATTGTTCAGAACACCATCAAATGGATTAAAAATACCTGTTTCATAGAAAAATGAATAAAAACCATAGTCAAGGCATTAAATATTATTTGAAATAATAAAATTGACTAATTAAACGAGTTTTTACCATTTGAAAGTTACCATTTGAGAAATAGGAGCTCTGAACTAGTTTTTGCCCCCGAACTTCACAAGTTGATTGTGACAGATTTTGTAGATGATTTTCCTTGTCGTTCAATCCAAGTTGGAGCTATGAACCTTATCTTTCCTTTAGTATCATTTTCACTGCATTTCATGGTAAATTTTTAGGGTTTTTAACCCCTAGGGGTAAATCTACTACGCTCAGAGGGAAACACGCCCTTGAATGTCGAAAGGTGTGTTGCAATGCACTGAAATTGAAGGCCAGGTGCACTCCAATGCTCTGTCCCTTGACCTGGGGTGTGTTGGATGCAATTTCCATTCTTTTTTTTTTGTTGTGTGCCCAAAATTTCCCAAGTTTTTTGCATGAAATTGATCCTAATGATTCTTATTATTGTGTTTTAGGTATTCATCGAATCAAAATGATGATTACATGAAGGGAAAGAAAACATGAAGAACAGAACATGACTTCCCTAAATGATTCGGGTACAGTAAGAGCCCTCAGAGATTGTGGGTTACTAAAGTACTTTAGAGTGTCGGGCATGAGGCAGCAAATGGAACTATTGGAGTTCCTTGTTCGTTCATGGGATTCGACGATACAAGCTTTTCACATTGGAGACAAAGTGGTCCCAATATTAGTGGAGGACATTTATTTCTCACGGGATTATCGAGGTGAGGTTCACCCATTTCTCTTTGAGGGTCTACTCTTAGAGGAGAGTCAGTGAGAGATTACATACTGCAACACTGCCATGTAGGGTCTAAACCTACTAAGGATGGAAAAATAAACATCCACAATGTACGTGATTTTCCTTTGAGGACCATCCTATTCACTATCGTAAACATATCATTTCCACTACACTACATGTGGAAAACTTATCATACATGCAGTATGCACTCGAGTGTTTAGAACCAACAGTATTTAATTGGATTGAAATTGTCCTCTTTCAGATGAAAGAAAAACTCAACAAGGCAAAGGGAGGAAGGAAGAATAACTTCAAATATGGCTCGATCCTAATCTCCTTTTCCTTAGAGAGGATTCCATTGATGCAGCCCCAGCATGTTACACTGGGTATATCTGGCCCTAGAGATCCACAGATGCAGAGATGGGTAGAGTTGATGGCTAGACATGTTGGTCAATCGACCATCCTATTTTCTACTGCATTCTTCACCTAGTTTAGACAATAGATGATTGCCATAGATCAGTATGCATACGTAGGCATAGACTTCCGAGGAGATCCATACTTGATTCTACCATACAGTGCTCAATGGGGTGCAATTGGTAAGAATGTTTTGACCATGTTTTTTTATTTTTATAAGGTTTATACATGTTTTTTTATTTTGATGTTTCCCAAGACTAAAACAAATCTTTGATGTATGCAGATGTAGGTCGAGTTTGACCAGTGGGTCAGTCGGAGCATAGAGCAGAGGATCCAACAGAGAGGGTTTTCAGGAGAGAAGTCCTTCGGGATTTAGATATGACCGAGACTCTTGTTGAGCTACAGTAGAAAATAGAGGGATTGACTCTTAGAATTCTGGATTTTTGGATCGAAGAGTTACCCATGAGATTGCAGCACCATACTATTGGTGTTCCTAACCATTAGATGTGGTTATTGCGTGGGATATTTAGATCAGTAGCTTGTTATCACAAGCATCACTAGTTTACTTTGACATTTTGCATACATTTTGAGGTCATATAACCAATGTGTCTTGGGCACAAATTTCATAAAAACCTATAACTATCTATCTATTTATTTCAGTGTTTTCCTATGTTTATTGTGCAATCCTATTCAATTACGTGACGTGAATTGAAAATATGTCTTTACATGTGTTGCAAATGTCTGTTTATAACATAATTCGCTAAGGCATTAGTTAACGTGTTCAAGTTTCCTGGAAATGTGTTGATATTGAATGAAATCAAAATGTGTTTCCAAAATTCAAACTCTTAGGAACATACGATGTAGTGTTGGATTTATGACAGTAGAAACGTTAGAAGTACAACAAGTTGTGAGTCTAAACTAATGATGATGTGGTTAATACCAAATTAAATGACATCAGAGAGAAGTTGGATCAACGCGCTATACTCAGCGATATTATTTGTATATCGACCGATACAAATCCCTTGAAAACTCACTAACTCACCATTTAGAGAAAAAATGGCCCACTTTGCAAAGGATAGATTCTGCGTACTACGACTAGCACCATCAGCATACCCAATGAATGGTTCCAAATATTCAGACATCTGCGATGAAATGTAAAGAAGATTACTAACTTCAAGAAAACTCTACAAAAACAAACTAAGACAGTAAATGCAAATCAAAAGCATGTATTTAATATAATACAATAGTTTAATACGCTCATGTTTAAGCATGGTAACATTTAAGATACAACCCATTTTGAATTCCATCATAATCTACCAACTCGTAGGAGCCCTTATCAAGAACTCTTTGGACAATATAGGGGCCATGCCATAACGGCTCAAATTTTCCTGTACATATTACATCAGCTTCCGGGTCATAAAGTAAGACTAGGTCACCCTCTGAGAAGATGCAAGGCTAAACATGTTGGTCGTATTTCACCTTTATACGTCTCTTATGCGCTTCATTGGCCAATGCGGCTTCACGACATGTTTCATCAAGATGAATGAGGTTAAAGAGATGCACTTCTTCAAAAGAGGTGTCAGGTAACAAGTCAAAAACAAGTTTTAATGATGGTATTTCACATTGGATAGGCTAGATAGCTTCCAGACCATACACCAATTGAAAGGGGATGAATCTGGTTGCGTTTCTCACTAAGGTTCGATATGCCCACAAAGCCGAGTATCGGATCAAATTCCAATTTTTTTATGAAATCATATCATTTGTTGAAGCATTCATTTAAGAATATTGTTAATAGACTCAACTTGTCCATTGGATTGTGGATAATAAGGAGTACAACTATCATGCAACAGTCTTAATTTGGCAGTCAACTCATTCATCATGTGATTGCGAAAATGCTTACCATGATCTGTAACTATAGCCTGTGGAACACCAAACCGTGAGATGACATGATTGAAAAATAATAATGCAGCTATTTCACCTGTGTTATTGAATGTAGGCATCACTTCAGCCCACTTGGTAAAGTAGTCTACTGTGAAAATAATATAACCATGCCCCCCGAACGAACGAGGGTTGCAGGTCATGAAGTCAATGCCCCATTTTTCAAATGGTCCCACGACGATAACAGGATGCATCGATGCTGGAGATTTTTAGATTTTATAATAAAAAATCTGGCACGCATGACAACTTCTGAACGCAAGGATGCAGTCGCGAAATATGGTATGCCAAAAGTAACCAACGTGAGTATCTTCTGTGTGGTATCATATCCAGACAACTGTCTACCACAAGCCCTAGCATGAAAATCATTTAAAACCTTCTCGGCTTCCTCATGAGTGAGACACCTCCTTAAAATGGTATCGACACCATGACGATAAAGTGTATCGCCGACGATCAGATAATATTTTGCTTGGTATCGAATATGTCGTTCTTGAGAGCGAGAGGTATCGGGCCGAACATTGTGGGTTTGGAGATAAATGATAAAATCCCCATACCAAGGATCAGATGATCCGACCAGAAATAGAGACTCATCAGGAATTGATGGTTTTGATGTAGTGGCAGTACTATCATAGGGAAGGTCGCAGAGAAGCTCAGTCAAAACTAAATACTTCTTTGACTTGGATTTGATGAATTCCAAATAAAATTCCTGCAAAATGACAATCCATTTTGACTATTTTCCCCCCAGCAATTGACGTGATAGAATGTAAGTCATGCGGTTGTAATCCAAAATTCCAATGGTCTTTCGAAACAAGATATAATGGAAAAAAATTTGGACAACTTGAACAGTCGCCAAGGCAAGCTTTTCAACGTATGAATACTTCACTTCCGTATCATTGAGATTACGACTCAAATAATATATTAGATGTTCTATCCCATATTCTACTTGGACCAATACCATACAAATGGTTGTATCAGCTGCGGCGATATATAATAAATAATCACTCTGATAATTGGGGGGATAAATTAATGACACCTAAACAAGTGTATCCTTGACAGCATCAAAATAATTTTGTGCAACCTTGTCCCAATGGAAGGGAATCACCTTTTTCAAGAGACGATTAAATCCTTTAGCCATTTCGGCATAGTTGGGTATGAACCTCCTTAAGAAGTTAGCATTTCCTTGAAGTTTCTGTAACTGAAGAAAATTTGATAGCGCAGGAAAATCAAGAATAGCCTGGACCTTCAGTGGGTCGATTCGAATTCCTTCTTTTGAGACGATGAATCCTACCAAACGACTAGAAACAACACAAACCACACATTTAAGTGGATTGAGGCATATTTTGTATTGTCGGCAGCGTAGAAAGATAGCTCTCAAATGCATCAGGTGATCAGTTTGGTTTCGTGAATGCGCAAGTAAATTGTCTAGATAAGGTTGAACAATGTGCTTGATGTCATTGAAAGCATAATACATTGCTCTCTGAAATGTTGTCCCAACGTTATTTAAACCAAATGGGAGTTTCTGATAAGAGAATGTGCCCCAGGAATAGATGAATGTTATCTTATATTATTCCTATGGGTGGATATTGATTTGATTATAGCCAGAAAATCCATCAATGAACGAAAATATTTCACATCCAGCACAATCGTCAATAATCTGGTCGATAAAGGGAGTAGGATAGTTATCTTTTGGACAAGAAATATTTACATCTCAATAATCGACACACACTCTGATTGTCCCTTGTTTCTTCATGACAGGACAATGTTGGAAACCCAATCAGTAAGCGGAATAGGGTAAATGAAACCAGCAAGCAAAAAAAATTCAACTTCTGCTTTAGTGGCAGCAGCCTTCTTCGGATGAACAGGCCGAAGGCGTTGACATACCGGTCTGACATCATGGTACATTTTAATGGTGTGTTCAACGATACTAGTATCTATGCTTGGAATTTCCTCGTAATACCAAGCAATATATCACGGAATTCACAAAAGAGAGAGTGATAAGTTTCAAGTTCTGATAGAGAACAAGACATGCTGACATGAATGTTTTCTACAACATCGAGTTTGGTCAAAATATCGATAGAAATGGTTTCTTCAATATTTGATAATTTTTTCTCAGATTCGATTGCATTAATGGGAAAATAATTCAAAAATAATGTTTTGATCGATGGGTGATATAGTTTAATAAGATCATCTTCTTCGTAATCCTGAGTATGGGAACGATGATGATGATCTTCCCATGGTTCTCCTTATGGCATCATGGATTCCATAATGCTCTCATCATTCAAGAACGTGAATGAAAAAGGATCAGATGGAGTACCAAAATCGAATGAACGATCGACCCAAACGATCGGTGACAATGATTTCAAATTCACTGCCCAAGCCATGTATATTGATTGCTATGCCAGCTCAATTGGGTTGGGTGACAGGAATTCATCTAACATAACAACTTCAAAATCACCCGTAATCTTCCTTAAGTTACATGGAGTGGAAGATATCATGTAGCAGGTCTCTATGTTTGCAATTTATGTCGACGTTGTAGGCAATATTAATGTAAATGTTCCCATTAGGGAAGAATCCTTTAATATTCCTACACCAATGTTTTGAAGTGCTATTTCAGGTGCATGAACTAACGGAACGCTTCCAGTTACCTAGGAACTAGAGGCAAACATTAAGGAGATTTTATTTATGACTGTGATAACACCTTTATGAGGAAAGGTGATCATTCTAAAATATTTAGAGACGATCGCAGTCATAGCATAAACCCATGGCCTTTCAAGTAAAATGTTTTATTTAAGGGGTCTGTCAACGACCTAAACTTCAACATTTACTATTTTTCCCCCTAGTTCGACATGCAGGTTATTAATGATACCACAAGGCTTATATGTACGACCATCAAAAGCTTTCAATGTCGTAGGCGATTGAGATAGGCGCGATGAGCCAAGTGACTTCCAGTAGTTTAGAGACATAATGTAGGTATATCCTCCCTCATCAATAATAGTATGATGAACGAGGTGATTGAGAACATTTAGTTGGATGGAGAATGCCAATTCTACTGGTAATTGCGGCACATAGCCCGTATGATTAAAGACTACAAGATTGGAATATGTTAGATCGATTCCACCAATTGCCGACAACAAAGCCTGCTTCTGCGGGGGACAATTTTGAAGTACCTAAATCATCGACATAGCTTAAGGGGATTGAGCCAAATCCTCAACTATATTATAATTTTGAGCAGCTCGGGCTCGAGGATTGAATGTCGATTTTTGGACGACTCCCTTCGGTGGCTTTATTGTTAACTCAGGAATAACAGTTGGCGAAATAGATTTAATGGACGGATTCATGGTCAAGGTAGTAGGTTGATCAGTAGCCTGACTATCGTAATATTTATTTTGCATCAACACCAAAGCATCATTTTTTGGCTTCATGACAGATAGCATAAGCACTTGGGAACTAGAAGCTATATCTGTTGCAACCAAATTTGTGTCTGGATTCAGAAATCGATCTATCAACACAGTAGATGCATGCGAGGTCTTAATTAATTTTGAGACTTCGGTGTGGTGAGGATAGTATCGAACAAAGTTCTCCTCATTACATATTATGCAAGGGTAACAAGGTTTCCGATTGTTTCAGTTTGTTGATCAGATGATCGTTCCTGCGACGTTGAATTTTTATTTTTCTTCGCTTTCCCCTTTTTCTTACTTCTGAGTTTCTTGTCACTTTTTCCTTTGTCAAATGACGTGACATGGATTTTAGAAGAAGGTTCGGGATCATATGCAGTAGAGTGATGTGTGCTTGCAGTACCGATCATATCGTCGTCTGCAAGAGAGTCCTTAGATGGAGGAGGAATAGTAAAATTAGATCGCGACGTGTTGGGAATTTTCTCATAGAGCATGCCAAACTGAGTATAAATCAAATCTAAGTACTGGGCACGAGAAATGAACTGCTCTTTAGTGATGAAGCCACTCTTAGCCACATCCTCGGTGATAGATGGCAACAAGGACTTAATGAACCACTCAGCAAGGAGATGATCAGGAACAAATGTCTTGACCATTCTACGACGACGATGCCACTCATGAATATGATCAGAAATGTGAGTAGCATTAGTCTATTTGAAATTGGTCAAGAGTTCCATTCTAGTTTCATATCGTATGGGTAACTGGAAGTGGTTCAGAAAGGTAGTAGCTAAGGTAGTGAAATTATAAAATGAAGCTCATGGTAACTAAATGTACCACTTCACAGTTGGACCAATAAGCGTACGCTAGAAAAGACATAGTCAGACGGAATCATCATTTAAAGAGTTGGATGAATACCACAAATGATAAGTCATAACATGCATTGAGGAGTCTTCTCCAAGGTTTCCATTGAACTTAGGAATATCCGAGGGTAATTTATGTGGTATCATCGGCCACCAAGGAGCATAGCTTACTGGATCGTTGGTAATTCGGTTTAAATCAGGTAATTTTAAAGTTGCAACAAAGCGAAACTATCGATTTAGGTCAGGTTGGGCATAGCCAGGGTATGATGGAATTTCTTAGGCAGCGGGCCTTTGAACACCAGCATAAGGAATTAGTTGTTGGTAACCCAGATAGGGGTTGTTTTGATAAGCAAACGCTTGAGGATTCTATTGACCAAAACCTGGGTAAGATACTTTTTTTTGGAATGAATGTTTTGGAATTTGCGCTTGTGGCTGCCAAGGTGTTTGTCCACCAAGATTATAATCCAAACTAGAATAGCTTGGATTTGGTTGTGAATAGGTAAAGCTTGGTTGTGCCTACGACATCCCATAATAGGGTAATCCAACTTGTGAATAAATCATTCTAGATACAGGAGGTTGTTGTAAACTAGGAAGGAGTTGGAGTCTGAGGGACCAATACTTGAGGGTATTGGGTTGAAGGAACCGCCTGAGACAGTTTAGATACAACACTTTGAGCGTGTAACAAGGGTAAGGATGTATTAACAAGTGTAGCAGATGTGGGTGCAATAGGTTGAACCAGTTGATATGATTGCACAACCATTTTTTGGTTGAAAAGGTAAAATAGGTTGCCACTAACAAACAACCATTCTGACATTAGGATGACCATATAACGATGGATTATTTTCAAAATGGGTGACCATATGTTTCCCCCTGTCATGAGGAGTGTAATAAGATGGAATATATTGTTCTCCAAATGCTGGGAATCCAATTGAGATTGTACTAGATGGAATATACCCAGATGGACCAGCTTGATATCGCAGTGAAGATGTATATAAAGGATCAAGCCATTCAGTACTCATTATAGATGTACCAGATAGCATACTAGATTATGAAATTGGTGAAGTCCATGGATTTGAGGATGCACCAGAGAAGGTTCCAGATAAATATTGGTAACCAGGTGGGATGGAAGGGCCACCATATAAAATTCTCTGGTGATGTGGTGAACATCGACAGGGTAGCAAGAGTAGGTGATGTTGCAACTGTAACAGAAGGTACAGCCATATATATTGACTCATCCATGGTCATATGACCCAATGTATACCCTACAGGATCTACGGGAACTCGAATTGACATGGGATCAAAGAAATCAGTGTGAGGTGATTGAGGAAAAGTATCATAAAGATAAAGCTCTGGTCCAAAATGATTTGGAGTCGAAGGTGTTTCATCTTGTGATATTTATTCAATCAAAATCAAACCAAGTGGAAGAATTTCGCCGTCAGGCCCGAGATATATTTCAGGTGGTTGACCACACGATATGGGAGACTCAATGGCTACAATGGATTTTGGAGCTGCCAATACAGGAAAAACTTCTCATTGTCCGACTTCAGGATCTAGATGTTCTGGTAAAAGAATGATGAGATCTAGATCAACTTCCACTTGAACAACGTCAGGTTCGGGAGGTATGGTCTCACTGGTTGGATGGATCATGACCACAAGTAGTTGCGAGGACTCTATCTCGATAATAGTGGATGAACCAGGATTTGTAGAAACAACTCAAGACGACTCTAGTATATGTGAGGATGATGTCGCACCAGAGGTACTGACAGTACTAGTTTTGGTAGAACAATGTCACCTTCGCCGACCAGAAATGGATTCTACTGGTAAATATGGTTTAAGTGTTATTCTTCGTGAATGATAGGTAAATGGATGTTCTTCTTCCACGATGAATGATTAATTTTATGAAAAAAAAACAAATAAACAAAATAAAAGGGTAATTCTAGGCAAAAAGGTTTACCAAGTAACTATGAACTGCAGAACATCTCTTGGCGAACCGAGAAGTATAGGCAGGCAATCTCCCTGAATGTTGTGTCCAGTGTATCACAAGTTACAAGGAAAATGACACAGTTACCTATGGATGGATAGAAACCTAAAGTTGTCCTTACAAATATACCCGAAGTTACGTGGAGGCCCAAGTCTGTATTAGCATTGTCTAATGTGAAACCGCACAGTGAGAGCACCCCTTATAATTTTCGTACTAGAATATTGCCCTATATACCCGAAGGTACGTGGACGATCTTTGATATACTTACATACGTGGAGTGAGGTATCACACTCGGAATGTATCGTAGACAAGTTAGCGACAGTTGTTATGTTTAGCGATGTCAGAACACGTCTCTAACCTAGACCTTCTAAATGTTATTGTTAATGTTCCAATGCTTTCTTAGGTAAATTCAAATAAATTTTATGTTGATCTTGTTTAAAATTTTGTCTTTGAGGTTCACCGCATGATGTAATGGAAATTCATAAAAATGCAAACTAATTGATAAAAAAACTTTTCAATTTAACTTTTTCAATGAAAATCCTAGCTACTAATAGAAAGAGCAATCAGATTTTGAGCAAACAACAGAGAGCACAAACTAAATGCAAATTTCCTAACTTGTTCCTATGCAACACACACAATTCACTATATGCACATGCATGTTTTTCTTTTCAGTTCCCTTAATATGAATGACAGAAAGGAAAGTATATGCATAAACCAATCATGTCACAGGTGTTTTCTTTTGAGAAACGAGGAATAACAAAAAAAAAATTCTTAGGAAAATGAAGAATGGAACTACAATTTTCCTACAGGAAACGAGGAATGAAACAACAATTTCCTTTTATAAAAAAAAATTGATTTAATGCAAAAATAAAATACTTTGAATTTGATTTTCCAATGATAAAGAAAAACACTAAAGAGACATTAAACAAATTTACTTTTCAAAGGAGGAAGAATAGGAAAGTTTACTGGTCTCTAAGAGGTATCAGACATTTGAGAATACAACAAAAAAGTGGCTAAGATTGAAAGCAATGACAAATTTAGATGGAATTTTGTTGGCTGAGGGGGGAAACACAGTCTCTAAGGGGAGATAGTGTGTTGCAGAGCACCCCTAAGTGGGAGACAGTGCACTGCAGTGCATTGTGTCTTGACCAACAGTGCGTTGGGTGTAGCTAAGATTGAAAATCAAGCAACTAGACACACTTCTAATGCAATTTTTTCATTCAAATGACTGATAACAGAAAGTAGATTCTATTGATGAGGATAAACAGAGGCAAAAATGCCAGGAATGATAGGATACTCCCCAGCGGAGTTGCCAATTTTTTATACATAATTGTGATCTATGGATAAACCAAATTCCCTAAGTGTGGTGTCTATCACTTATAACAACAGGGGAAAGAATAACTATCACTTTTTCTAAAACAAGCAGATATACAGAATGGGAAAGGAGCCTACTTGTGATTATTTCACTTCTCCTTCTCCTTCTTTCGTTGTTGTTGTCACTCTCAATCCAACTCAAGTCCCCAGATTGATTCCTGCAAACACAAATATAGAACAACAAACAACATGCAATATATTGATATCTACTTATCTTACTCAAATCAAATCTATTAGATCTAAAATACATACATCATTCAAGAATACATTGCACAAGAAATAGAGACATATGTATGGGAAAATGAATAGTAATATTTATTAAACAGTAGAAGGGGAATATTACAACCAATGGAATGATTTATTTTCAACCTGCTCCAGCTTCATTCCAGCCTCATCACATCCAGCATTATCCCAACAGCATATCAATACTTTCACTCTCTTATCAAATGAGAATCCAACAGCATAACTTTACCAAATTTCTCCCTTCCCTAACACTAGGATGAGTGCTCAGTTTATAGGGAAAATGATGGAAGTCTCTCAATGAATGACTTTATAATAATAGGCAAGGCATGTTTCCGAGTTCAAAGGTGTTAGATGGACACTTGGATTCGAATTTTGACACATATGGATTCTTCTAGAAGGCACTCACCATGTGGAGATTCCCATAACAATGAGAATTCTGCTCCCAGGTGACCAACACACCCTTGAGTGTCGGGAAGTGCACTAAAGTGCACCCTTGCAAGGAGGATTTGGCACTGCAACATAGTTAGTCCCTTGTAGGTGAGCTTTGATGAGTCAATAGGTGATATAACATATACTTCAAACCTTGGATATCTCACAATAGAAGTCATGAATGAAATGTCTTCACTTAGGGCATGTAGCAACTGAAATATAAGGGGATGATAGACCCTATTTCATTGGTCTTGGGGATGATGTCCAGTTTGAGTGGGTCTTGGGGGATGATGCCCAAATTGACCTATAACATTAATGTAGTAAGAATAATGCAAGTTATCAAAGAAGAATGTTTTCATGTCACAATATGATTAGAGGAAATTAATTCTAAAATCCATTTAGTAGATTGTGAAGCAATAGAATCCAAAGAATTATCCATACCTTGATCCTTTCATGGCTTGTTTTTAGTCTTCTTCTTGACATTGTTTAGAATGGAGTCATTTAGATGATGTTTTTGAACTGTTTTGACCATTAAATCAATTGTATTCACCATACCATAGCTCCCTCATTCCTTGTTGTAGTAGTTTCACTTTGTTCTCTCATTCTTATATTTTTCTCCATCGAGAATATTTGTCTCCTTATTAGATTGAGATATTTCTCCTTCTATTTGATCAAGATCCCTTATTTTATGCTCGCCTTTCGTGTTGTCACCCTTCAGTGAAAGTGCATAGGGTGTGGAAGGCTTAAGAGTCCCAATGTGTATGAGATTATTCTGCTCATGTATTAAGGACTCAATGAAATCATCCAAATATTGAATCTTTCAATTCTTACCCATGGAGAGTTCAGTAGTATGGAATGAAGAGATAAAGATAAAATATTGATGACCTAGTTTAGAAAGTATAGAAAGGACAAGTTGTTCCTCCTTCCTCTCCACACCACAATGTTTTATCTATATTATTAGCATATTGAACTTGGAGAATAAGTCATGTAAGGTCTCGAAATTGTTTGCATCTAGACTAATCAACTCATTCTCTAGCTGATGTCCTCTCAACTCATCTTGAGTGCCAAATAATCCCTCTAGTTCTATCCAAAATTAATTAGGTGTTGAGCATGACTCAACATGAAAGAGTAGATTAGGGAAGATACACAAAAAAATGATCCCATAGGTTTCATCTATCCTGTTGAATTATTTTTATTTCTCAATGGCTAATGAGGTTCAGTTTTAGTTCCATTTTAATTCTTTATGGTCCCTTACTGTGCCACAATAAAAGGATCTTTGGCTTCTAGTCAAAGTAATTGAAAGGAGTGAGGATCAATGTGAGTTGCTCCATTCTCTGTGGGTTATTCTATTCTTGTGAAATATATAATAAAACATTAATATTTTTCACAAACTTGCTTATGCTTTAATACAATGTTTGATTTTAAGCACAAGCACTTGATCTAAGTGTGAAAAATACTAAACCAGCTACTTGCAAAACAAGAAATAAGAGAGAATAAAATTGTTGAGAAATTGAATAATGAACCAAGGGGAAAATTCAAAATACTCATAAAATATGATGATGTATTATTGCTTAACGTGAATACAATATATAGACTCTCTAGTAGGAAGAACCAATTCGAATTAGCTTGGGATTCCAAAAGCACACACTAACTACAAAATTATTTTCCCTAGTTGGCAAGTAAGTCAAAATTATATTGGGAAACCCAAAATTAGAAAAATATCCAATAATGATCTCAACTAGAAGTAAGTGGAGTTAGACATTATTTATAATTGATGATAACTCTCACATGCAAAAATCTAACTAGTTAAACTCCAAAATAGGACTAAAAGTCAACTAATAAAGGGAAGAGAGAGAAAAATGGTGGCTAATTGCTAAAATTTAGGGAGAAATTGCACATTCACATTAGAAAGGAATATGCATGAGAGAATGTGAATTAATAGAGTTGAATTATCTATGTCATCAGCCAACCATTGTATATTTAGTGCCACATGTCATCCTAGGTGGCACTCCTACTAAAAATATAAAACCCTAAAAATATAAAATGTGCCAAATGATAGGGAATGTCTATTCACGAATGAAAAGTGCTCATATATACCCCTAATAGTGTATAGAAGAGAATTTAATGATGGCAAAAATGTAGGTCCTAATGAGGCCTTGATGAACAACGTGTGATGTGCCCAAATAAGTAGTGTAGTTTGAGCTTGTTTCTAAACAAAAACAACATGGATTTTAGGATCCATGAATCCCCATGGAATTCCCTAGAGATAATGTATCTAATACTTGGTTTGAAAGGATCCATCACAAGCTAATGCTAAGAAATAAAGTTTCACTTTTTCTATTGAAATTTATTTCATATAGCTAATTATAAAATGTATCATTATTTTCCTTGAATACAACTTTTCTATAAGCTCAATTTTCAACCCTAAATTTTGAAAAGGCGCATGACTTAATATAGTTTCTCATGTGTCACCATGAATTCATCCTCAATAAAATGCTTATTGTCTCCACTTAATCACTCAACCTTTAAATTCCTTGGCCCAATTTCTTCACACATTATCATATTTTCCTCTTCTATCTAGTCCAAAGTGAGAGTTAGGTTTACCTTCCACCATATTGTTTGATAAAGTCATTGGGCGACATTGCTCTTTAACTTGTGCTTTATAATTTCAATTTATCCTAATAAATTAAAAATAAGTGATTTTATAATAAATGTTTTTCATCATCCTAATTTTATAAATTTAATATAAAATAATATAAATACCTTAAATAGCTAATCCACATCTCTCTCGTTAGTAGTTAGTCATTCATTTTAACAATAATGATATTGGTGAACCAATCCTTTGTTTATAAGTGAGTGATGCATTTAGTGGTAGGTGGCTTACTTATCTATTTAATCTTATATTCTAAAACCCATAATTAATGAAAATATTATAATAAATATTCTATATTTTAATTTTATTATATTATTAATTAAAAAAACAAAAATAATCCATCTTTCATTCATCATTTTCCAAAAAAAAAAATCAGGTACATGGGATAGTTTTACTATTCCTTATTCTTTATTGCCTATCCATTAACAAAATATTTTTAAAATTAAAAATCATTCAAACTTTTAAAAATAAATAAATATATATATATATATATATATATATGCAATGACTCACTTGTCATAATTGGTTTGTCTTTTACCTTATGCAACTCTATCACTCACTTTATGAATGGTCTCTATCTCTTTGTAAGATACCAATCTTTGTGAATCTTTACTTTACGTGGGAATTTATGAATGTAATGGTCAAAAGAATCTTGCACATACAATGAGAGGGCCAACAAACTTATTTAGAGAATCTCAACTTTCTTTTTGCGTAACATTGTCCCAAAAACCTTTTCCCTACTTTCATTTGTAATTATTGGAATATTTTTTTGGTTCGATGATAAGAAATAAACCATATAAGGATGTATTCTAGTGTATCGATATGGAATCAAATATTATTTTAATATGGAGTTGGTTTGTATATCTTTATTAAAAAATTTATTAAATTATATTAAATTGGGTATTGTAGTGTATTAATAGGGAATTGGGTTTCCGGATACGGTATTAATGTAAATTTGGATTTATTATTAATTATTTATTATTTAAAATTATTTACATATTAAAATATATTTTTTTAGTCATTTAACATTAGTCTTATTATATTTTTTTTGTAAGTTCAACAATGATGAGGTTACATTATGGTCATGTCCAAGAATAACACCTAAATAGGGCAGGAAATTAAAGCAGTGACTTAACATCTAGGAGTGTCGTTACAATGCACTAAATCACCATCTATCCAAGACCCTATGGACAATTTCATTACACATTTTATAGAAAATTTATAAGAAATATATAATTGTTAGTGATATTTTACATCTAGTATGAGGATCCCAAAAGTGATTCGTATATGTGATTTATAATTTATATTTAAGTTATTTCAATACATAAATGAGTAATTGTTAATTTATCAAGAAGAGGTTGCATTCTAATTTGTTTGGTTTACAAAACTTGGTAAAAGAGTTATCTGATTCAAAAAGCTACAAGATCCTTGCCTTCTCTTAACTCGAGTCCAACTAACCACTTGATTAGGGTTGTTATACTTTCTATCAATAAAAATATATTATAATTATTAATTACATTATCATGCCGCTAATTCATGGCTCCTTTTTCCCTTCCCAAAATATTCATGTTTCTCAAATAAAACCAATGGCAATGGTATTGATTCTAGATTCATCATTGTATCAATGCCTTTGTCACACCATTTTGGAGATGGAATAATGGTTTTTGTCAAGGCTACATGGATAGTTTTTTCTAAGGCCTTGCTTGGTTCTTCCAAATGGTGCTCCATTGTTGAAGGTTTGACATGTGGTGCTCATGGGAATATAACAACCTAACAGTGAAATCATATAGTGGGGTGGGAAATACGCATAACTTTTGAGTTTTGTTCAATGATATCTATCCTCACCCACACAAATACCATGAGGTCATTGCATACAAAACATATTCAATTTGATAATGAATCTTAATAGTGATGGTAATCTCCTAGCTCACACCAAGATAAAGCACGCATCTCTCAATTCTCTACCAACATGAAAAATGATGCCTCATGAGGTTGAGGTTGGGCTGTCATCGTCACTCAAAATTTGAACTTAAAATTATGGAACATTCAAAGAGAATAATGAGAGACTTTCTATCACTAATAATTGTGTTGAAATGTTAAAGGGAGCCCCGAATTGATGACTCCTTTTTCCCTTCCCAAAATATTCTTGATCCTCAAATAAACTAGTGGGAATGGTGTTGATTCTAGATTCATTATTGTAGCAATGTCTTTTTCACACCATTGTGGATATGGACAATGGGTTTTGTCAAGGCTACATGGGTAGACTTTTCTAAGGTCTCACTTGGTTCTTCTAAATGGTCCTCCATCGTTGAATGTTTGACCTATAGTGCTTATGGAAAGATAACAACTGTAGGGAAATCATATAGTGTGGTGGTAGAACATGCACAACTTTTGAGTTATTTTCAACAATATTTCTCCTCGCACACCTAAATATCATGAGGTCAACACAAAATAGTATATGAAATTTGATAATGGCTCTCAATGGTGATGATAGTTTCCTAACTCCCATTGAGATAAAAAAAACATATCTATTAATGCTTTATTAGCATGACAAAGAATGTCTCATGAAGCTAAGTTTGGGTCATCGTTTTAGGTCAAATTTTAAACTTAAACATGTGCAACATTCAAACTTTGAAAACAATGAGAGACATGGATACATTAAGGGTTGAATTTTGTTCCGACTATGATGATTTTTTTGTGGTTATTTTTAAATTTTTAAGATAGTATGTATATATATATATATATATATATATATATATATATATATATATATATATATATATATATATATATATATATATATATATATATATATATATATATATATATATATATTGTAGGTTTTAACCATGTGCAATTAATCATAAAAAATGATTCTTAATAAAAATAAAAAATATACACTAGCAAATACACAAACTTACACAGAGATTTTACCCTGGAAACCCAAACTTGGAAAAACCAACAAGATTTTTTCCATTATATTTTTTTTACAATACTACAATACATATATACCTCGCAACATGAACTTCCAATCCAACTGTAGTTCCATAACCAAAACTATGAAACCATGGGGAAAACCACCATGTGCAATAAAACTTCTTTCAACAAAACTATGGGCCAAAAACCGCCAAAAAACATATGCAAAAAAACCATCCATTTTTTTTTTCTATAAGCACTATCCTAAACCTGGTGCAGGGGGGATCTCGCCCCCTGTATACCCCCCCCCAGACCCCCCTTTGTTCTTGGTGCATGTTATTCGTGCAAATAATACAACACATATCCAACACACACACACACACACACACATAACAATATCTTTAACAATCTTAATTTTCTAATTTTATCTTGGACATATGTAGTCTTTTCCTAAATACTATATATGTCCAAGATAAATATTGGAAAATAAATATTGTTGGAAAGATTGTTTTTGGGATTTTGATGCCTAGTTTGGATACTATATATTTGAAGCTATTTTTACTCAAAAAACATAGATCAAATTGGAGCATTGGATCCACGTTGTAAATCTTATTTCGATACCTTTCCAATGATACATGCCACTTCGACTAACCCAATAGAAATGATGAAATATGAAGGATTTCGTTAGGATGAACCAACCAAAGTATAAGCAAGCCAACCCAAAAAACATTTGCAAGTTGGCCCCATAAGTGAACATATAAACACTATTAATAAATTATAAATGAGTTCATTTGATGTGTATCAAATAAATAAGATATTTGATATTTTCAAGTGGAGTTGAGGAATATTTTTGGGGTGATTCTTGGAGATTAAAGTTGAAGGAAAAATGTGATTTATCGAGTGAAGAAGTCATCTAGCCATTTTCACTATATATTTTCTTCTGGGATGTTTCAAGTCATGAAACTTGGAGGATACAAATGGAAAATATTCATGTACACTTTTTTATAATTCCAAACCTTGGTTCATTTTAATTTCAGAGATATGCTCTAAGTAGTTCAGGGTTCCTGAATGCTCTCTAAATATGCTCAAAACAAGTTAGATTGTATTTTTAGTACAAATTTCTTTCTGAGATATTTCAAATTGTAAAATATGATGGAGAAATACAATATATCTCAAGATACCAATGGTATAAATTTTAGACCTTGTTTCGTCGTAATTTCAAAGATATGATTTGAGGGAGTTAGTGTTCCGGATTCTCCTAAAATATGCTTCAGACATGCCAACTTGGTGTTTTCGCTATAACTTTCTTGATAATTATTTTAGAGTAAGAAATATGGAAGAGTTTGAGAAGATGTCTCAAGGTACTAGTGGTAGAAATTTTGTGCTTTGTTTCACTATAATTTCATATATATGATCTAAGGAAGTTAGTGTTCTTGAATTCTCCTGAAAAATGCTTCAAATAAGTGAACTTGATATTTTTGCTATCTTTTTTTATAAGATATTTTAGGCTATGAAATTTGGAGGGGATATAGAAGATATCTCAAGGTTCCAATGGTAGAAATTTCAGACCGTGTTTTTCTATAATTTTAGATATATGATTTGAGTAAGTTATTGTTCCTAAATGCTCCTGAAACATGCTTTAAACATGTCGAATTGGTATTTTTTCTATATATATATTTCTACGATATTTTATACTATGAAATATGGAGGATATAGAGAGTATATATCAAGGTACCTCTAGTTGAAATTTCATATTTTTTTCTCTATAATTTTGGAGATATGATATGAGGAATTTAGTGTTCTTGAATGGTCCTAAAACATGCTTCAAATTGGTCAACTTGGAATTTTTGCTATAAATTTCTTTATGAGATGTTTTAGACTATTAATTTTATAGAAGACAAAGAATATATCTCTAGGTATTTATGGTGGAAATTTCAAAATTGGATACATGGCATGTTGTGCAAGTTTGTTCTTGGGAAGAATCCAAAAGCAACAAATTTTGGGAGAAGTAGACCAGGTGAAGGAAGAAGCAACAACTAGAAAGTAGACTTGGTGAAGGAAAAATTAACTAACAAACCTATTGAAGGCATAAGTAACAAGCATACTCGATGAAAGAAAAAAAAAACTAACAAAAATTGTGAAGAAGCAAGCAGAATCAACGAAGTAGGTCAGTGCATACAAAGAAACAAAGGGGATTGGTGTATCTTGTGTATTGGTAGCTAAAAAGCAACAAAGGGGATTGGTGTATCTTGTAGGTTGGTTCCTACAAATTTATGTAACAACAAGTTGGTTCCTACGAAGTAGTAGAGGGTATTAGTGTCTCCTATAGGTTGGTTTCTGCAAAGAAGTAGAGGGGATTATGTCTCCTGTAGGTTGGTTCCTACAAAGAAGTAGAAGGGATTGGATTCTTCTGAAGGTTTGACCTAAAAATTAGCAGAGGGGATTGATGTCATGTATATTGGTTTCCTAGGAAACAATATAGGGTATTAGTGTCTCCTATAGGTTAGGGCCTACAATATCTTTCATATAATGAAGTTGTATGGTTTTCTCTAGTAAGGGAATCCACATGTATCTTTTGTTATTTGTTTACTTTATGAGATTGGTGTTTTATAATGTTTGAATAAGTAAAAATCATCATTATACTAATTCACCCCCCTATCATTAGAATTGTGAATACTATATATATAACATTAGTCTAAAAAAAATGTTTACATATTTCTCTATATGAATTAAATGTTGTGTTTGTAGTGGAAGTGATTGTGTGACCCTATCTTTGTGTCTGGTTGAGAGAGAGAGAGTGTGTAGTGGCCTCAATTACATCTCTTACTTGTTATAAACATTATAAACAAGATGAATTCAAGGCACGGGTTCTAGAGTTGAGGGGGACAATTTCTTGGGACATTAACTTGTCGATGGAAGCCATGGAGGCTGAAAGGTGAAATTATGGTTATTGTTTTACAAGATTGAGAAGGAAAACATAAAAAAAATCCAAGGATTACAAGACTAACCAACTAAAAAATATGGGGACAAAGGACAACTGGAGCAGTGTGGATTGGTAGAAAAAAATAGAAAAAAAATCTGGGGACAAATGACAACTGGAGCAATGTGGATTGGTAGAAAAAAAAAAGAGAATCAAGCTAGACTGAAATTTAACCACCCAAAACAAGTTTAATGATTAATTTATAGAAGGAAATGGTAGTTTAATGATAAATCATCAAAATGTTGTTTATGTCTTGTGCTTGACCAAAGGGGGTTGTAAACTATGCCACAAGTATGAAAAGCTTCATCTTGATGTATTGTAAGAAATTCACATAGTCATCCCCTAGAGAAAATGTTTTCTTAGTCATGAGAGGCAAGTTGTAATAACCCCATAATTAAATATACAACTAATTTTATCAATTTATGTGATTAATAATCAACACACAATTATTCAACTAAGTGGCATAAAATTTTCGAAAATCGTCAACAAAGAAGACTTACCTGTAGCGACGATATACCTTACTTGTGATTCTGGAGTTGTAACGCTACTCAGATCCTACTAAATGCAACAAAGTTTTCGGGACGACTCCACCCAACCGTAGGCTCAACTACACATAATATTTCTATAGTTGGCCACCCTTGAGCCCTCAATCAATTACTACTGCCAGGAATCCTTTGTCTCGCCACACTTTTCTTCCAAAATAATAATTGAATAATAATGCTTCCCATCCCCATTTTTGTCTATTAAATAGAATAATCAGTTCCAAAGATGGAAAGATATTGGAAAGGGACCCACATGCACACAATCCATGAGTCAACATGTCAACTTTTGTTTCTTTGTTTTAAGTTTTACTTAATTCAATATTTCTCTTAATTTACATCTTTCTTATTTTATTCCTTTTTACATTTTTTAAGTTTACTTATTCTTACTATTTTTATAATTTACTCATATATATATATATATATATATATATATATATATATATATATATATATATATAATAGTTTATTATTTATTATTTAATTTATTTATTTATTATTATTATTACTACTACTCTTTAAGGAACTTCATCCCGAAGTTAAGTTGAATCATTTAACATTTTATTTTATTATTTATTACTTCATGTTTTCCCTACACTCTCTGTTGAACTAGTATACCAATAAACATCGAAAGTTTACAAATCATGGGGGAAATCCCAAGGATTATTAAGTCATTTTCCCAATTTTTGAAACCAGGAATAAAACCTCATCGGTCTATACCATAGCCCAAGGTTGGCCCGAAGGCCTAGACCTCATTTTCCCCAAGGTAGGCATTCGAAATAGTACTTCATGCAATAGTACTCTAGGCATCTCAAAAGGCTGGCCCACTCCCTCCACACTCACTAAGGTGCACAAACCAAAGCATCGAATTCCTTACACCCCCACTAGAGTTCAACATCCCAGTCCAATATCCGGCACTCATCCTCCTTAAGATGATCCCATAGCCCTTCAAGAGCTATCCATCAAGATTTATACAAGACAAAGGAACCACTAACACATGTAGTGTTGATTAAGTCTATCCCCAACCCATATGGTGTTACATATTCTCCCTCGTAGGTATGGTCTCTCACAATATCATAAAATAAACCAGCCTTTTTGACCCATTTGTGGATTTCCTGTCAATATACACATCTCAAAATGTAACCAATGCAATAGTTATAATATCATAATATGATAGAAAATAATCTGCATACCAACTCTTTCATGCCATCATGAAAATGCGAAATCATTGGTATCACAAAATTCAGAATGGTAAAGACTCCATATTCATGCATGTCATAAAATCCGCATGCTTAACATCATGAAATAACATCATAAGTTATAACATCAACATATTTGCATCAAGTATATATTGTGAAATCAAATAATAAACTAACCACATGTCAATATAACCTCATATCATAACATCAGAATCCCTATGCTGCATTATGCATGTCATATCCATTATGATCATACAACATCATTATCATAACAAAATAAATAAGAACCACATGTGCATCATTATCCTCTCATTAGAATTATGTCCAATTACCACATACCAATATATCATGAAACCTTATCCCAACATTATATTTCAACAATCTTGTGTTGATATAACAATTAACTAAATTCATTACCTCATGCATAACATCATAAATAAGAAACTTCTTCACTTTTTCTATTTAAAAAAAGAAACATATTATCAATTTGACTTTAACTTTTCACTACTAGTGAGTGTAGTTCCTTTCCTCCTCTTCATAGATGTACAATTTTAATTGGAAATGTTGTACTATTGCCCAATTTGGGTATAATACCTACGAAAAAACTTAACAAAATGGGTTGTAAAATGTAATCCACTTATTGTTCCTAATTTAAGGCCTAAAAGGCATAGAATTGAGCCTAGTTGTACATCGTAATTTATATACATATTTAGTCACCTAAATTTATCATTACAATGCATGGCTCCCATGAGAGGAGGAAATATTATGGATGTTTCCATGCAAAAAGCTTATGTTCCTCCAATTGATCAATTTTTTGAACCTTATTTATGTTTAAATTATTCCAAAAATTTGCCATCATGTTCTAGAATAGGATACTACTTTTTGTTGATTTCTTGCTCTCATTTATAGAACTTGCATGTTTATCCCTTTCCCTTCCTCCACAAAGTAGTTTTATCAACATATATTTCTAATATTATGGGTCAAACTTAGAACTTTCCTTCGGTTCTTAAAATTTATATATTGTGACTTGAGTTTATGTACAACTTTTTTTTTAGTCTATCAAAGTCACACCTATTTTCTATGGCATAAGCAACATGAATGGTATATGCTAACATCATTAAGTTGAATTTTATTAACTTTCTCTTATGAAAGTTGCATAAATTATCATATATAGTTTTAATCTCGACAATGATATTTTTAATTAATGTGTTGATCTTTTCAATTAAAAAAATCACTAATTTTAAAACAAATTTAACAATTTAAAGTGAATTTAGTGGATCTTAATTTCATAAGAAGTCATCAATATAATCTATTTATTTTCTTAGATTATATTAAAAAAACCCGGATATCATTTTATAATAAATACTATTAATATTTTTAATAATACATAATATAAAATAAAAACAAAACATAATTATATATATATATATATATATATATATATAAAGAGAGAGACACACATTACAACTCTATTTCCTTTACCTCCCACCATTGCAATAACTTGTAATTGTGAAAGCACATTTTTAAATATAATATATATAACCAAAACTACTATCCAATGATGTTATGTAATTTGATTAGATATGGAAATAGTTAGGGAATATTTTCAAAATGCATCTGTAATTAAAGGGAAGAATATTGAAAGAAAAAAAAAACGTGGACAGATTTAAGTATACATTTCCACAAAATTTGAAACATTGTCTTGAAAAATTCAATTATAGTCTTTAAAAATTCATATTATAATCATTTGAAAACCTGAATCTAGTTAATGAAGCTTATTCCTTGAGAAGTGGAGTCATCAACCTTGCATCATCCAAAATCTCAAGATGCAAATTTTCTCAAAGAGTAGGATTCAATAAGTAAGCAATTTTCATGATCGCAATTTTCATGATGGCAGTTCATGTATTTGGATTTCAACTGAGCACGCCTTTTGTAGAGATCTTCTAAAAGATAGATGGATGAAAATACATCCATACAAAGCTTGGTTTTTCTATTTTAAATCTTTGATGTAGTTGAGAAGTTTGGTCCCATTTCTTAAGAAAACACTTCTCATTTTTATCTAAACATTTTAGATATCCTATTCACAATGAACAAGAAAACCTAGAGACAAAGTTTCAAATACATTTATGATTCTACTGAATGTAAAACATGTGTTTATAGGAGATCACTCCAAATATTAGTTAATGCATATTCTAACACACAACCAAGAGTATTTTGAGTTCTCTCTTAGGTCCATAATGTTTATTTTAAGGATGGATAAATACTAACAGTATATAAAGCTAATGGGATGATAGTAATAGTATTGAGTTGGTAGATAAGAACAAAGAATTGGTAGATGAAGAGAAACAAAACATCACTTGATTATCCACGTCAACTTATTACATATTATTTATAAAATTTAATTACACTTATATTGAAAAATATTATTTACAATATAACCAAATTTAAAATACCACATATATTTAAAGAGAGAATCCATACAGGTGAAGTAGATTAAAGATGAGAGGAATAACCTGTTATATAGTTTTTGTTAAAAACCCAACGTTTCGGACTGTCTATGTGAGTCCATCATCAGGGGTAGACGCCAAAAGTTCTATGAAAATTTGAGAGAAAAAGGCAAAGGAATGTATAAATAAATAGTGGATAGTGAGGATTTTCATGAAGGTCGGTTTATGCTGGGAGAGAATTTTAGGAAATTATCTAATTATAATTATAATTTTTTTTTTTTTTTTTTTTTTTTTTTTTTTTTTAATGATAATTACAATTAAGTGCGATAAGGAATATTATTATAAATAGATATTTTGGCTAATAATATATATAAACTATTGAGTTATTATGATTGATTAATGTAAAGAAAATTCTTTGATTTTAGGAAATTAAAATTTTATTTTTATTTATATTATATTTTATTTGTTTATTTATTTATTTATATATTTTATTTTATTTTATTTTATTTATTTATTTATTTATTTTTTGTTATCTTTTATTTATTTATTTATTTATTTTTTAATTGATTTATTCCTTTTTTCCAATTTATTATTATTATTATTTAATATATTATATCTATAATTTATTTATTTATTCATTAATTTGTTTATTTATTATTTTATTATTTTACTATTTTCTTTATTTATTTATTTTTATTTATTTATTTATTTTATTTTTATTTTTATTTTTATTTTTATTTTATTATTATTATTATTATTATTATTATTATTATTATTATTATTATATATATATATATATATATATATATATATATATATATATATATAATTTAAAGGTTGATGTACTATCTACTTTACTTATTATTATTTATTTATTTTATTTATTTATTAAAGGATTAATATGTAATTATACTAGATCATTAATTATACCACATATATATATATACATACATACTTCTTCCAAGTAAATTCTCAACACAAATATCAATCCAAATTTTACGCTAACATAACTGTCATTCATCTATGTCACCTTATATAATGAAAATATATTCAGAATAAAGTATATTGAAACTTGATATTGGTTTACAATGGCATATTCCCAATCCTTTTGTTAATGAATTATTCCACTCGGTAAGAACAATCTAAACATATGGTTGCATGTTTGTTTTTTTTTTTAACATGATATATTATGAAAAGAAATATTAACAAATAACACAACTATAATTTCCAAAATTCGAAATTGGATTGAATTTTAATTTCATCTGAAGAAAAAAAATCCTTGATAAACCTAATTAACTATTTATCTCAAAATTTTACCTCGAGGTCACACAAAGTTGAAACCTCTCTTTGATACCATATGTAATGACCCCATAATTAAATATACAACTAATTTCATCAATTTATGTGGTTAATAATCAACACACAATTGTTCAACTAAATGACATAAAATTTTCGAAAACTACTAACAAAGAATACTTAATCGTAGCGACGATATACCTTACTTGTGATTCTGGACTTGTAATGTTACTCAGATCCCACTGACCACAAAAAAATTTTTGGGATGACTCTCCATCCAACCATAGGCTCAATCGCACATAATCTTTCTATAACTAGCCACCCTCAAGCCCTCAATCAACTGCTACTACTAGGGAATCCTTTGTCTCACCACACTCTTCTTCCAAAAGAATGAATGAATAATGATACTTCTCACCCCCCTTTCCGTCCATTAAATATATAAAACAGTTCCAAAAATGGAAATAGATTAGAAATGGACAATCATGCACATAATCATGTGTTAACATGCTAACTTTTATTTATTTGTTTCAAGTTTTACTTAATTAAATATTTCTCTTAATTTAACTCTTTCTTATTTTATTCCTTTTTACTTTTTGTTAACTTTACCTATTCTTTCTCTCTCTCTCTCTCTCTCTCTCTCTATATATATATATATATATATAACTTCAATTTATTATTTAATATATTATTTATTTAATATTATTACATATTATTCATTATTTAGTATTTATTTACTCATATATTAATATCATTTTATTTATTATTATTATTATGATACATTACACAAGTCAGGGGAAGTTGACACCATAGATTCTTATGTAGTTGTCATCCCAATCAAAGAACCAAGGTCACATTTCTCTTATGATAAGTTGAAGGAATATGCCCATATATTATTAATCACACTTATCTTCAAGATAAGTGGAATAGACAGGGGTGCCTCTTAAATGCATAAACAAAATGGGTGAATTGCCTCTGTATAATTTCATCCTCAAACATTACTCCATATTGCAGGCCTTTATGTGGCTGGTATTTTTGCGAGTGCTACCCCTGAGGTAGCCATATCTAGATCGGGATTCATTGATGATACTTTTCCACATTGTGGAAAAGTCGAGACACTCTATCTATTTTGAAGTTGCAAGGTTGTCGATCAATGATGGATTTTCATTTGGTCCTCCTGAGATATTTTCTTCAGCAAGATCCACTTGAAAGCAACCTTATTAGGAGATATTGAATTAATTGGGCCTTCTCATTATAAATGGGCTTGCCTTCACTTGTACATTCTACTGGAAATTTGGTGTAAAATAACATTTATTCTTAACGTCAAATTAAGGATCAAACTATGTTACTTAGAGTTAAAATCAATGTCCACTAGATTTGCGGACCTTTATTTTGATAATTGTTCCCATTTGTAAATGTGGTGTAAATTACCAAGAATATTGGCTTGTAAAATTTTCTTCCTATTTACTATTTACTGTTACCTTTAACTAACTTCATGGAATTACCCATCCTTTAATAAATACAATATAAAACTTGTTGAGTTGAAGCTGGTGCTATTTGTCATTGCATTAAAGTTATTTGAAGCATGCTTATATTTGTGGATTGCATTCAAATGCCTCCTCCACAATGCTTGGAGGTTTCCCTTAGAGATACTCGAGGTAAGTGAAATTGACTTCACCATGTTTGTGATGAAGCAAGCATTATGAGGGACACATGGGAAAATTTATGCAATTCTTATGATCTCCTTAGTCTTATTTTTATGAATGCAATCATGTTATGTAACAATTGATCAACATACACGTGAGTAAATAAAAACCAAAGTCCAATTTTTAAATATAAAAGAAAATAATGAGCATCAATGTACATCGGCCTCAGAAACATACTACATCAATCCTTGACTCTACATGAAGGAATATAGTAATTAATAAAGTTGAAGCATGTAACACATTGAAGTAATTTCCCACAAGAACTTCCTATATGAATGACCCACAATTGGAAGCACTACTTATAGAACTGATATGTCATGTCAATTGGGTTCATCTTCGGTGGTTGGGAGGAATGAGTACTAACCCCCCCACTCAGGTTCAATTCCCACGTATAGTTTTCCCCCACAATAACATTTTTCCTCTTAAAATATTTCCCTCCTTTTGCAATCAAATGGAGGAATTCTAGAAGAAATTACTAAAAGGATGCAACAACATATATCATCAACTTGTTTAAGTGTTATTTTATAATCCACCATAGAAATTTCCATAGACTGTAATGGTACTCTTCTCAACAAATTGAAGAAACATAGATATGACTTATCTACTCATAGAATCTTCCTTTAAATGGTCAAGCCATCCAGATTCCATTGCATTTGACTTTCCAATTCCATGTAGATGACTCTATAACTTCATTTATATATACCAAGAATATTGTATGAACCACTTTGTTGGGTTCCCTTTGATACACTTTGATCATAAACTATCTACAACACGCACTCAAGAAATAAGGGTTTATGTTTCTCCATGGTCACATTTTGGATCTAAGGAAGGTTGTAGTGGACCAAAAATTGCATTTGTTTGTTGAGAAGGTTGACCAAACCTTAGTTCAAGATTGATGAAATTGTATCCTTATTTTATGGGATTGGTTTATGTATATTATTCAAGCTGCTTAGAGTAAAACCCTTCTGAAATATTTTTATTACTGTTGGAGCTTGATTGGAAAAAAAATGTTTACCCCATTCTTGTAATCGTAACATGAGATTTGGGTAACCTAGTAACCACCTTCCTTTGGTTAAATTGGCAAGGGGGTGTGCTATCAGGTTCAATACTTTGACCTAATGGGATATACTAAAAAATAAATGAAATATTAAAGGTGTAAGCCTAGAGGTTTTAGGAAGAAAGGTAATACCTTATTATAGAGTTAACTGAGTAGGAGGTTAAAGCCAGAACCCTTAGAAAGGAGTGGGACTCTAGTTCCCTAGTATTATAGTTGATTGTAAATATGAATGATTATAATTTTATTACGAAATGGAATATGGAATGTGAAAACATTCTTGACATAATGGAAATTTTCTGGACGTACCAGTTCTTGTGTCAAAGTTAGGCATTGGAAAAATTGCCTCTGATATTCTTGCGCAGGATTTCGGCAGTGTACTAGTATTATTGAACAAGTGGTGCACTTTTACACACTTGGAATAGGAAACACATATGTCTCTTATGTTTCATATTTTTTTGTTGTCTATACAAACATTTTTATGTATCTATGTGTCACGTGTGTGTGTGTGTGTGTGTGTGTGTGTGTGTGCAATTGATGGATCCTATGATTGATATGATTAGAGGTGCATTGTTTTGGAAATTAGTAATTGAAAAAATATTGTTGGAAGGTATTGGTTATAGCACAATGATCATGGACGACTATAGACTATTTATAGGAAAAGGGGAATATTGATTACATATAATGACATTATTTTATGCTAACTTGAGATTCCCTATAGGTCTTGTGACACATTCTCTTAATGAATGTGAAGGTTTTGTGATTTATTCTCTCTATGAATGTGAAAATTTAAGATAGATGCATGTTAATGCACCATGTGGTGTCCTAACTAACCTTATGAGATTGTAGGTACCATGACTACTCACCTTATAAAGAAGGCCAAATATTTCAAAAGTATTTTATAAAGCTAAGCTAAATTGTAAAAGTGGTCTCAATAAAGAGGTTGATTTTTATCACACTATTAGAATAGATCATAAATTGAATTATAAAAATTGCAAATGCACGATGATAGTCATTACCAAAATGCATATGAGTCCCTGAATTTGAAAGAAAACTTACGTAGATTTTATTTTCGGTTTGCGATATATATGTATAGCTGATAACAATCCTATGGATGCATGAAAAAATACAGGAAAACATGTTGAGTTCACTTGCACATGGGAATACTTACTATCAGAGATAGGGGGAGGAAGTTGATTTATTACACATATGTATGCATGGCATGATGGTGGGGAGTGCCATGAATACTGGGCTCCAGACACTGAGTCTATTTTTGGGACTCTTTTACTTAATGATTGATGTGTTGTGATTTTTAACTTAATTGTGCAATCTGATTTATGCACATGCATGGCCATGATATTTTTGCATGCAATTTTCCTTGATGATTGCGATTATGGATTTTAATTTTCTTTTGTGATGTTACCTTTGATTTTTCCACTTGTATTTCATTTGATCTTATAGTTGTCCCTTTATTTACATAATTAGGTACCTTGGGCAAGATAGTTAGGTGGAATAAGAGCTACATTGGAGGAAAAGGTAACATAGAACACCTTGAGGCAACTTGGTATGAGCATGCTAACATTCATATGCAAAAGAAAGGGTAAGTGGAATGTGATATGACAACCAATTAGGCTGGTTGAGTCCATATAAATGATGGAAAAAAAATGGTAAAAAAGGATTTCTCTTAACCCTAAATTTAACTACCCATGTTCTTATATATTGTATACATGATTATGCTGATACGAAGCTGCCATTTTGGCTTATAAGTTTTTTCAAGGGTCATTCTTGTGGAAGAATGGTGGAAACATGTGGTACAATGAGAAAAATACAAGCAGGTGGAGCAAGTGCTCTGGACTCCTGTTTTGTTTTAGGTGGAGCTCGAACAAAGTTTAGGGTTCGAATATGATTTAAGGGTGGAGGTATAAGCCTTTGGATTCACTTATTCCTTGTATATATGTGCATGTGGTGTACATGCATAAATTTGTATATGTTACACCATGTCATATGTGATTTTGTGTTATGTGTACATGGAATTATGTTACATGTATGTGGTATGGTGCCATGTGTATATGTATATGTGTCTGTTACTTGTCTTGGCCTGTGTGTTATGTATTGTTTCTGAGTGGAGATTTGGATAAACTCTAGATTCCCAACAATTTTGTCGACAGTATAATACCTGGTTTGGTAGTGACTACCTGGTGTGGTAGTTCCCATAGTCATGAGTGGGATTATATATATTATCATCATTGCGTGGAGGTAAAAACCTTTGGATTGCCTTGATGATTAATGGTGGAGGTGAGCCACTGGATTCCCTTGTTTCTTTGGCAACTGATCCAACATGACTGTGGGGTGGATACCTAGGAAGTTAGCCTGAAGGGTACTTGGAGCCTTGGAGAAGCATGACTATCAGGTTGATACCTTGAACAATATTCTATAGGGTACCTAGATCATTAGAGAAACCACTTTTGATTGGAACTTTGGTCGTGGAGGACATGTTATCATCTGGGTGTTTTTTAAGATAAGTAGTCGACACCATGTGCGTATGAGAAAGAAGAAGTCATCAAATCAAGATAAGTACAACGCTCTATTGATATTTTGAATATTTAAATTATGAGCATTTTTCAACACTCTAATTTATAGATTTTTAAATTAACTGGACGATATTTTTTAGCTTATGATGGTTTGGTTTTTAAACTAATATAGCTTTGTTGTAGGAATTATTTAAATTTTCAAGTTCATTACAAGGATAAAATGCTAATAAGGTATAATTTACTTTCATTTCATTTTTCTTTATGATGAGTCTTATGGGATATGTGTGTCTATTACGAAGGAATAGACATGAGACTGCTCACTTCATATGAACCAAGTTGGCCATAAGATGGAACAACAACTATAACAAAAGAAAAATGTTTCATTAATATGGCCAATGTGGGACACTAGTACAAATGTTTCCAACTGATTACCATAAATCATGCTATGAATTGCATGATAGTTTTGAGGTAGGGATATGCCTTAGTTTTGAGACCCCTTTGATGTGAGTAAGCACGAAAGGGTGGGTGATCGTATTTCCTGAGCAACTGGAAGCAGAGAAAGGAAGGCTAGAAAATAAATTGGTTTTGTTCATAAGCATAGCTATTTGGAATAAAAATCACATTGGGAGTGTGCTCGGAAACAATGGGATGTGAATTATTCACTGAAGAAACAAGGAGCACAAGGATAGTAGCATTGTAAATTGGAGGTAGGAAACACTCCAAGGGAAGGGAATAAATCCAAGTTGGATTTAATAGATCAAGCACCAAAAGAATACAAAAATATGCCATGGGAAAATGGATGAATTTATAAAGTAATATTTACCAAGAAGTTGGGAAAGCCAATGTACATATATGATGGATTGTAAAAGCTTAAATGACCTGTATATATAAGCTCCATCTCATTTTTGTTTGGTCTTTTAAGGATATTTTTTTGTTTTTTTTTTTTTGTGATATGGTCATTGAACATTAAGGATGGTGTTCCCCCAAGGGGGACGAGTTTTTAATGGCCCCAGTTACTTCTACCTCTTTTTATAAATATTTTAAATAGGTTGAGGTCAAGACACGTGTTCTAGGGATGAGGGGGAAGACTTCTTGGGATATTAACTTGTTTGTGGCATCAATGGAGGCTGACAGGTGGAATTATGGTGATTTTTCTATAAGATTGAGAAGGTATACATAAAAAAAATATGGGGATGACAATACTAGCTAACAGAAAATTTGGGGACAAAGGACAATTGGAGTAGCGTGGATTGGTAGAAAAAAAAAATATGGGGATAAAGGATAGATGGAGCAGTGTGGATTGGTAGAAAATAAAAAAGAGAATTAGGCCAGACTAAAATTTAACCACCCAAAACTAGAATTTGAACAACTGGAAGGAGGTTGAGGCATCCATTCCTTTGGTGGGTCAAAGAGGTTGCAACATTCCTAAAAAATATATAATATATATCTAGATATGTGTGTGTGTGTGTGTGTGTGTTGGAGAATGAGGGGAGCTATTTTATTACCATCATGTTGTGCGCATGGGTTGCTAGTTATCATGAATACTTACTTGTTGATTTTTTGTGCATCTAGGGCATGGCCACTTCTGTGGGAAGTATTGAAAAAGGAACGAGAATAAAAATGGATATGAGGAGCATGGGTTGTTGTGTTTTATGAGATTCCTTGTCCAATTAGCATAATATTCTTGGTCCCCGGAGCAGTTATCTCAAGCCTCTAAACCCAGCTTAGGGGTGATTAGGCTGAAAGAATGATTATAGTGCAACCTAGTCTAATTTTGGGAGGAGAAGTGCAGTCCTGAAATCAATTCGCAGTCTTGTTGTTAGATAACATTCCCTTTTTATCTTTTGATCTTTTCATCACTAGTATGATTGGTTACATGCACAGGAGGATTGAATGTTGAGTGTCAACGTGAGATGAGTGAGTAACCTACACCTATTTAACTCTCCTACTTGGTGAATATTTTTCCACCTGGTCGACTTGTTCCATGTAAGGGAAACTTAATTTTTGTGAGATATAGATGGTTTATTTATTCATGTATTAGTGACATGTTACATGACTTCATTTTGGTGAGATATGCAATGATTTACTTATTCATGTATTAGTGTTGATTGTTTCACATTTTCTAGTCACAAATATAAGTGTTGTAATGGTTGTTTGGTATATGGGTCAAATTGGTTTTGAGAAATGTTCAGAACGGGAAATCACCATATAGTTGAAGGCACACCAGACCCAATGAATCTCATGAATCATGTGTCGATATTCCATTGGTTTCAATTTTATACCTGTGGACCAATTTATTTTCTCTAACATTCTACATATCACAGTTTATTTTGTTGAGAGAGCGTTTAAGGTTATTTTACTAATTCTCATGGGTCGAGGCCAAGTATTGATGTCAAACTTGAATTTTATTTTTTCTTAGTATAATTGATGTAAATACATGGAAATATGTGAATTAAATAGGATTTAAATTATAACGAAGCATTTGAAGTAACCGCGATACTATATATTCCTAGTTCGATTAAATTTTAGTTCTACTAAAGATTACAATTTATTTGAGTTATAGAAAACTCATGGCCATTCTCCATTGGTTGTCTACTTGGAGGTCCAATGTAAATTCCTCCTCCCACATTTACCCACTTTCACAAGCTCTCCAGGGTAAGCATGACTCGAGTGTCACTTTGACATGACCCAACTTCCAAGTTCCAGTTATGGATTTGGGTCGAAAAACCAACAATAAACTGACAACCCACAGGGACTACAAACCACTCAAGAGCTTGCCACTCTAAGTTGGAACTCTTTTTCAAAGATTTTTCCCCACAACAACACCCTTGACACTCTGTGCATTCGGTTGGAAGGCTATAACCGAATGCACAAGCCTATCTGCCAATGGTTATGACGCAAAATCCCTAGTTCAGAGCATGTGGTCGAGAAATATATTCCACTTTTCAGGTAAGCATCCATACCACTACCCATAATAGCCTATAACTTTCCATAATCATGATTAACATGACAACAATGCCAAACATTGAAGCTTGAACAAGATATTTACTAAGACTTTCCTAGTACAAAAAAAATGTTTTTTCAAACATATGGTAAACATTAAAGCTACAGGTCATGAATGAAAATATGATCATAAACTTCTAAATTTAATCCAAGAATCACCAATAAGGCTCCAAGCTCTCTCTAACTAGCTGCAACAACACTTGTTAGTCCATGCATTCATCAACCATCGAGTAACTTAACAAATCATGAACAAGAGCCATAGCTAGAGCACATTGTATAACCAGGTATATAACCAACATATAACTAGAATAAAGACCATAAAAAATCATCCATGATGTCAGAAGGAGAACTAGTACGAGTGATCATAGATCATAATAGGAAAATATCTCATATTAACATATGAAAATGCCAACCAAGTCAGGGACTTCCACATACCACTCGACCATACATTGGGTTGAACCAAATATATCTTTCAAACAATCACCCCTATGCCATATTCCAAGCATAAATGTGGGATCAAATGGCTTAAACAAAAAAAAACAACCAGGGCTTCCAGAGTCCAAACCACCTCAACCTTCAACCATAGTGATCTCTCTTATATTGTCTAGAAATCACTAACATTAACTAGATCGATCTATATCCAAGTTGTCGAAGGCTTCGGGAACTAGTAACTCAACCCATAAGGCTCCAGAGCATTTGTCCCAACCTGCAGGCTCCAGGAACTAGTAAGTCAACCCAAGTTATTCTAGGGCTCGAGAGCATTTGTCCCAACCCACAACCATAGGGAACCTATGAACTAATAAACAAAATATGTGGGAAACCCACAACACCATGGTTATCTAAGAAATGGAAAGGAAAGGTTGAAACCACTGTCAATCTAGGAAAATATACATGCCAATGATAACACACAACCAAGGAACCACATGCATATACCATGCATCCAAAAATCAACAAGGATACCACACATGCAACCTATTACATGAAAATTAAGCCCAATGTAGCAGCTAATCTGACTGTCTCCTTGTGCCTCCTTGATTTCCTTGCTTTATTTCTCTAAATCCATGTGAGTGCTAGAATTCCCCAAGCATGCTCCAAAAATTCTCCAAGTGTGAAAGAGTATGAGAGAATAAGATAATTAAAGGATAGAGGAAAAAATGAAATGACAGAAGATGTGAATTGATTCTATGATGCCTTTTCATCACTGATCTCTCTTTTTTCCTTCATTTTCCTTCATTTTTCCTCTAATTTCCCTTACATGCAAATTTGTGTCTCTTAAACTTCCTTTTCTCCTATTTATTTTCATAATTAAAAGCCACTTATTGCCCCTTTTCCTTTGTCAATGCATTTTCCAATTTCCGTAGCCATTAATTAATCCACAAGTGATGCTTTCTCTAAAGTGTTTTTCCCACCATTTAGATTGAAATATGTGTCCCGTGACTTGGGTTTTATTTTTATTTACATAGAAAATAAACTAGGGGTTGTTACACATCCCTCCCCCTTGGGGGAACACCGTCCTAGATGTTCAATGACACTTATAACCAAAAAAACATGTTGCCCATGGGTCTTTATAACATAACTCGATGCAACATTTACACCATACCAAAACGCTAAAACCATGAATAGCATACTATTTATTGGACCTTTATAACACAACTCGATGCAATATTTACAACATACTACTTATTGGAGCTTTATAATACAACTAATTGCAGTATTTACAATACACATATGCATGTATAAATATAAACCAAACACATGAACCAAAGATATCTTCTCAACCAACAAATAAAGAAGGATACAAATCCTACATTTGATAAACCATCTCCCATGTAGCTTCATTGGGCCCAAAGTGCTTCCATTGCACTTTAACTTTCTCGATTGCTTGGTTCTAGAGCATGAGCTACTTCTGCTACAAAATTCATTGAGGTTCTAGATGGAACCCTCCCTCTGGGTCCACCTACAATACAAACCAATCAATGAAATGATCAACATCCTGGACATATCTCTTAAGAAATGAAACATGGAAAATATCATGGAATTTCATTATTGGAGACAGTGAAAGTCGGTAGGCCACTGGTCTAATCCTCTCAAGGATCTCAAAAGGCCCATAATATCAAGGTTAAAACTTGGCATATGACCCAATCCTCAAGGAGCTCCTCTTGGTCTTGATGTGAAAGTAAACATGCTCCCCATAGTGAAACTCCTTGAATGCTCTATGTTAATCCACATAACTCTTCTGCCTATCCTATGCTTCTTTAAATTCCTTCTAATAACTTGCATCTCCTTATCCATATCAGCCAACATATATGGTCCAATCAACACCATATTCACTGGATCACTCCAATTGATAGGAGTGTTACAAATCTGCCCATAAAGAGCCTCAAATGGACTCATCCTCAAGGATTCCTGATACCCATTATTATATGAAAAATCCAACAGTTGAAGATACTCATCCCACTTCCTCTGTAGATGCATGTCATACATCCTCAACATTTCCTCAAGAATCCTATTAACCCTATTTGTTTATCCATCTGTCTATCGATGATAAGTTGTAATTAAACCTAACTCTATCCCCAAGCATGCAAAAAACACCTTCCAAAAGGTTGGAAGGGAACTTGGCATCTCTATCTGATATGATATTCTTAGGAAAACCATTCAATCTCACTATCTCCCTGATGAATATCTAAGCTACCTCATTAGCTGAATTACTAGAATTTACTGCAATGAAGTGAGATACCTTACTTAACCGTTCAACCACAGCCATAATGGAATCATGTTGATTCGATGTCCTAAGAAACCCTGTAAAAAATTCCATTGAAATGACATCCCATTTCCATTATATAATCAGAATAGGTTGCAATAGACTTGCTTGATGCTTACACTTTTCTTTCACTTGCTGACAATCCAAGCATCTTACAACAAACTCATCCACCTCTTTCTTCAATTCGGCCAATGATAGAACTTCTTGACTGTTGTGAAAGTATTTTTATATTTCGGGTGACCTAAATATGACTTGACATGAACTCCATAAAAATAAGATTATTGAGCTCACTTCTATCTGACACATCAATCTTGTTCCTCAATCTAACGAATTCATCCATCATGAGGTGATACTCCTCATCCCTGTCACCTTCACCCTGCTACTACAACCTCTAATTCGGATTCTAGTACATGTCATCATGATACCCTACATGCAAGATCCACTGCTGTAAACATGTCCCATAAGATCTTACAGCTGAAATATGATTTACCTGCACTCTCCTATTGTTATATTCCATTTTTTTACATCCATTCAATAAGCCTCCTAATGGGATCAATCAACATCCTATTCCCCCTTGTCAACATCATTGTACAAATCTCTACGCATGCCTCTTTCGTTCCCCAGATTTTCTTCCTGAAACTACATCATCTAATCTAGCTTTAGGAACAACGCTCCTTGGTCTCTTGTTGGACTAAATTTACCTATAGTTTTCTCCATTGCAGCATGCGTTGATCACCTACAAGTTTCTCCCCTTTGCACCTACGTTGGTTCTAGAAATTCCAGAAAAAGAGAGAGAATCTCGAAGCCTCCATTTCTAGAAGCTTCCAGGATCTATTGTAACCATTTACCTCATATAAAAAATTCATATCCTATCCTATCATACCTTGTATTTTCTATCCCTTATCCTTAGATCTCATCCTCCCATCAAAATTGGATCTCAATCCCTAGATTGGTAAAAGGATAAGAACTCCCAAATTACCCCTCTCCTCTATATATTTACAACCTTCCATATGCAAGAGGTTGGATTTTGTAGAGTGTTTCTACCCTTATGCTGCTATTGTGATAGACTTCGTTTCATGCATTTAGGCTGATTGGAGGTGCACATTGTGACAAGGAAAGGGCAAGTCACCCTGGAGAATATTTTCTACAGGATCAACACCTATTTATGGTTGTAACTCCTTCCATTTATATTAATGCAAATAGTTCCTTGTTTTCCTACATGTGATGTCATTTCATGTATTTCAATAATATGTTGATCAATTGAATAATTTAGGTAGATGACACTACATAGATATGATAGTTTCTTGCCTTATGTTGCATGACTTTGCAGGTTCTAATTTTGGAAATCGAAGCTAGAATTGGAGCATTCAAGCTAAAGAAGGAGCGAAGAATGCGTCAAATTCTAGGTAGGCTTCATTCCATCGTCTATTTACTTTAAGGGAACCATTGAGTTCCTTGTCTATATGTTGTTCTAGGTTAACCACCAGGCCTAGGGGAGATAATTTTTTCTGCAATTGAAAATCCTGCATAACAAATTGGTGACTCTGTTGTGGAACAATGTATTCCAATGGTGGTTTCTTTGTCCATTGTGTTTGTTTGCCTCTTTGATAGACCTTTACTACTTTGATCATCCAAGAACAGACCTAGGAAGTGATTTCATTAAGTCTCAATTGTAAGTTTTGTGTCGAAATTCTCTATCCCTAGATCAACGCTTCCCCATTGCCTTTGACAGATCATTGCACCTCACTTGGGCCCACTTTGTACTAGTGTTGCAAAGCACTGATGCCTCTTCTGCACCAGTGTTGGCCCTTATTTTTGCACAAAATTTTCCCTTAGTTTTTATTATCTTTGTGATCAACCTACTTCTAGCTAACCTTCCCTAAGTTTTGAGTGTCTTGTGGTCTCTCTAAAGCCTCCATTTGGTTTACATTTGTGTTTGATTTCCTTTGGTAAGAATTGGTTTTTATTTTTATTTGTTCTGATCATTAGGTCGCTTTCAAACCGATTTTTTTTAGTAATTTATCACTTGGATGAATTGTTGTTCTAGTCCTCATTCTAAAAAGTACATTTGAATTAGTTATTAAACTTTTGCATCTTAGTTTTCCTCATTTCGAAAATTAAGTGTGTAGATTTTTTTTTATTTTTTTTTGCATTGGCATTTAGGGTTTTGTATGTGCATCGATATAGGAGCAGTTACATTGAAAGGGAAATTTCATCTTGCATATTGTTTGCTACATTTTTTATGTTGAATATTGGTTGTTTCTTTCCTTCCTTAGCTATAATTTCATTGAAAGAGAAAGATTTCCATTTTCTCATGCTAGATTTGCATTTCAGGATATTTAGGTGACATTCGTGGTGAGCCCAAAATTGAAACTTAATCAAACATAAACAATAAAATTTATTGAATAAACCTAAGAATAATTTGTAAAATTAATGCAAAAACTTAGAGGTATAGGCTAGAGACGTGTTCCAACATTGTTAAACGTAGGAGTTGTCGTTGTTTTCCAGTGTTGCATCACAGGGGTGATATCCCTTTCCACATACGTAAGTGTATAAGATTTTTCTCCATGTACCTTTGGGTATATATAATGGTGCTTGATCCAAGTGGATATTGGTGGCCACCCACTGATTCCATTTGGACCCGCATCATCAATTCTTTCAGTTTTTCAGTTTCAGCGCAACTTACTATTTATAGCAGTTTTTCGAGTCATGAACTTCTGGAGCCGTTTTGAGGCCCCAATGATCCAGTTGGATATTGGTGGCCACCCACCTATTTCATTTGAACCCCCACCATCATTTCTTTCAGGTTTTCAGTTTCAGCACAACTTACTATTTTTAGCATTTTTTTGGGTCCTAAACTTCTGGAGCCGTTTTAAGGCCCTAAATGATGTTTTTTGGGAAAACCAAGAGCAACATGGGTTCATCAATCGATGCTGCTCACTTAAAAATTATGTTCCTCAAATAGATATTTATAACGAGGTATTGAACGCATCAAATGGAGATCGTATTCAAAAGTTACGTCCCCCGGACTATTGATGTACTAATTTACCCAAACAAGGCCCATAGTTTTGGCGCTTCATCTCCTAGGGTTATGTTTTTGGATGTTTAGTGTTTTCCATTGTTTCTCAATAATAAATAGGCCCTCAAGCCTCATTGTAACATAGTTCAGAGGCCTGTAGCCGCCACATCTCTTCTCAGAGATAAGCTACCAGTGCCCTAGCTAATTTATTTCTATTATGTCTGTAAGAATATTTCTATTATTTGATATTAATGAAATGAAGTATCATTTCTGCTACGTCTATGTGTTTATGTCTATTTCTATATTTTATTGTGTTCCTGCATAAATTCGAATCAGTGGTATCAGAGCGGTTTCTCTTTCTCTATTTTTCTTTGCATGTCCCCAACGAGGTCAGCATGTAAGGAGTTAGGGCTTGATCTGGTTGAACCCTTGCAATATCAGCCTTGCAAACCCTGACGACCTCCCATGGCAGAAGAAAAGAAAGACAAGGGAGCAGGAGATCCTATCAAAATATTTCTCTAGGGGGGCCTCGAGAAAAAGAAGAGCACAATGATGGATAACTTTGCTCAGATCCTTCAACGGCTACCCACCTACAGCACATTTGCATCCAAAAACCACTCTAGAGGTGCCACTCCCTTCAAGATATAGGTAAACTTTGACATTCCTATATTTGAAGGCTAGATATATGTAGACGTCATAGATATATGGTTGAATTTTCTAGAAGGTTATTTCTTGGTCCATAATTTCTCCGACCAAGAAAATATTATTTTTGCACTCCTCAAAGCTGCCCCCATGTCAAAGACTGGTGGGAAACCTACTGTGAGAAAAAGGATGAGAGGGAACCCTCTCTTCTCTCGACAGCACCCACTTGGAGTTCGTTCTGAGATAGCATCAAGGAACAATATTACCACATGGGGAGCTATGAGGACAAGTACATCTAATGGACCATGTTGCAGCAGCAAAGGGATCAATATGTGCACGAATTGGTGAATTTGTTCCATACCCTACGCACAAAGTTGGGTATTAAATATTCAAAGAGGCATTTTGTGCTCAAGTACCGAATTTTTCTGCACAGACACATTTAGGAGGAAATGGAGCTCCTCGACATTACCTCTCTTGGCATGGCATATCTCTATGCCGCCAAGATTGAGCAGAAATTTAAGCAGAAGAAGCGAGACTTTGGATCCGCGAATCTGAAGCCAGGGAAAGGCACCCTCGAACCACAGAACAGGGGGTGAAGCCAAAGAGTGGTGACTCAAAGCACCACCACAAATCCAAATAAGGATACGGGGAAGTGGTGTGAATTTCATAATAGCCCCACTCACAACACAAACGAGTGTTGGGCCAAACGGTCGTTGGTGGTTGAACTAAAGGCACCTGAATCAGATGCATGTTCTGATCCTGAGCCAAAACCAGATAAGGGATATGGCAAAGGGAAGCAGATCATTGATGCAGACCCTAGTGCCATTGTTGCCACCACCAAGCTCCAGAGGGAGTATCCTGAGGATCCAGAGGAGGGCGAGCGCCTCTTCCATTCGCAGATGTGGGTGAAGGGTTCTCCACTGCAATTTCTTGTCGATAGCAGAAGCCAAAAGAACCTCATTTCAGCAGAGGTCATGAAGTGGCTCAGCCTACCGACCATAGCGCACCTGCAGTCGTATACCATCAAGTAGCTTCACCCAGGGAGAGATCTCTAGGTCCGCCAGAAGTGTCGCCTTTCGTACAACATCAAGCCATTCACAGATGAGGTATTATGTGATGTTGCTCCTCTTGATGTAGCTGATGTATTATTGGGCCAACCATACTTGTGGAGGCGACATGTTGTATATGAGTCTAGGCCTCGTTCTGTTGTTATTACTTTAGGAAATAAAATGTACAGGATACCAGAGGTAGTACTGTTGTGAAACCATAGTACCTCCATTTCAACCATCACTTGACATTCTGGTGCTGGGTATAGGATACAATTCAATTCCTTGGCTACCTTACAATGAATAAAATTATGGGTACTAACTGAATCAATAAATGCTATTACCTTTTTCTTCTTGATATGTCCTTCTATCTTGAGAGTTTGAGGAGTGGTAATTCCTGCCAATGCATTACACAATATGGTCGGACTCATTTCTTCCTCTTCTATGGTTGGTTCCTGGTGTATATCCTCTTCTTGTTCATTTTCTTCTTCCTCTTCACAATCTATGTAAAATAATTTCTTCTCAGCACACTTATGACCTTTAGTGTATTTTCTATCACAACTGTAGCAAAGCCCTTTTACTTTTTTTTCTTCCAATTGTTGTGGTGTCAACCTTGTAGGTTGTGGAAATCTAGGAGTAGCAACACTTCCCTTTTTATAGAAGTGAGTGGTAGGCTTCCTTGTCACCATAATTTTACATTCAATTTTTCTTGCCAACCTGAATGCCTTCTCCAATGAATCAGGTTCCAAAACGCGAACTTCATGTTGGATGTTATCCTTTAAAGTACCTATGAAGAGATCAATCTCGTGTTCCTCTGAAATATCAGTTACCGTTATATTCAATTTTTGGAAGTCCTCAATGTGCTCCCCCACTAAACCCTTTTGTTTGAGATTTATCAATTGGCTAAAGAAGGTGTTGCTCTTTGTATCCGCGTAATTTGCTATCATTTCCTCCGTAAAAATTGACCAAGTGACAATTTTTTTACGGGAGCAAATCCATCGATACCATACAAATGTATTTTGTTCTAAATGTAAAGTTGCAATGCGTACCTTTTGTGTGTTTTTCACATTATGGAGATCAAAATATTGCTCCATCTGTAGTATCCATGTTACGGGATCCTTTCCATCAAACTTCCTCATATCCATTTTTGGAATATGGTGGTTCTTCCCACCAACATTAGAGTTTATGAAATCACGATTAACATTTATTTTGTTCTCATCACGAGTTTTCTCTACTATCTTTTCACAATTAGGAAACATTTGTTGTATCAACTTTGTCAAACCTTCCATGTCTGCTTTTAGATCATTCTTCATGTTTTCATTTTTTCATCGATCTTAGCTTCCATGTCATCTATCTTAGATTCCATGCCAGCTTCCATGCCATCTATCTTAGCTTCCATGCCATTCTTCAAACCATCCATCTTAGATTCCATGCCTTTCTTCAAACCATCCATCTTAGTTTCCACGCCTTTCTTCAAAACTTCCATGTCATTTTTTGTTGCTCTTTGCGAGAGCGAAATTGTTGCACTTGCTCTTGTAAATTTGATATGTCATGTTGCCATTCTTCATCTTCATGAGTCATAATATAGCCTTCTAAAGGCTTGATGGTTGTTGAATTATTTTTAGGGGCCATTTTAGAATCCAATACTGATATATATTCTAAAATATGCCCATGGAATCAATTCAACTTGATTCTTCAAACAAGACTTATGCAATTCGGGAAAAAAAATACACACCTTTTACTTTCTTTTGAGGAGCTCTATATTGAAATTGAATTATCTCTATAATTGCAGATCCTCAATATCTGAAATTTAGCCTTATAGTAACCCTCTGAATCTTCTTTCAAATTTCATAGGTTTGACCTGATTTGGATTCTTCAAGGAAAATTTATGTCCAATCTCCCACAATGACCCAATTATGGACTATTTCAGTAGAGCGAACTTGCATGACTTGCCACGTGTCATTGTTTCCTCCTTTCACTCTATAATTGATAGAAAGGAGACTACAGTCTGTGTACTTGTGTTCACTTTTTACATCATTCCAATCCGATGCTTAGAGAGAGAGTTATGAAGATTTTCCCACGATTACCTCTTTGAGATGATATTCAGGAGCCTGAAAAAGACCTAACTTCCACAAATCATATCTCCGAAAATATTGCGAAAAAAGCTCTGAAATTTTGCAACAATGTTCCTTAGGATTTCAGCTTCGCTCTCTAAAAATTTCAGCTTCTAAAAATTTGTATAAAAAAGGTTATAACGAAAATTCTACGATGACCTGTTTAGGTTAAATTCAGGAGCTTGCAAAAATCCCTAACTTCCACAGACCATATCTCCGAAAATAATGCAAACCAAGCTCTGAAATTTTGCGAAGATTTTCCTTTGGATTTTGGCTTCGTACTCAAAAAATTTCAGCTTTTGAACCTTCGTAGAAAAAATGTTATAGCGAAACTTCCATGATGACCGGTTTGGAGCAGCGAAAACCCTAGAATCCAAAGCTCTGATACCAAATGTTGTGAAACCATCTCCTAGAATAGAAGAAAAGAGATATCAACGCTTTAGAAATAAGCCACTTCGAGGGGGAAACTTCCAATACATTACATGAATGAAAAAAATTTGGATGCTACAAATTACAAAACCTCCTTTCTATATATAGGAGTCCATGGGGCCACAATGTAATCTTAGTGGGGCCACAATGTAATCCTAGCCGACCTAAAAATAATAATTTAAGGGCACAATAATAGCAATATGGGGGTTACAAGGGTACAATAATAAAAATAAGGGGGTTACACTAACAACAATAAGGGACTATACTAGTAATATAGGGACCTAACAAGCACTGCCTCCTGCCATCTCCTTGACTATTGCAAAACAACACAGTAATATTGTTTCCCAAACCAGGAAATTTATTTTCCATACAACTTGCTCACAGGGAAAGAATAAAATTGTGGCCACAGCCTCAAAATAGGGCTCCCCTGCACGGCTGCAACAGATGGACAAAGTCATGGAGGAATACGAGGATATTTTCTCCTCACCCACAGAGGTTCCTCTACACAGGCAGGGCAAGCACTCCATTGATCTAACCCCTGGCACACTACCGCCTAATGCTTCCATACTTCATGCAACTACACAGAAATAATCCACACATGTACTATCTGAGGCAACCAAAATTATTCAACGCATCTAGCACATCCGCCAGCAGGTCCACGACTCCTGGACAAATCCAATACCAAGTTTAGCAGAATTTTCCTCTCATGAAGGAAATTAACACAATGGGGACCATTGCTTCCTAAGGAGGGATGAATGATCCAAGTGGAGATTGGTGGCCACCCACCTATTCCATTTGGATCTGCACCATCAATTCTTTCATTTTTTGAGTTTCAGCACAACTTACTATTTTTAGCAGTTTTTCGGGTCATGAACTTCCAGAGCCATTTTGAGGCCCCAATGATCTAGTTGGATATTGGTGGCCACCCACCTATTCCATTTGATCCCACACCATCGGTTCTTTCAGTTTTTCAGTTTCATCACAACTTACTATTTTTAGTATTTTTTCGGGTCTTGAACTTCCGGAGCCGTTTTGAGGCCCTAAACAACGTTTTTTGGGAAAACCGGAAAAAAAAATGAATTTATAGATTGATGTTTCTCACTCAAAATTTATAGCCCTCGGAAATATCTTTCTAACGAGGTATTGATTGCGTCAAACAGAGATCGTATGCCAAAGTTACGTCCCGGGGACAATTGATGTACCAATTTATCTAAACAGGGCCCATAGTTTGGCACTTCCTCTCATAGGGTTAGGTTTTTGGAAGTTTATTGTTTTGGAATCATTTCTCAATAATAAATAGGCCCTCGAGCCTCGTTTTAACGCAGTTCAGAGACCTGTAACCGCCATATCTCTTCTCAAAGATAAGCTACCAGCACCCTAGCTAGTTTATTTCCATTACGTTTGTAAGCATATTTCTATTATTTGATATTAATGAAATGAAGTATTATTTCCACTGCATCTTTGTGTTTATGTCTATTTATGTATTTTATTGCATTCTTTTAGAAATCCATATCAACGCTCCACATATGATAAGTATAAAGTAACACTCTCATCGAACAGTTATGCATTAGATAATATTGCTATGAACTCCACTCCCACGTATCGTCGAGTATATTTTTGGAGTCCCCTATAGGTTTTTATCCATCCATAGGTACGATGAGTCTGCCGCCTGATATTTCGTGATACGCTGAGCACAACATTTGGTGAGATTTATTGCCATATGTTAAGTCCTTGGTTCGCCAAGGTATATTGTAGTTCACGATTGCTTGGTAATCCTTTATGCATTGATTACCCTTTTTTTATTTATTTATTTTTGTGTTAATAAAATTTATTATCCAACATGGAAGAAAAAAATCCCCCACCCCGTCGTTCACGTAGAATGCAAAATAAGCCTCCTCTTCCACCAGAGGCTACTCCTGGCCATTGTCAGAAGCATAAAAAGACACAAACTACCAAATCTGGAACTTTAGGAATTACTTCTGACCCTCCTCTTGATATTGATCCACTAGAATCATCTACCCATTTGAGTTATGATCCCGATATTACATCTATGCTTGGTAGTAACACTGACATGATCGAAACAGAAGTCCCTGAGGCCTTATTTCCTGAGGTTATTGAACCTGACTTTCCCAAGTCAGACACTTTGATTCCCAAGGTTGTCAAACCTCAAGAGCCTCAGCCATCTTCACCTGTTACTTCAAGACCATCCTCTTCTCTTCCTTTGTATCAAACATAATCTATATATCTTGTACCCGACGGTGAACCTCTTCCATATGAACTTGTGATTATTGAAGATATACCACAAGAAGAGCCTCATCCTTCTACTCATATTCATTGGGAAGGACTCAATTTTTATCAGATTGATCCTCTTCCTCCTCTTCAGACTCTGAAAAAAACTCATTTTCCTTATTCTTTGGACTTATCTCTAGATCTCTCATGGCAATATTCATTGGGATTGTAAACCATGACTGGAAATTAGTCGACCTCTCAGCCCGTGTCCACCACTATGGTTGAGACATCAAATATTGCCTCCTCATATATGTTTGCAACATCACCAAAAACACATATGTACGGTGGCCCATCCATCCCACTTGGTTATCAGTATTTATCTGGTACCTTTTATGGTGCGGCTTCCATTCCTTGGACCTCTCCCATTTATTCTAATTCAGGAATAACATCTAGTACTTGTCTTACGAATGCCACACAGTCTGGTCCTCTTCCTCCACTTACACCTACTATCGAGCAGCAAGTTGGCCCTTATGTTAGTGGGCAAGGTTACCTTCAACAACCTAAATCTTCTTATGTTGGGTACCCTCCATCTAGATCGAGTTGCCTCCATCATCCCCTCCTCCTTTGGCAGGGGTCCACCTATTGTTTTTATACCTAAAATTGGTAATCGGCCTTATTATAGTTGTTACACCATTTTTTGGTCATCTAATCCATTGTTATTAGATGGACCCAAGTACACCAAGTAAGACCAATTTTACCCCAAGTAAAATCGCATTCACTATGAAAAATAACTTAGTAAACCACCTTTATTAAGTTTTTAATGGTCTAAACAGGAAACCCCATAAGAAAACATTAAACAAATCCATATTTGTTTGACTTTCCTCAAGGAATAATTAGTTAAACAGCATTTTAATGAATATTCCTGCTTATATTTAACCCAAAACAAGGAAATTAATTAGATAAATCATTATTTATCTTATTATTTTCTAAGAATAATTATTTAAACATTACTTAAATAATATTCTTTGTTAAATATGACTAAATATCCCTTAAATAATCAAATAAATCATTATTACTCAACCATATCCTTAAAATGATAAATAACTCATTTATTTATTTATTATTACTTAATCACATCCTGAAAATGATAAATAAATCATTTATTTATTTATTATTTACAAATAAGGGGATTTGACTCAAGTCAAATTCCTTTTCCCTCCAACAAATATAATAAAATATTCCATAAAATTTGGATCTTGATTTGGTAAATAATATTTTAATTATGCACCAATATCTAGACTAACTCAATATTTTGTTATAAATAGAAGGGTTTTCCCATTCATTTGTCACCTTTTGTTGCCTAAAGATCACTCTAGATCTCAACTCTTGGTCTAAATATTGATCCACCATCATAGCCATATTTTTCCATTTTTGTCTAGGTTTTCTACACCATCAAGAGACAGGAATTCTAAATCTGAAGTGCTGAGGACTTACAAGAACCCATCCCATTGAGGAGAACTAGGAACACCCTCTTGTGTTTTCCTCCTAGGTGCCATTAATACAAAATTCATTTGATATATTCTTGTCTTGTCTATTGGATGCATGGAGTAAATCTTGTTTTTTCTACTGTTTAATGTCTTCTAATGCATAGATCTAGATTTTTGCAGCATTTATCTTGATCACCTAATTACAGATCTGAAGATATTAGCAGTAATTTCTATTGTTAGGGTTGTTTGTTATGCGCAGCTAAAGTGGTCTTTTTTCGTACGCTTGGAATTAAGATTCATACTAACAACTGGCTACTCCACACGGGTTTACGATTACGACCACTGTCGTTTTTATGATCCTTGCATATCCAGCTACTTAAAACCATAGGATTTCTCTTCATCCCCTTGTTTTTTCTTTTCTTGATGTTGTTTTTAACCTATAAAACCCTAAAACGATAAAAATTCTAACTTCTGCATGTTTCGGACCCATTGCGTAGGTGACAGACATCAGCCGAAGCTAAGATGGCAACTTTTTCTGAAACCTACCACCGAGAGTGTCGGAGGTGCAGGTCGCACTTTTCAGCCCAAAACCTGTGACCTGGACCCTCATGGCACACCTTACAGCCCAAAAAGTGCAACCTATGCTGAAAACAGGTCAAAAACTGTGACCTGGACTTTTTGCGGGAAATTTTCTGAAAGTTTTCTAGGTTTGTTTGAGCCTCTGTTCAGGGTTGTCTGACCTCCGTCTCCACCCATTTTGGACCTGTACTTGTTCTGTTTTACTCAAATAAGTGGGAACCTAGCCCCCTAGGGCTTCAGTACCCTCCACTTTTTGTGGAAGAGTTTTTGTTGTTGCAAGTTGTCTGAAATTTCAGAGTCTTCAGCCATTTTTTCAAATCTCATACCTTACCTTCAGTTTTTCTTCAGATCAGCTTGTTATCCATCCAAATCTCCTCATTCAGATTTTTTTGGGTTTTCCTTTAGGGTTCACCCCGTTTCCCTCCTAGAGATAGCCTTTCGCCACCTCTTTTTACAGCAATTTTTCCTCAGATCTGTTGTTGTTTCTGCACCACTTTCCAGCAGATTTTGTCCTTTAGATCCCTGTCCCTTCTGACCTTAGATCTATTGGTTGTTTTAGTGTGTTTTTATTAGTTTTTTCACTCACCTATAGACTAATTGTTGAGAGGCCCGCCCCCTTGGGTTTAGATTATTGCATTATTAGCTGTTTATTTTCTGTTTTGCAGGCTTATATACTGTCATTTGCAGGTTATTTATAGCTATACAACACACTTTTTTATTTTTCTCTACAAACGTCTAGGTTTAAAAATTAAAATTTACACACTTCACACACACACCCTAAGTGAAAAAGGGCTTGGTTAACACCGCCAAGCAAAGACTCTAAAAGATTGAAATCAATTGATCCTACACCTCTCTGCCCTTGTTTCAACATTGTAATCTGTTGATATTGCACCTCCCTGCCCTTGTCGGTCTCTTTTTCCTTTGTGTCGTGTTTGTGTTGTCATCATTGCTCAACCTCCCATGGGCTGCGATTTTCCTCAGGGGGGGCCAACACCTCCTGCATTTTTTCCCCTCCTGGTAGCACGTATTCAGATACGACATGCCTCCGCTTGTTTCCCAACCTTCTGTTTACCACACTGCTACCCACCCCCTTTCGTTTAGTACCCCTGATCACCAAATTCTCATGATGAAATTTGATCAACCTTCAACCGTAGACATTAATCTTCAGACTTGGTCCTGTCAGTACAAAAAGCCTCCCGCTACGTCTGTCCCCGAGCTGCCTCCTTCGGTCTCTATAGAGCCTCTTTCGACACCTAAGGGCCCCTTGCAGATTTCTCAGCCTAGGGCATAGGTTCATACCAAGATCCCTAAGGGACCATTGCGTCGAAATGTTGCTTCTGGAAAATTCACCCATTTGTATAGCATAGTCGATGATTTGGCACAATCCCCTGCTGCCATTTCAACACTAGAACTCCTCCAGTCGTGCCCTTCACAATGAAAATATCTTCTATCTTCCATGGGCGTTGTAGATCCTTCTGACGATCAATTGATTGTCTTTTATGTCGACTGATCAGAACATCCTCCTCTCCCTGCTTTCGTCGCTTTCCAAATCCTAGTCAAGATCCAGAACGCTAACGTTTCTCAGTGCATTATTGATGAGGGGGCACCCACCTGCATGACGTCCACTTCGGTTTGGAAAAAACTCGGATCCCCTGAGTTGGCTCCTTCCATGATCACTCTCCGAGCATGGGATGGCCACACCTCCCATCCCATTGGCTTATTTCGTAATTGTCCCATTACTCTTGCGGGCAAGGCTATTTGCGTTAACGTAGAAGTCATAGATTCCCCCTTATATTACAACATTCTATTGGGTCGTAGCTACACTTATGCGATGTTTTTTGTCCCTTCTGCAGTCCACCGCAATATGTCCTTTCCCCATAACAGAAGGATAGTCACCATTGACCAATTGACGTATTACAAACCGAAGTCTCAGACCTCCCCTGAGTCCACTATCTCTTCGGTGGCCAATAAGAAAACCATCGACCCTTTGACCAGTGTCTCACCTGGCGTCTACAAGGATTCCTCCTTACTGGGTACATTCCCTGGTCTTCCTCCTCCCATCTCTGATCCCATCTCATCGAATTTTTGCATGATGCAATCGTCTCAGGCTTCTCTCAAGCGGCCCGCCTCGGCTAGTCAGCATCCCCCTCACCCTCTACAGTCATCTGCTAGCCCTTAAATGCAGCCTTTTGGACCTCCTCCTCCTGGCCCTTCAGCTGGTACTCATTAGCCTCTTTATCCTCCTGGGTCGGTTCCTCCAGGCCTTAACCATTTAGGAGCCGTCCCACCTAGCCATTACCCCTCCGGTCATATACCGTTCCTAGTCCCTCCACCAAGCATCTATACGGCACCTGTCATGGCCACCCTCTCTCTTCCTAACTTGACCATTGGGATTCCGGTTTGGTACCTTGATCCTCCAACTGCTACCCCGCCAGGTCAACCTACACCTTATCTTGCTTTGACCTCGGTTCAACCGGTCCCCCTGACTTCTCTTATTGTCACAATGCCTCAGCCACCTCAACAGGAACCACCTCCTGTTGTGACCGCTTCGGGTAAGAAGGGCAGAGCTCGCAAAAGGGCCTCAAAGGAAAAAGTTGCCCCAACTGACCCTGCACCTCCTCCGCCTCCAAAGCCCTGCCCTTTGTGTGATGTCGTCGGTCATGCCACCCATACTTGTCCCGAGTTGCCCCGCATCAAGCCCATGGTTAATGCCGTGTTCCCTGAGTCTACGATCCCTAAAACCTCTGCTTCTTCATTGACCGCAACCAAGAACACCAAGACTATTCACACCAAACACCCTTGTGCTTTGTGTGGTCTCCATGGCCATTACTCTCATCATTGTCCCCGCCTTATGCATTACCGTGCCTCTTTAGAGGTATTTCGGGAGTACGAGATTGAACAAAACAAATCTGCTTCTCCCGTACTTGCACAATATGTTGTAGGCCAAACTGAGGATTTACCCGCTCCTATTGACATTCCTCCCCTTGATCTCGAAATTACGGAGCATGCGGCCACCATCCTCTACCTTTCATCATCCTTGAGACCCTTGACAGAAGCTCCCTCTAAATCTTCTCCTATTGTTTCGCTTGACCTCCTTTCAGCGATCACCCCGGGCTCAACATCAGTGGCTCCTTTATTTTCTTTTTCTTACATCATCCCCTGTGACGATGCGCATGTAAGCCTTTCTTCTCATAATGATGTGTCAGGTAGCTTTGCCGCATCACGTGGTCTTTCTTCCCCCTGTCATTCCACCTTCTTTTGTGATGACGACATCATGGAAGCCATGGCCACCCCTAACTTCATCCTTCCCACCTATAAATAGGATGCCATCATCCGTACCTGTGGTGACTTACATGGCTTGAGCTCAAGCTATGCTTCCGGTAGCTCCCACACTTCTCCTCCCTGGCAGCATGTGGGTAGTAGACATCCTACCCATATCACTCCCTTTTGTAGAGTGCGTTCGATTTCTACTTTGTGCTCAGGTTGCAATCATTGTTCTTTATCCTCCCATTTATTGTCTTATGGCACCTTTCAGAGGGACCCCCGTCCACACCTTATATAGGTTTTACCGATGGTGCAAGTCGCTACTCCCATAATTTAGCCTCGACAGGTTGAGCCATTTTTACCCCCTTGCATGCGCTTTTTCTTTCGAACGGTGTATGCATTCGTACTGCTACCAATAATCAGGCTGAATATGATGCAGTACCTTTCACGTCGCATCCTCCACCTTCATGTTCGTTTAGATTCCTTGCTTCTTGTCATGCAATTGAATGGTGTCTATCATGTGCATAAACCTATCCTTTTCAGAAGATATTTACGAGTGAATATTTTGATGCATGAATTTGAAATCATTACTTTCAGTCATGTACCTAGAGCACAAAATCACTATGTAGATAGCATTGCAAACCATATTTTGGATTGGCATTTAACACACGCATTTAACACAAGACAATAACATAAAAATATCAAAATGATGCATATCCATAGTATGTGTCGTATAAAATGTTTTAGAGTTCATCAACTCTGATACATATGACATGCCCATAGCATGTTACAAAAACTCAAAACTGGGGGCACCACCTGCCCCTACACACTAGTCACTATCTGGAGAATCTCGAGCTAATGGCTCTTCCCCCACAGCTCGTAGATCATGCATACCCTATCCGGCCATCGCCATGCGCCACATGACCCCTCGCCATTCCAAGGGTAAACCAATACATGGCTCTATGTACTAGTCATCTAAGTCTTGCCAGCCGCATTCCGAAACACCGGTCAGAAGCCTCTCACATCTATGACGGATGTCCTCCAGAAGGGTCGTTTCATCCTCATTGTGCTGCGCCCTTAATCCACTAGATCCTCTAGCCCCTGATACTGCAGGTCGTCCCATGTACCCAATCGGTTTTACCAGTGTTGTATCTCCATACCAAAAGTAAAAGAATCCGTACCACATACAATATTCTAGAAACTTTACATGCACATAAAATATTATCAATTTTTCACTTACCATCGGGTCCCCATATACAACCAAGCGGCAATGGCAGGTCCAGGTCCCCACAATAACTCATCCCACTATAGGGATATTCATCTATATACAACGACATCTAATACCAATGAACAAGGAAATCAGGATGGAACACCCGTCCAACTGCTCCACCTCCTCCTCTGCACAGTAGTCGCCCCCACCGGTGCATCCTAGGCTCTTTCGGGCCCCCATCTTGGAGCTATATGCGAGGTCGAAGTGTCGGGATCTTCTCAAAGAAGAAAAAGCACAAAATTGTACCATATGCACAGTCATGGTTCACTTGCCACTTACATAGCGACAACTATCATTTCAATGACGACAGCATCATCTGGGCCCACCCATAGTAGGTCCCACTCAAAACTCTCTCCACAAGCATCATTTGTCCCCCTATGATGTGATGGAGTGCCTGGCTTCCTAGGATCTGCAGCACCACTGCGGCCACAACACGGGTCTCTAACCTCTCCAAATCCCAGATGGGTATCTGAGTCCCCTTGACTTGGAGACCTGGCCAACAATGGAACTCTACAAACTCTATGATGTTCCACCCATGCAGTAATACTGGCTGAGTATTCCCTACCATCCCAAGTGGTGGGAGACCAGTCAGGAAATATATATCCCGGACCGTCAACTCGATCTAGTGCCCCTACACTATAAAGACCTCATGGTCCAAGTCCCAATAGCTAACAATCCGGGCCAATAAGGACTCCCCAGCTCTCATCAAAGGGTTCTCCACAAACTTTAGAACCCCAAAAATGGCCAAAGCACTGTGGACACCTTGATCCTCCCGGATCTCCGACCGTAATGCGCCAAGGTCTCTCTCTCTCCATTTAATCTGTAATTCTGCCATATCTACACAAAATCATCATATTTGTCAGTATACATATAGGAAAGACTATTTCTCATCAAAAAATCCTAGTGCTTAGCCAAAAAAAAGCACAGAAACACCCCTCTCTGACAAGTCGCACTTTTCAGGCCCAAACCTAGGATAGGTCACACTTTTCTGCCTAAAACCTGCTACCCAGGTCACACTTTTTTCCCCAAAAAGTGTGACCCGGTTGTGAGGAGGAGTAGGGGGTTGTTCCTGATCCCTAGGGACCTAATCTAAACTTTTAATCCACTGAAAAGAAAGATTAAGGTTAGGCCTCTTACCTGCAAATGACAGATCTCAATTCCAACGGTCGGTTTGTCCGCTATGATCGCCGCAATATTTAAGGCCTTCTCTCCTCTCTACATTCACCACAGCTCCACATGCAAATGAATGGATTTGGAGGGAAAATGCCTTATTAAAAGATAAGCCCCTTTTTTTTCTTTCCCCTACTGCAACCCAACTGTAGCTCTGTTTACCAAACCATCCACACCATTGGAAATCTCTCACCGAGCCCTCAAATGGGTATCTGTTAGTTTTTAGTGATTTGATAGTTCACCGAGACACATTTTCCCAAGAAGCGTCACTTCACCGTTCCTCAAAATCGAATTTCTTCACTTGCAACACTCATGTTGGGGGCAACACGTTTCCTCCATACTTGTCCACGCTCGTGTCGACTTTCGTCATGAGTTACCATCTTGTACTCATGCTTTTATGGTCCCCATTGGACCCTTTACATATGTGGCAGCACCATCGAGTCACCCTTGTTTAGAGCATCCGAGTTGAGTCATCATTGCTTTCATGGAGTGTATCCTGTAACCCTTTGCATCCCACTATATTCCTCCACCCTTCATTGTTTAGTCCCTCTCTCGTGTCACACATTATGGCCTTCAGTCCCACTGTCCCATATCCCCCATGATGATGTGTCAGTCGCTGCCAGGTCATCCATGCCCTTTATGCTCTAACAAGGGAAGTCGTCCATTCGCTACTGAGTACCCCCCATTTCATCATCATCATTGGTGTCAGTCTGTCAGTCGCTCTACTATTGTCTCTCGTGCCTTAGTTGAGGATCCCTTATTGCCTCACCTATGGCAGACCTCCTTCTGTTGACATCAACTCATTCATTCCAGAAGACAGGTCTAGAGGGCGGTGTACCTTGGTTCCATCTTCCACTCTTGTTAGGTGCCATAGATCAGGCAAAGGGACTCCTTATTTCCCTTTGACTTGATTGGTTCTTAGCTCAAGCTCCCTTCAGCATGATCGAGATCCATATACTTGATGGTTCAATCATGCAGCAGCTGATATCAGTGATTCCCAGGTGTGTGTGTGAGATGTCTCAACCCTCATGAGGGGGTGGCCCTACAGGTAGCCCCCCACATACCTGGATGACTTCTTCACTTCAGCGTTCAATGCAGCTCCATAGATTTGATGATACCAACCTCAGTTGCTTGCAGCACCTTCTTGATTGCATATATCAGTCATATTTTCAGAGCCCTTTCCTGTTCTTAGGGGCATCTGGGTTGTATTCATATCTCATGTAATCAGATATTATTGTACAAAGTCCTGGCTATTATCCCAGGCACAATATGCAAATGGTATTCATTGTCATTTTATTCATCTAGCTCATGTTTATGCCAGCATATGCTTTATTATTTCGTCCCATGGTTTTTGGGATGCCTTATTGTTTGTACTATTGCCTCGGCGGGCATAGGTATGCCTCCCCCGTCACCTATAGCAGGTACTCACTTATCAAAGAGACGTGTTGCACCTGCAAGTCACCTCCTCAGGGTCTAGTTCTTTCAGCACTTTGGTCTACCATACACTCCTCTCTCTTTGACTTCCCCTTTGACGTCTAGTGATTCAGTTCTTACAACGTAATTTGGTCATATGATTAGCTCCTAGCGCTCACACGCTGGGGGGCAATCTGTTACACCATTTTTTGGTCATCTAATCCATTGTTATTAGATGGACCCAAGTACACCAAGTAAGACCAATTTTACCCCAAGTAAAATCACATTCACTATGAAAAATAACTTATTAAACCACCTTTATTAAGTTTTTTATGGTCTAAACAGGAAACCTCATAGGAAAACATTAAACAAATCCATATTTGTTTGACTTTCCTCAAGGAATAATTAGTTAAACAGTATTTTAATGAATATTCCTGGGTATATTTAACTCAAAACAAGGAAATCAATAAGTTAAATCTTTATTTATCTTATTATTTTCTAAGAATAATTATTTAAACATTACTTAAATAATATTCTTTGTTAAATATGACTAAATCTCCCTTAAATAATCAAATAAATCATTATTTATTTGATTATTACTCAACCATATCCTTAAAATGATAAATAAATCATTTATTTATTTATTATTACTTAATCACATCCCTAAAATGATAAATAAATCATTTATTTATTTATTATTTACAAATAAGGGGATTTGACTCAAGTCAAATTCCTTTTCCCTCCAACAAATATAATAAAATATTCCATAAAAGTTGGATCTTGATTTGGTTAATAATATTTTAATTATGCACCAATATCTAGACTGACCCAATATTGTGTTATAAATAGAAGGGTTTTCCCATTCATTTGTCACCTTTTGTTGCCTAAGTATCACTCTGGATCTCAACTCTTGGTCTGACTATTGATCCACCATCATAGCCATATTTTTCCATTTTTGTCTGGGTTTTCTACACCATCAATAGAGAGGAATTCTAAATCTAAAGTGTTGAGGGCTTACAAGAACCCATCCCATTGAGGAGAACCGGGAACACCCTCTTGTGTTTTCCTCCCAGGTGCCATAAATACAAAATTCATTTGATATATTCTTGTCTTCTCTATTGGATGCATGGAGTAATTCTTGTTTTTTCTACTGTTTAATGTATTCTAATGCATAGATCTAGATTTTTGCAGCATTTATCTTGATCACCTAATTGCAGATCTGAAGATATTAGCAGTCATTTCTGTTGTTAGGGTTGTTTGTTATGCGCAGCTAAAGTGGTATTTTTTCGTACACTTGGAATTAAGATTCATACTAACAATAGTCCTTCTTAACTTAGAATGGTTGCCAGTGTTTTGAAACCTAGTTTTCCTATTCAACTTGGTTCATTTTGGGATTGATTTTTGAATCTTAAACATAAACCATCTTTGTCTCAAATTCCTATCCACCCATCGGCACCACAAAAAGATCAAATACATGTGAGCCAAAATTTATAGGTTGTCATTCCATCACAATATTATAGTCATTATCTAGTACTTCCCAGGTCCCGCTTACCCATCCTCTACAAGGTACCTTACATTTTCAACTGCTTGGAAATTACTCCCCAAGTTTTGATAGCACAAATGTTCTTAATATGGTGCAGCCACAATTGAACCCACCTTACCATGGGACAATGCAAACCCCCATTGAGAAACATTATGGATCATATCAAGGTATTCCTCAAGTGCCTTTCCAAGGCCAACAAATCCAAACTCACCCATTCTAGTATCCTTATGGTCATCCTATGGATGGACAATAAGGTCCTTTGTATACTGGTTATCAAAATCTCACTTATGCTGGTACCCAGGTTCCTTATTATCCGAACCCTCCTTATCCGAGGATGCAAGTTCCTGTTGCTCAAGATATTCCTTTATATCTAGGCCATCCTCATCAGGACTTTAATCGACAATTGCCTTTTGTTTCTACTCTCAAATTTCTAGACTTAACTCAGCTCACTAATAACCCTATTTATCATTCACCATGGTGGCTGATTATTCCCACTAAATTTCCTTCTGATATCCCAAAATTCAGTGGGAATCCAGGAGAAAACCCGTCGATGCACATTATGTGTAATATTCCAAAATTTCCATCAGCTAATTGGAATATTAGAGTTCTTACTTTTCTTATTTATTTAAGTAAATAAAATCGTGGAGGGACCCATAAACCCAGTATATGAACAATATCCACTTCTATAGTGTGAATGTGGGTTGATTGAGTAGTGGAGTAGCATTATGGAGTAGTGGAGTAGCATAATAATGAAGAAAGAGTGGAGTTCATAAAGCATTAATGAGGAATATGATGGAGATAGTGGAAAAGAAATTATAGAGATGATGGAGGAAGTGGTCCATTAAATGCACACATGATGGAGAAAGTGGAGAGTAATTTCAGCAGTGATGGAGATCATGGAGGACAGCGCAGTCTTTATGGTGGCTAGTGGCCACATGTGTAGCGCAGTTATGAGGTGGGCTAAGGCTATGGAAGGCTCACAACCATAAAAGGAAGATGAGGGCAACAAAGGAAGGGAGTCTAGATTTTTATTGTTGAGTGTCATAAGACATTTCTTTGCACACTTCAGTTGTTTAGCTAAGTCTGATGTGTTGTTTAGCACCGGTTGTTCCCGAGTGGGAATCCCACCCTTACCCATGGTGGACTTCGAGTGCCTACTTTGGGAAGGTTTTCTTGGGCTGCATTCATAATCCGACAATCAATGCCACTTTTAGCCACTCTCATCTACACTCCTAGCTACAGGAATTATGCATTCCTAAACTTGGGTTTGAGATTTGGAAGGTTGTTCTCAGTACTTTAGTTGAGAAACCTATGGAGGGATTACCCCTTCACACTGTGGATCCATTGCATTCTTCTGGGAGTTTCATTTTCATATCCAGCATCAAGCCATCCATCTATTCTCTTATGCAGCAACATTTCCTGCAGAAATTGTGTAATTTTGTAGTGAGGGTTTGAGGAGAAGAGGAAGTTTCAAGCAACTCAACTTGGAATCCTGTGAGGGATTAATCCTTCACTCCAGGGATCACTTCAAAAGCCTGGGATAAGAATTTTATTATCTCTCAGCAGGCTACATCATCAACCCTCCTAGACAACACATTATTTCCCAGCAGTTGTGCATGCAACAGTTGCATATTCAGTGGAGGAGCCAGAACTCAAGTTTTGTGATTGGGAATCGGGAGAAGGGACCAGCCCTTTAGTTAGTGAGCTAAGTAGGTGCTATTATAGTAGATAGATAATTATTTCAGCCCTATATTAGTATTTGTCTCCAGGGAGTGTGTAACTCAGACAGCAAGGGTGCAGTGGGCAACCCAAAAAGGGCCGAAATTCCAAACTCAAAATATAGCCAAACCATTTATGGGTTTTTCCAATAGAGTCCATGGCTAAAATCTTGGATCTTTCTTAGCACTCCAAAAACCTCTCGCACATATATCTTCTTCCTAGCAGTAGTAGTTTCCAGTAGCAACAACAGTTTTTACTTTCCAATGCTAGTTTTCAGTAGAGTTGTTTCAACCATATTTGGATGGCTTGAGTGCATCCCTTTTTGGAGCACTTTGTATATTCAATTTTTTTTATATAGATAATGATATGGCTCAGTTGTTTCTACTCATATGTTTGATGTTTTTATATATTCTGACATTTTTCCAGTTTTATATTTTTTATTCTTATTTGGAGTTGTGCATATGTTCTATATTCCTGTCTTTCCCATTTTGGGATATTACAGTGGTATCAGAGCATGATATTTGGCTCAACTTGTGGGCATTTCATGACATTAGAAGAATAAGAAGAAGAAATAGAAAGAGAATAAGTCTACAATGGCGGAAGTATTGAGGTTTGCCACACTTCTTTTCAGATCTATGCAATATCTCACCATGGAGATCAAATAAATGAGAAGGGAAAGGAAAAAGGAAACCTCAAGAGGGTTTCATAATGGAGAATGTCTGAGCATTTCCTATCAGCATTATAAGCAATCGGTAATGAAAAAAGTTCCACAATGCCCTAATATGCCCACTTTCCTTGCAGAAGCAAATGAATGGCAAGGATATGGAAGATATTTGGAGCATGAGACTCTGAGTGATTATCTTTCAGAGTAAAAATCTCAATATAGATCATTCAAAGAGAATCTTCTTTCCAACAATTTTTCCAGATTAAAGAGAATCAGAGACCTCGCAGCAACAATAGAAGAAAAGGAAATATGTAGGGTAGATTCTTCCTACCTACATTTGATGGGTCATCCACAAGTATGAAAAAATCTTGGATGGAGAAGTTAGATGCATTATTCTAGCTACACCATGTATCGGAAGTAGAGGTTGTTCAGATTGCAGCACTACACTTTGAGGGTGAAGCAAATGACTGGTGGTTTGGTGGATTGAAACATGCAAGAGTGACTGTGTATGTAGAGTTCACTCAAATATTGGTAGTGAGGTTTGATAGAAGAAACATGGAGGCACATTCCATTGAGACATTTTTCGACAATAAAGAGAAAGTGTATGAGGAGCAAAAGGGATATGTCACCGTTGATACACTGGGAGGAGATCAGCTACCACCACCACCACCACCACCAGAAAGAGTACTTGCACATATTTGATGACCCCTTGCATTTTGGAAAGATGTTCCCAATACTTTGACACTGAGAGTCCAAGGCATGATTCAGGAGGTGCATGGGGAAGAGGAAGTAGATACCAGCATTGGTGCAGTAGTAGAGGAGTAGCCATCACCATCACCAGCAGTTGGAGAAGCAATTGCATTAGTTGGAGGAACTCTTGTAGCTTTGCAAGATGTTCCCAAGCATCAGTTGATCCAAGGAATGCAAATATTTCCACCCCATATTATTTCAGCACATCAAATTATATTTGTGGGGTCATGCCATCAGGGAAATTGCTTGACCAAGGGTTAGAGCACATTGCTGATTTGGAGCAGCAGAATATCACTACGTAGAGGACCCTTCACTGGTTCAAGTAGAAGATGTATAGCTATCACAATTTGACATTTTTGAGTTGCACACAACACTTTATGTTGGAGTGTGGAATTTATGAGGATGGGATTAGCACATTCCTAATGTAGGGAAGCTATACAATAGATTTTGAGAACCGGAAGTTATTGTCACATGAGCTGTCATATTATATTTATGACAAAGAGGTATTGGCCATTATGCATGAATTGGTCAAATTCTGACAGTTTTCTATTGGCAGTAGATTTCGGGTGAAGACCAAACACCATATTCTTCGACACATTTTTGAGGAGGAGCAGCAGCTGTAAAGGAGGCAGCAACAGTGGATTAGTACAATGTAGGACTATGAGTTCAACATTATGTATGGAGAGGGACATGAGACAAAAAAAGCACCATCATGGAGATCAACAACATTGTCACTAAGGAGCAGTGATTATTTGAGGGCCTAGTTATTATTTGAGCATTTTGATGACCGCTTCACTTATGAAGCATTGGATGGGAAAATCGTAGATGGTAGAAATCATGTAATGTGTTGTATCTCAAGAAACAATCCTTTCGTTGTGATAAGGAATCAGTGCTCAAGTCATTTTAAAATATATGTCACAAAATTAAGATATCAGATGGTCTTTGTTTAACACCTTTGGAAATTAATTATTTATAACCCTCAATTATCTGATATAATGAAAGTCTTCACAATGCCATTATCTGCCGATATTAATCGAAATGAAAGGAAGAAACTAGAAGGGAAACTCAAAATGATATGCTGAATAATAGAATATATCACTTTAAATCTCGGAACAAACTTTATGGAGATAAAATAGTTGGAGTGAAGGAGCGCACATTAAGGACACTTAACTCTTACTTACAAATTGTAAAAAGAGACCGGCAGCTACATTACTTCACCTCATTCACAAAAGAATAAAAATATGATGAAACTGGAAAAATGCATCAACATCAACAGGTGCAAGAAACTTGATCTTCTTTCATTAATTTTCAGAAAATTCAGTATTACAGTCATCCAGAGGTCCAAAACTCGGAACCCTCCTCTTTATTTTTCATTACTTTAAATACAATGCAAAACAGTTGTAACTACTAAAAACTACTTGTAACTGTTCGAACTACCTAAAACTGCATAAACTACCTATTACATCGCAATTAACAACTTCATTACAGTATGGATTTTTTAAAAAGATAACTAAAACTAAAGCTTCAACCTATTTGTTGAATTTGAATTTGACTGGCTTCCACTATATTCTCTGGATTTGCTAACGTGTCCTTCTATGACGCTGAGGTGTCACCAGGTGGATCAGTCATCCATGCTCTGCACTTCTTCCATATCTCGATGCTAGTTTTGGGAGAATTGATCAATTTGTGATATTCTAGCCAAAAGGTTGTGATCCTGATGAAAGTAGATCATTCTATGAACAAAGTCTTTACCATCCAAAGAAATTGAAAATGCCTCTGCAAGAAATTAACAATTGTAGCTCCTTTCAGGATAACAGTCTTCTCATGGGTATTATCAATTTTACTCCTCGCTGGCACTAACAGTGGCTCATAGGAATCCCATGATAAAAGACTGCCTTTGAGATCCCAGCACGAAGGCAATCCTTCTTTGGCCCTTTTGTCGAATATGCTATCAAACGTGTTTATATCTTTTTTAATCTCTGCCAACTTCTTCTCTGCTGAATTCTTGCAAGAATTGTTTACAATCAACTTATTAATCTCTAGAATGCATAATGTCCTGTATTTAATTTCATTTTCTTCCAACCCTTGATCTGTTTTAGAATTGATGAAATCAATGAACTTCTTTGCCCATAAGGCTCTATTAAGAGTCTTGTGTTTATCTTCCATAACCTTTTCCTCTAAATATCTGATAATGCTCTTTTCCTCTGATACTATTGTCAAGGACTCCCAAAAAAATTTTCATAGCTTCAATGATCTCATTCCATACAATGTCTTTTTCTTGGATCAGAGTTAGATTTCCTTTAAATTTCTCCTTTAAACTCTTGATCTCATTATTGGTTGTCTGAAAATCTGATCTGTACTTATTAACTTCTCCTTCTTGAGCCTGCATTATCTTTGTCACTGTCTCCAAGTCACTCTGAGCCTTCTTGAAATCCTTTTCTGCTATCTTCAATTCTGTACTCAACTGAGATAATCATGTTGTTGGACCATCAGTTCCGAATGGCATGACTATAGTACAAGAATGAGAATCAATTTTAGTTTGCAAGTTAAGGACATACTTTTTTAACTTAGAGATCTCCTCCTCTTTTTGTAACAATTGTCATAAAATATTTTGTTTCTCACTCTCAACCTCTGCTACGCCTGTTGCCATTGAGTGTTCTCCAGTAGGAAACTTTAATTTCTTCTACAGCACATTTATCTCTGACTCGGTGCTCTGTAACAATTTTTGGACAACCGACTTATCATTAGGATTCACTCCAATCTTTACAATTATCTTTTTCAATTCTTCATTCTGAGTTGACAAAGCCCTGGAATTAGCCTTTTCCAATTTCAACTACTTGATCACTTTTCCTAGCATCTGTTCTGCCTTTTGAGCAGCTGCACTAGACTTGGCTAAATCATTAACAATCAATTTCCATGTTTGCATATGTAACTTAACTTTATCATGTAAAGGAATTTTCTTCACATCAACAGTCAAATTGACAGTTTTAAAACTACTTGATGAGCCTATTGTCATTTCATATGGGTGAGAAAAAGAAATTTTAAACTGATCATTTTCTAAGTCCATGGAAGTAAATAATCTAGTTTGGTCAGGAGTAACCTGATATTCTGCTTATGCTTCCATACTAGCTTTCATCTTTTGATTCCTCTCTGCAATCTGAGCAAAAACCTACTTGATTAGAGGGACTTGATATTGAACATCTCCATGTCTTGTAGTTGAAGTTGATACATTCCGTTCATCTCCTAATTGAAGGAGGAGACCAGGCTGAGTGCTTCGTATTTCTTCAGTCAGTCTTGCCCTCTTCTCAGCTCTTTTTTCCTCATCTTCTGAATCAACAACTGTTTTTTTACTTATTTTTCTCAATTTGTCTGAGACGATGGGGGTCTTTATGTTGGAATTAATAGAATATACAAAACTTTTATTATCCAATTTTTCAAGTTCAACCTTACTGTCATGAATGAAAGCAAAATAGCCATTTTCAACCCTTCTGTTATAAATCACCTTGTGGGCGTCATAGGCCCATTTCTCACGTAATAAAAAATGCATATCTTCTAACATCCTGCTAGCTTCATTAAATGCTTGCCTCATATTTACTACGAATGGAGCCATAGACATAAGCAGCTTAAACAAATGACCCTTCTTCATTGGAACAAAATGAGCTTGATCTACATTCAAACCTTTTCTAATAAATTCCAATGCAAACAACATCATGGGGACAAAAGTGGGAAATATATAAGGTTCTATTCCTACTCCATATAATCTAATCTCTGAATGATCTTCATATACAAACCAATCCCCAAATTTAAAAGCATTACTTAACTAGAGACACTCCTGAGCTTTGGGCAGGAAACATGGAGGAGGAACATCATTTAAAACATTATAAGCAATTGGCATAAAAGAGGTAGAAAAATAAAATATCCCTCCCTCATCTCGTTCATTTCTTACTATATCAGTCCAGAAAACTACTGACTGCCTTTTCTTATTTTCATCCCTTATATTCAATCCCAAATGTAAAAATTCCTCTACATTTTGATACAGAAATAGATAAGTGATAAGTGAGTGGAACCTGAAGGACCCGGTTAGGGATAAGCTCATAAGCTGAGTATTAAAAACCTCTTTCCAGTAAGAGGGGATACCCAACACTACTTTAGACTTCATCATCATGGCAAACAATCCCAACACTGACCTGTCAACCTGAGCGGAATCTTCTTTTCCAAGAATATTTTACAGAGATTGTAGCACTAGCCTGACCTCTGCATCAAAATTCTCTAATTGGAATTCTTTATCATCTGCTGAAAATTGATCCAAATTAGGCTTCAAGAAGGAGATGACCTGGTTAAACTCATGTCCTGCAAGATTATCATAGAATGCTACCAATGACTCATCAGTGAATTGAACATAAGACTCAGACTCAGGATAACACAGGGCTTGGCGAATTACTTGGGCTGAAACCTTAAGAACATTTTCCCCTAAGAAATTCATCACAAAGAATTTACTGGGATACAGTGTAGACACTAACCAACGCTCAAATTCAGGAAAAATATATGTTTTGGGGATGCATGCAGAGAGAACACCAGAATTAGCCATAGCTGAATAAATGGGGGAATTTTTCTCATTTAAGATAATTTGTTGGTAGAAGGGTAAATGTTCAATGGTGCATATGGTGTCCCGAATATCTTGCTCAGTATCCATGAGAGGGATATGGCTAGAAGATTCGGACAAGGAATATCGCTTAGCCATGGAATAATACAGGGTGGCACATAATTGTATGCGGAAATAAGCAAATAGAATGGCCAGAATGACTTTGTGGATGACTGAGAATTAGAGACTAACAGGGGAAAGAAATACTTGAATCCTTTAAATAGGTGGCATGGATTTCAAACATTAATGTTGAATTAATGCTTATGTAGATAAGTAACGGTACATATGATAATGACAAACGAGTTTTTGCTAACTGGATGCATACGTCACTATGGGAGCACTTGGGGGTACGGAGCATTTGTCGGAGTGTTGCCCCCACAGTGACCGAGAACCATCGATTCTTGATCTGCTATTGGTCAGCAGGGTCAACTGCGAAGGCACCTCTCCTGCTGACTTGCAGCATGTTTGTGCTCGTGGGTTCCCACTGATCTTCATCAAATGAAACAGGCATTAATCCTGCCCGCCAACTCGCACGGTTATTAGTTGGAACTCTCGATCCCACCTTCACATGTTTCGAAAACATATTAATTGATCAATATGCAAATTATAAAATGACTTTCACACATATGAAGGATTTTCATTTTACCATATATGTTTTTTTTTGTATTTTGAAAATAAAATAAAGGAAATTGAAAATATTCCATGTCAACATAATGGATAACATCTTCCATTATCAGGATAGAGCCTTCTTGATGAGCACCTCACAGCTCAAAGAGAAGTTTCTGCATGCAGCATATGCAGAACCTCATAGGGTCTATTGGGCCATTGGTGAGAGGTTCTCATGGAGAGACCTCAAGAAGGATGCACTACGACATATCATGGAGTGTAAATATTTTCATCATATTGTGGAGGATGGTATTGTCGACATTGATCCGATGTCGAGGTATGCACATTGCTTCGAGATTTTCACACAGTACATCTCTTCACCTATGACCGAATTATCTTTCTGGGATGTCTTCATGCTTCATGGTCTTCCTAAGGCCATAGATAGTGATGGGGACAATTATTGTATGATCAGTTTTTGGCAGGAGCTTCTCCATTGGGTGGATACTGAGCTGGTGCATGATATGAGTCATCACCCATAGTTGGATGGATGGATGGATATGATGAGCAAGTGGATGAAAAGCTAGTTGCAGATCTATGGCATGGGGCAACAGGAAGCATGGTTGCACTAGCTTCTCTTGGGTGAGTATGGTTACCACCTAACATTTCAGATTGGTATGTTCCATGCTTTGCACAGTACTGAGGTGATGCAGCAACAGGAGGCATGGTTTCGTTGGCTACTCTTGGGAGATAATGGCCAAGACATTGCATTTTATATGTCCATTATCATATCACTATTTCCTACCTTGCACAGTAGTGATGAGATCCAGCAGCTGGAGGTATGGTTTTGCTGGTTACTCTTGGGAAAGTATGGCCACCATATGACATTCCACATGTCGATTTGGATGTCATTTTTTTATACTTGGCATGATGATGTGTTGTGGTAGTAGGAGGCCTTGTTGTGTTGGCTTATCTTGAGGGAGTATGGCTACCATACTTGGTATGATGATGATGTGATGTGGCAGCAAGATGCATTGTTGCAGTGGCTTCTCTTGAGAGAGTATGGCCACCATACTTGGTATGATGATGAGGTGGTGTGGTAGCAAGAGGCATTGTTGCAGTCGCTGCTATTGGGAGAGTATGGTTTGAAATTTCACATGTCAATCCATATGTCTCTATTTCCTACTTTTCACAGTGTTGAGATGATGTTGAGAGCAAGAAAGGCCTCCAGGGCCAAGGATTGGAGCATGGAGAGACACAACCTACTCCATGTAGCATGAGTTGGAGAGATAGTTTATGAGTTGGGACTTTCCATTTGGGGAAGGAACCACTACACTTCACATATCTCATGCAGAGAAGACACTCTTGGACAGCAAATGGTTGCCACTTGGGGACTCTTTGATGAGAAGAGGCATCTAGCTACACAATTGGAGGTCATTCTAGACATTCTGGGAGGCGAGAGAATGGTGGAGGATGGATTTCTGCAGCATCCACTTTTGCATTTTCTTGAGGACAAGCAACATTTTGGCAAGGAGGATTGTAATATTCCAAATTTTCCATCAGCTAATTGGAATATTATATTTCTTACTTTTCTTATTTAGTTATTTAAATAAAAGGGTGGAGGGACCCATAAACCCAGTATATGAATGAAATCCACTTATATAGTGTGAATGTGGGTTAATTGAGTAGTGGAGTAGCATTATGGAGTAGTGGAGCAGCATAATAATGAAGAAAGGGTGGAGTTCATAGAGCATTAATGAAGAAGATGATGGAGATAGTGGAGGAATAAATGCAATATGATGGAGATAGTGGAAAATCAATTGCAGAGATGATGGAGGAAGTGTTTCATTAAATGCACACATGATGGAGGAAGTCACAGAGTAATTGTAGCATTGATGGAGATCATGGAGGATAGCGCAGTCTTTATGGAGGCTAGTAGCCATATATGTAGCACAATTATGAGGTGGGCCAAGGCTAGGGAAGGCTCACAACCATAAAAGGAAGATGAGGGCAACAACGGAAGGGATTCTGGATTTTTATTGTTGAGTGTCGTAAGACATTTCTTTGCGCGCTTCAGTTGTTTATCTAAGTCTAATGCTTTGTTTAGCACCGGGTGTTTCCAACGGGAATCCCACCCTTAACCATGGGGGACTTCGAGTGCCTACTCTGGGAAGATATTCTTGGGAAGCATTCATCATCCAAAAATCAATGCCACTTTCAACCACTCTCATTTTCACTCCTAGCTATAGGAATTACACATTCCTAAACTTGGGTTTGATAGTTGGAAGCTTGTTCTCATTACTTCAGCTGAGAAACCTATGGAGGGATCATCCCTTCACACTATGGATCCATTGCAGTCTTCTGGGAGTTTCATTTTCATATCTGGCATTATTACATCCATCTATTCTCTTATCCAACAACATTTCCTGCAGAATTGTGTAATTTTGCAGTGAGGGTTTGAGGAGAAGAGGAAGTTCCAAGAAACTCAGCTTGGAATAATGTGAGGGATTAATCCTTCACTACGGGGATCACTTCAGTAGCTTAGGATCAAAATTTTATTCTCTCAGTAGGCTACATCATCATCCCTCCTAGACAGCGCAATATTTCCCAGCAGTTGTTCATGCAGCAGTTTCATATTCAGTGGAGGAGCTAGAACTCAATTTTTGAGCTTGGGAATCGAGAGAGGGGGCTAGCCCTTCAGTTAGTGAGTTGAGTGGGTGCTACTATAGTAGATAGATCAGTATTTCAGCCCTGGATCAACAATTGTTTCTAGGGAGTGTGTAACTCAGCCAACAGGGGTGCAGTGGGCAACTCAAAAAGGGCCAAAACCCCAAACTCAAAATATGGCCAAACCATTTCTGGGTTTTTTTGGGTTTTTCTAGTTTTTCCAAGTAGAGTCTGTGGTTAAAATCCTGGATATTTCTGATCGCTCCAACAGCTTCTCACACATATATCTTCTTCCTATCAGTAATAGTTTTACTTTCCAGTGCTAGTTTTCAGTAGAGTTGTTTCAACCATATTTGGATGGCTTGAGTGCATCCCTTTTTGGAGCACTGTGTATATTCATTTTTTGTTGATAGATAATGATATGTTTCAGTTTTTTCTACTCATATGTATGATTTTGTAATATATTCCGACATTTTTCCAGTTTTATATGTTTTATTCTTATTTGGAGTTGTGCATATGTTTTATATTCATGTCTTTCCCATTTTGGGATATTACATTATGATATATCATCTATGGTGTTCTTTGAAATCCCTTAAAAAAAAATTCATTCAACTTCATCTTATCCAACGAACGCTTACAGGTACTGCAACTAAATGGTATATTGAGGTACCTAGATCTTCGTTTCATGATATCAACTCTTTAGCTACCACCTTCCTCACACATTTCCAGTTTCCCATTAGATATGAAACTGGAACAAAATTGTTGACCAACTTCAAGCAATTAGATTCCACTCACATCTCATATCGCTTTCATGAGTGGAGGCATCATCGCCGGTTGGTCAAGACGTATGTTCCTGATAAATTGTTAGCAGAATGGTTCACCAAATTTCTATTTTGCCTATAATAGAAGATGTGGCTAAATGTGGATTCATGACCAAAGAGAAAGTAATTTCTCATGCACAATATTTGGACCTTGTTTATACCCAATTAATAACTCTCTATGATAAAATATCGAATGCTCTGAGACCTTCGAACAATGTTCCTCCTCCACTTGGTAAATAATCTCATGTTGTTGATGGCATGATTGGTTCTGCCAGTTTGCAATTTGCAAGTAAACCATATGGTATTTATCTTACCACATTTGCTCAAAAACCTCAATACCATCCTCCTGTGACTTATGCCTCTGAGATAAATGTTGTTTCATCTGATAAAGGAAAGTCTCAACGGCAACCTAGAAGCAAGAAGAAAGGAAAAGGTAAGAAGAAGAAATACCCCTCACTGCAGGATAAACAAACAAATCAGTCCTCCGATGAGAAACAAAAGCCTCGATACCCATGCTTGATTTGCAACAAGAATCACTTTACACATAATTGTCTGCACTGTGTTGAAGTGAATCAATTTCTTAAATATTACTCTTCTCCCAATGTGTTGACCGACCTATTTCCCAATAAGGAGACTCACATGGTTTCCTGAGACCCTTCTTCCTATAAAATGGTTTTGATGCTTTCCTCCTCAAAACTGAAATCCGATGTTATGGTGGCCACTCGGAACAAGGACTATGGTAATGCAAATCCACCAAACGGCCAGGCTACTGATCAACCTACTATTTCGACATCACCTTCATCAGATCCTACTCCACCTCCAATTCCTACGAATTTTACTATCAAGCCTCTAAAAAGCGCTATTCATAAGTCTATTTTCAACCCTCATTCAAGAGCTGCTAAAAAATATTATTTAGTTGAATAATTGGCTCAATCGCCATCAACTATGTCAACTCTTGAGGTTTTGCAAAACTACCCCACCCAAAAGAAGGCCTTATTTTCAGCTATCGGGTGAGTGGATCCATCGGATTCCAACCTAGTGGTTTTCTCTCATGAAAAATATACCTCCCGACTTCTGGCTCAATTAGCTTTTATAGTCCAGGTCATCATCAATGGTAAGAAAATTCATCGCTCTACTGTGGACGAGGGAGCCTGGACATGAATTATTTCCATGTCTTGATAGAAGGTGATTGGTTCGCCTCAACTGAGTCAATCAACCACCACATTGAAAGCCTTTGATGGAAGAACATATAAACCTTGTGGGATTCATAATTCCCTTCAAGTAGAATTACGGGGGAAAATAATTTCCATATAATTTGAAGTTATTGGTGGGCCTCTCGATTATAATCTTCTACTGGGTTGTACATAGGTTTATGCCATGGATGTCGCCGTTTCTACTTACTTTGGTATGATCGCCTTTCCTCATAAAGGCGGGATTGTAGCCATAGAAAAACTCACCTGTTTTGCCTCTAATTCTCACATTACTAGAAGTGTCCTTCTTGTAAGGGAAACTCTACACTCCTATCAGCATGTCAGATTCAGATTGTTGAAGGATTCTTTGCTTATGGCAACCTTTTCGCTCCCTCCTCCTCTCCTTCCTGAAAACTCATCTACGATTGCTTATATCAACATGATATAGTGCACATACACTTCATAAGTGTACTATCCCTAGTAGATAATTTATGTAAGTACATTTATGAAGTGTATGTGCACTATGTGTGCTAGAAGTCCTTATTATTCAAGTGATTTAATTGAGATATCGTTATGCACGTGTTTTCTTAACAGCTATCATTCTTACAGTAAATTAAATATATCACACTTTAGTAGAAATGGAAGTGATCACACTTGCTTAAAAGAATTTTTTTGAAAACCAAAATCACTATACTTGCTAAAAAGAATAAAACCACAATTTCTTAAAAGAAACTTTCACACTAAAATTATCACACCTGCTCAAAGTAAAGATCACATTTTGCAGAAAGGAAATTATCACACTTGCTTATGGAAAATGAAATTAAATTTAAATTACTCAAAAAGACTAACTATACAATTACACCAATTGGCAATTGAAATCTTCTTCACTTAATAACACAACTACACTACCAATCTACATCAATCCACACTCTTTCAAACTAATTTCATGTGCATAAGAGGTCTAGGCTTCACCCATTCTTCCTACAACAAAAATAATTAAACAAACGTGCTTCAAACTAAATCTAAACATTCATTGAAAAATAAAAGTTGATCGGTCAGTAATATACTATATAAAATGCAGAATTAAAGATGTTAATTAAAAATAATGAAAACCTTACAACTCAAGGGGGCCCTCCTACGAGATGTATGCAAAAACACGTCTCTTCTACAATACTATATACACATCGATACCACACTCAACAAGAGCATTAACTGAAACAAAGTTTTAATTAAAAAACATAGTTTTTAAAACAAAAAATCCTCTCCTTTATCAAATAGATTAAAATGTTTTATAGATCTTTGAAGAAACTAGAAACTCAGAATTTCATTGCATGAATTATGGCCATGAGATCTCAACTAATCAAGTTGAGAATAAAATCAAATATGTTTTGAAGGATTTTAGGATAAAATATGAGACCAGATCTATTCATAATGATCTTCTTGCCATGAATTTTCTAAATAATAGCTCATTCTAGCATCTTTGTTGATTGTGCATTAAATGATGAATTAAAAAACTATTTATCCACGTGATCTGCAAAATAAGGCTCCAAATAACCTCAAAATTCTCTCAAATAGTAACAAATTTGAGAAAAAAAACTAGTCAAGAACCTAATAGGGCCCGTGCTGAAAAAACCCATATTTTTTATTTCTGAAATTCTCTTTCATTTGCTCAGAAAATATGGTTGAAGTTGACTGGTCAAAAATGGTGCATATTTCCTTTGATTTGATGATGGAGGTCCACGCGTGCAATTTAGGTGGAGTTTGAACAATACAAATCCATATTGGAGCTTCTAGAAACCAAGTCCAAGTGTCATATTTCCTTCTAGAGTGGTGCTACTACTTCAACCATGGAGACAATTGCGGAAACTTGGCTAAATTGCAGAAACTTGAACTTTCAAACTATCATTAGTAAAACCATGCATAATTCTATGTAATTTACTAAAAATAAAGGAAAACGGTGTTAATTATCCTCTTATGCATATATAGACACATCATGAATAATTATGTTAAAAATGGTGGTAAGTGAGTGAAATAGTGCAATGGATGGTTGGAAGTAATGACTTAATGAATGACAAAGACAAGTGAAAATGATGGCAAAGTAGTGACCCAACATCTCCCCCACACTGATATCTTTTCATATCCTCATGCAAATTAGTGCCTTAAAAAATGAACTCATATACCTCCTCATTTTATGTCAATTCAAATGGAGCTTCTCTTATTTTCCTAGAAAACATGTTTTTATCTTGAAATTTAAATGTCGATACATGTGCTCTTGATAATGATGAGATTTGAAATTCACATTACCAACAACAATTATAGCTTGGAAAATTATTTTTTGTTGCTCAGATCACTATGAAATTCCACGGGCTCCAACATACCCATGAAATTCAAAGGAAGTAGATGAGAGTTATCACTTTCTAATTATGCATGTTTCTTTCAAAATCCCAAAACTTGATTTACTGCAAAGACATAAATCTTGATATCTATGAAATAATATTCTTCCTTATAGCATGCTACAGATTTGATGCTTTCCATTCTTGTACACAAAAATCATTCTTAAGTCTCACAATTCAACCATATTAAGTGCTTCATATCATTATCCCTGGTTTTTTTTTTTTGGTACTATTACAGCTTCCATTTTTTCATATTTTTAGGAAATTTCTAACAAAAAGGTTTTTTATTCCCATAATTCCATGCTCTCTGTAAAAAAAAATTTCCTTCTTATGTACATGCATTGAACCATATTTCCTTTATAAGCAACCATCCTTTCTCCACATAATTTTTGCAGATAGTTCCAATGATGATGTATTTTTGTGTATTGTAATCACACAATTAGTTCTTTCAAGCTTTCACTTTCATTTATGAACGATGACTGCTTCCATGAGATCATTGTTCATGGGAATTCCTTAGCAATAATATTTCCCTATTTAATGTGCAATTCCTTGATCAACATATGGAAATCCTTACTTGTTATAACTTCTTGCAATTTAAAAAAAATCCTGGTGGAAACTCTTCCTCTATCAACATAGCTGCAATAATAATGGTGAGCATTGAATATTTCTTATCCAAATTACCTCTACACTAATAAGCCAACAAAAGCACTGTGAAAGTAATGCCAACCAAGAATAAGCTTAAGTTTCTCACTGATTTTGACACCAATAATCTCATGAAAGAAATATTGCATGCAACAAGTTACACCAAAGTGGGGAGAAAATGTAAGAGGCAACATAAGTGGAATAATGTAACCCAAGAGTGATTTAAGAAAAATAAAACCAAAGAAATTACTAATGATAATGGTTGATAGAAAAGATGGCAGCTAATAATCGTTGATGGAAAAGTGGTTATTCATCATATTTTCCTAAATTTTTAATAAACTAAAAATCCTTATGACTGTTTTTACCTCAAGATTACCTTTTGAAGAACTTGAAATGTTGAATTAGGGGTTGTAGATATTAGAATAAAATAATTCTACCAGAAAATAGATTCTTGAATCTTGAGCTTTTGAAAATTCTAAAAAATGACTTTTCATGTTATCCAATGTTAACATATGCCACAAATTCATTTTAAGACCAAATTGAGTGCTTCAAAAGGGAAATGGTGTATTTTTACCTTTTTTACTACCAAATGCCTTCAGAATCCCATTTTTATGAATAAAATATGTTGTTGTGCAAAAATACCGAAATTCGGCCTAATCTATGCACAATGGTGAAGAATGAAAATCTGCCTTAAAAAACTGCTGGAAAGTCCTAAAAATTACACTTTTTTGGATTTTTCCCATGTTGTACTCAATTTACCATATTCTGAGAAAACCCAGTAGCTCAAAATTTTTTATTTATGCTCTAATATCTTGAAATATTTGTGCCAAAACTACCCTTGGAACACTTTCTACAACAAAAAAACAGGTTGTTATAGTGATTGTTGCAGAAACTGCAACTTTCTGTAGTTGTTGAAGAAAATGTCAATTTTTGTAGAAAGTTGTTTTCTCTGAGTTTGAACTGTTGATTTTGATATGTACTACATGCTGAAGTAGAAACCATGAAACGTAATGCATATTGACTGAAATAGGCCCAATTTTATTGATTTTATTTGAAAAGGAAATGAATGAAAAAAGGTTGTAGTGGTGCCATCACGTTGTTGTTGAGTGAAAAAAGGATGAACATGCTGCTACAAGAAACCAATAAAATATATTGTTGCAAGTTTTTTTTTATTCCATAAAACCATATAGTCTTCATCAAATCCAAAATTCATGGTACAATTCTTACCATGCGAGTGAATGTATCGAAGTTGAGCATGGGAATAAATCATTGGATTACGAATCAATAATGAAAATCATTAACCAATGCGAGAAAACTCACCAATAATGTAAATGAGTGTCAAGGTACCTGAGTGCATCTTGACAGGGATGAATGAATGTGTTGAAGTTGAGTCACCTGCAAGATCTGACAATAAAAATACATTGTTGTATTCCCATTGTTGTCAACGAGAAGGTTTTCCATTAATGTATGCAAGTTTCAAGGCACTCTAAATAATACCTGATCTTGATCCCAGATAAGGTGTTGAGGTCGATGGGACAAGATCTATTGGAAGGTGGGCCTTAAAGAATACCACATCATCCAACTTGAGCATAGAACCAAAAATGATTTGAAGAACCATAATAAAATATTGAAAACATCATGAAATTGAAAAAAATATTGTGAACTTTGCTCGTTAGTTTCCTAGTTACAAGCAAAGGTCATGTCCAATTGTGTCAGCAAGCTGGTTTTCACAATAGGACTTATTTTTATCTTTACTTATATATATATATATCCTACTCTACCTGAAAAACAAATCTCGTTCAAGTATGTGAATACTTCCAATGGAACCATGTGCATAACAATATGATAGATAAACTCATATGCAGGTTTGAAAGATATGCTTTGATATGTACCAGTATATGAGAGACCAACTTTCTTGATTGAGATGATGTCAGAAAATACTGAGAATTGAGTACTCAGATCCAATGACTGTCTTGAACCAAGATTCAGTGTAATCTTGTATTCCTTGGCTTCTTACTATCATGCCATGCAAGTCTCAATAGATGTGATCCCCATTCATATAATATGGTGATAGGCATGTGTGAAAAATCTTAATCCTAGGTTCCAACAACTACTCTTGTTCAACGAGCATCCATGATTCTTGAACGTTATTTGAATCGTCTTCTTCTGGTTGTTGTTATTTAATGGTAGCCGGTGAATCATTTTACAATACCTCAACATTGTAAGTGAATTGAGGTATTTTATTATTGGGGATCTGAAATGGTTGTCTAGGTAGTTGAGTGCGAATGGATATTTAGGGTTCTTGTGTGGTTGGTAATGAGAAAGTTTTAATTGAGTTCAACTGATGATGAAACTGATGTTTTGGTGGAGGTGAATGGTATGTATAACATTAATATTGATATTGAGGTTAATAAGGAAAATTGAGGATATGGTGCATTTCCTCTATAAGGCTCTTTCCAACCTTGTTTTCAGGATTTATTTTGAGGTTGGGATTGAGAAGGCCAAGGTTTCCAAGGGTGGTTTCGAGGTTGGGATTGAGATGACCAAGGTTTCCAAGGCAAGGGTGTTTTCCAATTACTTTGAGATTGTTGTGCATAACCCTGAAATTGAGAATTAGGATCTTGCATCATGCTAGGTTGATTAGGTTGCCATGGTCTTCTTAGAGCTACATAATAGGATTGGTCCAGTGTTGGATTTTCTCCTTGGTAAATTTCCTTTAACCCTGGTAATGATGGACAATCTTTATTATTATATGATCCTACACCGATTTCACAAATTTTAATGTTATCAAGTGGACATTCATGCAAAGCATGTCTCTTTCCGCATTTACGGAAAAATATAAATGAAGCAACATTCTCAAATTTTTTCTTGTTTTTCATTCTTAACATATCAATTTGTTCATTTAAATCACCAAAATATCTATCAAATTGTTAATTTCAATTTGAATTACCAATATTGATGCCGACTTACTTACTCTTTCCATAACTATATCCTAAGGGGATCTTCCTGTTAGTGTCAGTATCTTCATCCCTCCGTCAGTGATCAAATTCTCTTGTTGCATTGCATATTAGGTGTCTCGCTCAGTCAGCTGCATTCCATTAGGACCATGGATCATCTGATGGTAGTGGCTTGGTGTGCATTTTCCCTCATGTCCTTTACCTGCTGGCCCATTTCCATTCATCTAGATCATCTGCAGTCACTTTTTGTCTTTAAATCTACAAGACTCATTTTTGGGGTTTCAGTTTCATTAGGTTTAGGTTTCGTCAAAAAGGTCTTCAAAATGTCTAATAACAATCAGCAGGCGCATGAGGAGGTTGAATAAAGTTCTAGTAACAATAAATTTCATAATCACATGCTCAAAAATGTATTTTTCCTCAAAACCCTGTTTTGAGGAAAAATAGAGTATTTTAGGTTTTTATGTATAAATTTGATGTAATTTCAGTTCTCTCATATGTAAATAAATTCCACGGCAACTCGGGTTACCTTTCCAGGCTTCAGGAGCTCCATCCCATGCAAGGCAAACAAAAAAAATCAAGTCATTTAGTTAATCAGAGTCAAAATAAAGAAAAACTGCCTAAAACAGAGTTTGAAAAGAAAGTGTCAAATGTAAACATTACAAAAGTGGGTTTTATGAAGTGAAAAATTAAAGTCTTTTGTATATAAGTTATTTCTTGTGTTTAAAAGACTCATTTGCATCCAAAAGAGCAAGAGATATTTAGAGCAATCTCGTGGTCACAAATCGCAGCAAAGAGTTTCAGTTTCGGGGGCACAGTGCATTGGGTGAGCGACGTGGCGCATAGAGCTGGCGCAGCGCATTGGGCCGGCCTCCACAGTGTAAAAAATACACTGGCGCGATGCATATAATAGGCGTGTCATGTTGGGTTTGTGGCGCGGCGCATAGAGCTACAAGCTCGATTCCACCTATAAACTCTCTCAAATTTCCAAATTCGCTCAATCTTATGGTGTGCAAGTAAGTCAAGCCTTCTTCCATTGCTAGTGAAAAAGTTTTTCTTAAAGCCTAGGATTTGAATTTGTGTTTTTGCTACCAATTCCACTCCATCAGTCCCTCACTCTTTGACTCCTCCATTCATTTTTCACTTTCATCCACTCATTCCCCAATTTCCATATCCCTAACTCCCACTATCCCATAACCCTAGTCAGATATCATCCCCTAAACCCTTTCATTCCCTAAAATCCTACAGCTAGCATCAAACCATCCCCTCATCAGTCCCACTCATTCATGGAGGTGCAAAACATACGAGAAAATCGGCAAGCTGCCAAGAGGAGGAAAATCAAATTGACCACACTTTAGCAAGAAATTCAAAGCTAATCGTGAATATTGGCTTGAGAGAACAAACAAGCACCTAGAAAGGATGCTAGAGAAGGCCAACAGGGAGAAAACTATGTTGAGGCACATGGCATACCATTACTTGGCGAAAAACAAAAGTTGCAAGGCAAGAATCAGGAACTTGAAGACCAAGTTGAAGAAAGCATCGAGGAAGCGAAAAGAGCAAGATAGACTTCAGACCCTGGCTAAGGCTTCCTTGGCCTAACATAGCACTTGATGGAGAACACTCTGCCCAAATTTTAAAAAATTTGGGACACTTTTTGCATTTTTGGATTTTTTGGGCCAAAACACAGGTTTTTCTGCCCAATGCGCCGCGCCACCTGGCGCTCTCTTTTGATGGAGACCTCATTTTGAGGAAAACTCAGCATTTTTGGATTTTCCATGGAAAAATATGCATTTTCACCAATGGCCAAGAAATTTTGACAGGTTTTGAGCCCCCAAAAAGGTCAAAAACACCCCAAAAATTACCTTTTTGCCCCTTTTTGGACACACGGGAAGCAGTGTTGGGACAAATCAGTTTTGGAGGGGCAAATGGAGGCCAAATTCAAAAATTCCACTTGTTTTGGAAAGTAGACAGGCAGAAATTTCCAACAATCCCACTTGGAGAAAATTTGGACACTGGGAAGGCCTCCAAAAGCAGCTGTAAAAAGGCGCTACGCATAGGAAAATCAGCACGGCGCATTGGAGGAATTTTGCTCATTTTGGCCAAAAAACTCTGTTTTTCACCTAGTTTCTTCACAGTTTGACTTTTCTCCTTCTAATTGTCAAAATTATGATGTAATTTAATGTGAATTGATGGATTTTGATGTAATTATGCTAAATTTTCACTCATAGAGGTAGATTCATCCATGAAAAAGTAGTTTGCAACTGAATGAATTGGTTCCCTAGTTTTTAGAGGCAAGCTGTTCCACTGCCTACTTTTTAGTTTCTCAGTTTAGAATTTGTTCGAACAGCTCCTAAACTCATGAGCTCGACCCCTAGAGGATAGGATGAGTTTTTTTTTTCTTATATCTTGTGATTTTTCAGTCATTAGCATGGTTGGAATTTTGGGAAAGCTTGGAGCTTATTGTATACTCATTTTAGTAGTTTGGCTAAGGAATAGACCAGTGGTTTGCAGCACTTTATGGGATTCATGTGGCATCTTACTTTGGTATTGTGTTTTCTTCTGTAATTGTAAGTCTACATGTGATTTATGTATGCCATTATCTCTCTTTGCTTCATCTTAACTAAATCAAACAAAGATTAAGGTAGAATCCATTGAAATTGCAGTGCTCTACCTAGGGTTTGTTTAGTTATTGATGTTTTCAGCTGTTTGAAGAGGATCCCTAAGACTTTCATGCCCTCTCCAACTCCTCATCAGTCTAAAATCTCTCCATCTCACTCAATTTGAAGTACCAAATCACTTTCCTACCTTGCCCCATAGAGATCTCTGCAAAACTAAGCCTCATTCCCCAGGCCCAAATTTTCCTTTCACATTTGAGCCAACAAAACATCATCAAATTCAATCAACACCTCTGTACACATACCTAGCCTAAAATCAGTGTTCACATCAAGTCATCTCAAGCCTCATTGATCATTTTTTGTTGAGATTGACAAGGAGAGAGCCCTCTCCCGATCTGGTAGGGCTAGCTACCAGGTTAAGCGTGGTTTGATGTTACCCTAGATTCTGCCTTTCTCAGCCTGAGGTACATTTAGGCCCTAACACTTCCATACTTTTCTTTTTCTCTTGATATGTTCTTGCATAGTTCACAAATATATTGAAATGAAAATTGAGAGACATCTCCTTTTACCACTAGGTTAAGAAGATTAATCCATTCATCCCTTATAGCATTTAGTAGGAGAGTTTTTAATGTGTGATCCTAAATTATGCAATTTATATATTTTGACATTATATTTAAATCTCTCCACTAAATCTTCTAGGCTTTCATCCTCTTTTTAGTTCATCTTAAAGACTTGATTTCTAAAGGTCATGGTGTATGCAAGAATCTTTATATTTTTCCAAAAATACTCTTTTCATGTTATCTCATGTCCTTATAAAATTTGTTCCTAAAGTCGTGAACCATTTAAGAGCTCTATCATTTAATGTTGTTGGAAACAAATTCAATTTTTGAATGTGTAATGTGTAGCCATAAGATCTACAAATTATTTTAAATTCAAAAATAAAGGTTTCTGGGTCTTCTGATCTCATACCTTTGAATTTAAGAAGTACAGATGGATCGATGTTCTTCATATGAACGTTGATATTAGTTTCTTGAATGGTAAATCCAAAAGGATCTTCCTCATTTTCATCATCTCTATCCATGTATTCTACATCCTTTTTCACCTCTTATTCTACCTTCAAAAATAGGAATTCATGATGTGGACGTGTGGCTCTTACTGCACCACGTGATATAGTGGGAGTAGTAGGTGATTGAAGTTTTTTTTTTTAATGAAAATAAAAAGGCTCCTATATACACTTGCCCAGAAATGGTGCCAAAATGTTTGGTAATTTAATTGATGTTAAATTACTTACATAAATGATAAACTAGGGCTACTACATTGATGAAGTGTATGCGCATTGTATGTGTTAGAAGTCCTTATTATTCAAGTGATTAAATTTAGATACCGTTATGCACATGTTTTCTTAACAACTATCATTCTTACATGAAAGTAAATTTATCACACTTTAACATAAATGAAAGTGATCACACTTTCTTAAAATAAATTATTTGCAAACCAAAATCACGATAGTTGCTCAAAAAAATAAAACCACAATTGCTTAAAATAAAGGTCACACTAAAATTATCACACCTACTCAGTAAAGATCACACTTTGCAGAAAGGAAATTATCACACTTGGTTATGGAAAATGAAATTAAATTTAAATTACTCAAAAATAAACTAACTCTACAATCACACAAATTGGAAATTGAAATCTTCTTCACTTAATAACTCAATTACACTACCAATGTAAATAAATCCACACTCTTTCAAACTACTTTCATCTACATAAGAGGTCTCATCTTCACCCATTCTTCCTACAACAAAAATAATTAAACAAACTTGATTCAAAATCAATCTAAAAATTCATTACAAAATCAAAGTTGAGCAGTTACTAAAATATTGTAGGCAACAACATGACTCCTCTACAAGACTATATACGCATCGATACCACGCACAACAACAGAATTAATTGAAACAGAGTTTTAATTACAAAACAAAGTTTTTCAAACAATAAATCCTCTCATTTATCAAATAGATTACAGTGTTTTATAGATATCTGAAGCAACTACAAACTCAGAATTTCATTGCATGAATTCTAGCCATGAGATCTCAACAAATCAATTTGAGAATAAAATCAAATATGTTTTGGAGGATTTTAGGATAAAAGATGAGCTCGGATCTGTTCATAATGATCTTCTTTCCATGAATTTGCTAAAGAACAGCTCATTATGGACCCTTTGTTGATTGTGCATTAAATGGTGAATTGAAAAATTGTTTATCTACGTAATATGCAAAATAAGGATCCAAAAAACCCAGAAATTCTCTCAAATGGTAATGAATTTGAGAAAAATTCTTAGTGAGAACCTAATTGGGCTCGTATGGAACAAAACCCATGTCTTTGTTTTCCAAAATTCACTTTCATTTTCTCTAAAGATGCGGTTGAAGTTGGTTGGTCAAAAATTTTGTGTATTTCCTTTGATTTGATGTTGGAGGTCCACACGTGTAAGCTAGGTGGATTTTGACCAATACAAATCCATATTGGAGCTTCTAGAAAACAATTCCAAGTGTCGTATTTCCTTTTGTGTGGTGCTACTACCTCAACCATAGAGACAACTGCGAAAACTTGTCTAAACTGAAAAAACTTGAACTATCAAACTATCATTATTAAAACCATGCATAATTCTCCGTAATATACTAAAAATAAAGGAAAACAATGTTAATTAACCATTTATACATATATAGACACATCATTAATAATTCTGGTAAAAATGGTGGCAAGTGAGTGAAATGGTGCAATGGATGGTTGGAAGTAATGGCTTAATGAAACAAAGACAAGTGAAAATGATGACAAATCAATGACCCAACATTAGGATTATGCCTTCTCTTCAATTAATTAGGTAGATCCATCACTCGATTATGGAACATATTCTAATCCTTTTTCTCGCGTATTATCTACTAATGAGAGCATCATGGAGATCATGATACCAGATGATGAGCCATGGGATGAACATCACCATCATTCCTCCTTACCAGATTCCATTGAGGATAATCTCAGTGATGTATATTTAGCTAATTTTTCTGAGCCTTTTACGAATTCCATCTCCATTCATGAGGTCGACTTCGAAAATAACCTTTCGAATATCAAAGAAACGATACCTCTCGATATCTCTGTCAAACTAGGTATTATCGAAAATCTATACATTGGAGCATCTTGTTCTCCATCTGAGATCGAGACTTATAGAGCCTTATTTTGTGAGTTTCGGGGTATATTTTCCTAGACTTATGATGAAAAATTAGGTATCGACCCAAACGTAGTAGTGCATGAGAATAAGACATGTCCTCAAGCCAAACCCGTCTGACAGTGCCTCAGCATGGTCCATCCCAAGAAGGTTGCTGGGATTAAGGTTGAAGCTGAAAAGCTTCTTCTGTATGGTTTCATATACCCCATTCCTTTAACTGATTGGGTATCGAACATTTTCCATGTCCTGAAGAAACACGGCACGATCTGAGTATGCGTTGATTACTGGGGTGTAAAACGTGCTTGTCTAAAGGACAATTATCCAACCATGTTGTTACAATGGTGTTAGAAATATCACCAGTTGTTACTACTTCATTAGTATCGTCAATTGTTTCACCACTAGTGGTAATATCGGTTGTTATAGCATGTTGCTTCTCTCGAGATCCTTGAACTAAATTCTCTTCTCCCGATTAATTTTCTTCCTCATTTTATATGATAATAGGAGACGCAATGGGTTTTATCATTCTCCCTGATTGTAATTGAATCTCATTTCATTCTACAGGTGAGATAAAATAAGTAGGATGAATTGTGTTCATACTTGTTGTACCACCTTATTATTGGGATTAGGTTTAGGTTTTATAGGTAGTTAGGGACGTAATGAAGGTCCATCCATAGGCACATTCAAGGGAATTTTCAACTGTTGTTGTTGCATTGGGATCTAAATAGGAATTTGGATAGGAAGAGAAGTCCCTCACCATGGCTGAGGCCATGAAGGAGAAGGACACTAAGGCTAGGGCATAGGATATTGGACCACAGGTGGATTAGGAAGTTGCCATGGAGCTACAGGATATTTCATTTATTTTGGGGAAATTTTTTGTGGACCATACATATCAGACCAAGAATTAAAAGAGGATAATATTTCTTGTAACATATCTAATGGCCTAGACTTCCAAGAAATTTTAGTTCCAATGAAGTATGTTGCTTTAGTATCCTCCCCTGCTTCCTTATAAATTTCTTTTTGTCTAGGTAATTATGGGAATTTTTATGTGGAGTGATCCTTCTCACATGTATTTCAACTATTAAGTGGCCATTCCTTGAGGGGATGTTTCTTCCTGCACTGAGAGCATAATATAAATAAAGCTTGTTCCACTTCATGTTGTTCCTTCTTTCCTCGCAACACTTCGAGTTGAGAGGACAATAGGCCCATAATATCAATTCTAAAATTCCCCAAAAAAATTCCAATTTCTGCTCATGTTGCCCCACTATTAGTTGACTTTCTAATATTGGTAGAAGCATCACGTGTCATAGGTTTGCCTCTTATTGACCCTCTAGAACTCCTTCAACAAATTTGAGCAATATCATCATCAGGCTCCTTAAATATATTTCCCTTCCCTAAAATATTTAGCATATCAAGGCATTCATCCCTCATTCCCTTGATCAAAATTTTGTTTTACTATTTCCTTGTCCATGTCTCTATGTTGAGATCTCTGTAAATTATATTGAAGGCGCTCAACATACTCTTCCAAGTTTTCATCTGGTGTGTGGTGATTTTGAATAGCTCGTCCTTCTGATCTCTAGAAAAACAATAATCCTCATACTTTTCTAAAACTATTTTCTTCATCCCATCCCAAGTTGTAATGGATGCTCCACCAAGTCCCATAAACCATCTTATTGTGGCCCCTTTTAAATGGTGCCTGGAAACAATTTTAGGTTATGTTCATCGATGGTGTAGTCATAACTTCTGCAAAGGACATCGAATTCAAAAAGGAATGTATCTGGATATTTTCTGATTATACCTTGAAATTTAGGAAGTACATAAAAAGGGATCTTCTTCATTAAGGAAAATCCCTGGAGGTTTCTAATAGGTAACTTGAAAGTGGAAATCGAGCTACCTGCCATTTGGTTGTGCCTAAAAGCTTGAGGGTTTTGTATAGCTATTACAGGCGGCCGTCCCAATGCAGGAGATTGCTCCCTCCTCGATGATAGGAATTTCTCAGGTTGTTAAAGTTGTTCATGTTTCTCAAAATGTTTATATTGTCCAAGTTGTCCTAATGAATTCATAGCACCCTCTGCAATGGAATTCCTAGCAGGATGTGTCACCGCATTACCTAAAGCCAAAATGTATTGATCAATTGGTCGTTCTTCAGGACTTGAATCTAGGTATCGCTCATTTGTATCTCCTTGTTCTTCTATTAAATCTTGATATCTATTCCTTGCTGACACAAATGGACTAGAAACTCTAGGGCTTGTTTCTAAGATTGAAGGTTCATAAAATTCTACTTCCCTAACATGTGCACCCAGCACAGAAGACTCAGGGGATGTTGGACTTTGTTGAGAAAATTTACCTAATCCTTTTTTCTTATAAGTTACTCCCCAAGTAGTTATGTGTAGCTTCTTACCTCTCAACTTACCACTCGAAAACCTCAAATTCAGAAACAAATATACCACACTTTCAATCAATGCATGTAAAATAGTCATACATATGCACCTTTATAGCCTCCTCAAAATGATGCCAAAATTTTGGGCAGACTAATTACCCTTTTAATTTAGAATAGTTGATCTAACTCTCACATTAATTATCAATCTAGGTAGACTTCTTATTTCGAGGATATCACACAACTTATATGCAAGAACAGGTGGAAACTAGCACTCATAAAACCTCAAACCAACCATTGTAATATCACTCTCAGTAATCAAAACACACTTTTTGTTACACTTCAACTCTTGCTCACACTTTCAGAAAAGAAAGACACACATTGCAGAGCGAAACTCACTCTCTCACACAATAACTCTGAAATTAGCACTCCTAGAAACCATTAATACTCAAGAAATTGTTGAAACACTCATTCGATAAAATAAAAAAATAAAAGATTTGTAATAGAAATCAAATAAACACCACACCAATGAAGGGACCGATCGAGGGCCTATGCTATTATACAATAATAGAGATTAAAATTCTACGACTATATGATACATGAACAAGACTATAACAGTAACAATAAATCACACATGAAGCATAACTAAGATGAACTAGACACACTGCTACAATACCTCTCTAGCCAATTATCCCTGCTAAGAAGGAGGGCTCTTCCTTCCTAGTAGGGACTAGTAAATTACACAACACACATGCTACTCACAAGAAAGGTATGAAGCCATGAATGGTAGATATTTGCATTAACGAAAATTTGAAGTATATAATTACAGTGATTGTACTCCCTCTTCTATTCTCTTATGTGTATATGTGTGTCTTGCGGGCAGAGAGTACATTTTTTTATAATTAAAAAATACATTTATATTTTTAAAAGGAAAGATCATCATGAGAATCTCTCAATTCTCATGTGATCTAAATCAAGAATACACAATAGCTTCCTTTTAATAAACCCTAGTTGAAACCAATTTGTAACAACGTGTCTAATATTACAATGATTTTTCAATTAAGAATATTAATTGTTTCAACTAGGCCAGTTGCATTGTCCACAAATCTCTCCTTCTAAGGTTGAACTGGCTCTAACCGAGTATCTTTCCAAATTGGTCTTCATTGCTAAGCATAGGAGAACAATGTGTCGAAAATAAGTTTTGTGTGTATCGGTAGCATCAAAAAGGTCTTCGATATATTATTTGTGTGGGAAAATTGGGCGATATGGTCCTGTAACAACACCTGAACAAGCTACACATCTTGTAACAGCCCTTTGTCAATTAATTGATAAAAATATCTAAATCAGTTATATTCTATGTCAAATTACAAGAAAAACTAGATAACAAGGATGAAACATAAAAAAAAGGAAACATAATTTAGCTAATTATGACTACCATAGTGATAAGGTATGGTTGTAAGAGTCAAAATGATAAGAAAATATAGAGAAAATATTTATTAAAAGGTTTCAATCATGTGTCCCAACAATGTCTCCCCTCTTGATTGTTCAAACTTTTTAATGGAAATTCCCTACCAAAACCAATGCCAATCCTTTTATGATGTTGGGCACAATAATTACAATATCTTCAAACATGGTAATATCTTTGAACTTCAGTCTATTGCCAAAACCTCACCTTATCTTATCTTTGGAAATGGTGATGTTTGTCAAGTCAACCTATATAAATTTTTGTCCTTATGCATAATATGCTTTATGAAACCTATCTTTGACACGAAATGGTGTAAATAATAGCTCGCTAAAAGAGATTTGACAAAGAAAAAAAAGAGAGAATAAAGAAAGAAATTAAAAACTTATTAATTTTCATTATATTGGAAAAAATCCTCTTATAGAGATTTACAATTTAAAAGTCAAAAATAGCTAACACATTACATGGAAAACAATTGTATGTGATTTATTTAAATATAGTAATTGATTAATAATATTTAACTCATTAAAAAACTTAGGTATATATGCCCTTTGAAAATCTAAAAGATACATTGTTATGGAGCAGTGCACTCCTTATAATGCCCATCCTCATAGTACATCAAACTTCATTGTTATGGAGCACTACACTCCCTGTAATGACCATCCTCATAGTAAATCAAACTCCATTGTTATGGAGCATTGCACTCCTTGTAATGTCCATCCTCATAGTACATCAAGCTTCATTGTTATGTGGAGAAGTGCACTCCTTGTGATCCCCATCCTCATAGTACAACAAGCTTCATGATAACTTATTCTATAGATTGAGTTCGTAAGGCCTTGTATACTTAGCCCTCCTACCTTACTAGGTGATAGCACACCTCAAAATCGATTTAAGCATAAAATTATAATCTATGTTACTACTAATTATTATGTCACAATTCATTGATCTAGACATAAATATATCTAAACAATATTGCAATTTGTTTTTCATTTCCATGTTTGGATCAAATTCAGGCATAACATCTTAAATAGGGTTTCAAATTATTCTTTGCGTAAAAGTCACAAACTTAAAAACACGTTTGGAAAATTATATCACATGAATTGTATTGAAGAATGTAAATATTTTTAAATTTTATTATAATTGTATTATTAGATAAGCTTTAAATTTGTATGTTCCATTTATATTTAAATAAATTTGATGCATTTTGAATACAATTTTATTTATTTATTTTTATCATCATTAATAAAATATGTGAAAAGTATATGCAAAATTCAATTGTCCTCTTTATACAAATTGAATACAATATCCTTGATTGAGGTGGAAAATGAGAAAGATCAAAAGGTTGAGGGGTGAGCCTGCCACCTCACCATTGAGTAAATCATTTATGAGGGGTGGTGTGTCCATACCCTACATGCATAAGTATATGTGTGTTCATTATTCATTTAAACATGGAAAGTGGGATCATGCTCCTTCGTTTTGGCCTACAGTCTAATCCTTTGTGTACTATAAGGTGGAAATTTCTTGTGCCCCTGTCGTAGGTGGGATTTTTTCAAGGATCCATTGGCTTCGAGGGGCCAGCCCATGAGATTTTCACAATACCTTTGGAGAATTCAGTCCTAATTCCTCCATGAGTGTTTTTTTCTACGTTCCTTACCAATTTTGAGGTGAATTATTTATGTCTAGGTGAAGGCTTAGTTTTGGCGAGGCAACTGACTTGATAATTGCAACATGCATGGAGATGCAGACTTAAGGAGCGCATCGGTTGCTTGGACGGGGTAATTCACGGGACAGAGTGCATTCTCTAGGAATTTGAGACATCGACGCTTCCTCCCATCCTTAAGCATCTCAAATCCAGCTTGAGGGAGGGCTTCCAGTCAAGGGTATTACCTGAATCCTTCGTTTGTTCTATTATTTCCTTCTCAATTAAGTCAATTAGTCTCTGTATAGTTGGAAATATTATGTGTGTTGGGCTCTAGCTGCATGGTTGGTAGTTGTATGGTAACAACTTTATTTATTCACATGTTAGTGACGAATATTTTGGCCCTATGCTTTTTAATTCTTCTATTTTGTGTTGGCATCTTTGATTTGGCATGTCGCGCTTTCCCTCTTAGTTATTCATGGTTACTTCCAGCCTCCATCCTCTTGCCCTATATAAACCTTGTCCTGACCCTATGTACCTTCCTTTGGGCAACATGCCTCGACAGTGCATGCGAAGCCGCCAAGGAGGCGGAGGCCATAGCCCCTAAGGACATAATGATGCCCAACAATGGGCACAAGAAGCTGTTGATATATTCCACTTAGTTGTCCCTCCAGAAACCCATAATGAGATTTGTCACCTTGAATCCCTTGCTATTGTGGACTTCCTAGTGATTTCGAATTCAGATATTTGGAGGAGGTCTCACAGTGGATTCTTAACCCTGGTCACACCAAGGGAAAAAGGAAGTAATACCTTAATTCCATTTCTTTACACCTACAGAAGAAGACCCTCTTAGGCATGGCCTTAAAAGAAAAACATGAGGAGAGATATGACATATTCTTTGCATTGAATGATATTAAACGTGCTCAGCAGTACCAATGTGTTTTCCTTGAAAGAAAGGAGGTCGGGATAGCTCATTTAGAAATTCACTTTCAGTGTGATGTTGATATTCCAACTCCTCCGGGATCCAACATCAAAGATCTTGCGCTAATTACCTCCTTTGATTCTTGACTTTGTGTAATGCTTGATAACAATGTTTTATACTGTAGTATGGTAGCAGATAAGCTTGTTTCGTTACACATGTTTTTATTGGATATTTGTATTCTTTTTCTTATTCTTCTTCTTCTTCTTCTTCTTCTTTTCTTCTTGATGTGGTTCATGGTCCCCGAAGATTGGTGACCACTACATCCACATAAATATTCGTACCATGAATATATACGCGAAAGGATCACTTCTTCTTGACTCAACCATGGAGCCTAACCCTGAGAGTGTCGAGAGAATTGAACCCATAACCTCTCAATAGCAGAGGTGGTTTAATGACGGGGACTCAATCAATTGAGGTAACCCTTAGGACTATTTCAGATAGTTTTCTTATATTGTAGGTTGTTAAAAATATTTGGTTTCCCTTATGGAAAATTGAAACCGCCTACATTGAACTGTGTTTAAACTATGGTTAATTGAGTTTGTATCTTGTTGTTATGATATTCTAAGGAAATACAAATATTAATTCACAAAAAAAAAAAAATGAATACAATAAATGTCCATGGGATGCAACTCAATTTTGTCATCATCGTGATATGAAGTATTGTATAAACTAAGAAATCCAAGGTTTAAATTCCCTAGAGTGTCTGGTCTACGAAAAGAAGGATTGTAGGCCCCAAAAGTATAATAGTAGCAACTAAAATCAACCCCATGTCATACGAGTATAAGGACGACCTAATTATTAACTCCTCTAATTAAAAAAAAAAAAAATTACAATAAATACAATTTTCATAATTGCTTTAAAAAAAAAACACTTTTACCTAACCCAATTTTATAAAAATATATTCAATGAATAAATTTTTAAACTCAATTTAATAAAAAAATTTAATAAAAAAATTATTCAATAAATAAATATAGCCATATATATGCACAATTTCCAATGTATTATATATAAAATTCCCAATGTATCAAGCTTTTCTCTTAAAACTTATCTTAGAAATTAAGATGAAGAATCTACTTAATATATATTAAGTTAAATATAACTAGTTTCATATTTAGAGTTGAAGGAAATGAACTAGACTAAAGCAATTTCTACCTCTCCAAATATGTTATACTTCCATTGGAATGCATATTTGTACTTGACATTCCTAGTCAAGTGATTATTACTGATACCCACATTCAAACGAAACCCTTCGCATTTTGAGTGACCTTAAGATTCAACCAAATAAAAGGCTCAGTTGTAAATAAAAGGCTAAGCTGTAAACGGTGTAAAGTTTTTTTTACTTTTATAAGGTTATATAAGAAAAATACCTTTTCCCTTGGTTGTTTGCTAAAGCCAAATTAGAACAATTAAAACAATAAAGAAGGTTAGTGATAAATCTAATTTGTTTGATTATTCTGGGTTAAATTTAATAATTGAAAATATGTATTTTTTTAAGTTATATGTTGAAATTTAAAGTGGGTAAAGTATGTACATCTCAATAAATTTTAACAATCAAATTATTGGCTGATCCATTATCCCTTCTCGTACACTAATAGTTGTAACCTTAATATTAGATTATTATTATAACATATAATTTAACTAATAAATGAAATGACATTTTTCCAAGCATTTGTTTTGGTCAATCTTGTCCAAATTCCAATAGATATTTTTAAGAATCACAAGTTTGAGTTGTTTAATTTGCAAAGTTGAAGTGTCTCAAGGTTTTTTAGGGCGTTGAATCCATTTATGCATTTAAAAGTGCATTTTAAATAACAAAAAATCACAACCTCCCTAAAAATTGTATTGACAATTCCAGCAAAAAGTCATTTCGCCTATTAGTTAGACTAAGCCTTACTATAATACCTTATGATATTGAAATTGTTTTGAATTGTATTATTTTTTATAGTAACAATAATTAATGATATAGTGTTGAAATTTGTTTGAATAGTTGTCATTTTATAATAATTATCCTAGATCCATCTTAAATTTGGATCTACCAAGTGTCGAGAGGGATCAAGTCCAAAGTTAAGATAGATCTTAGTTTATAATCTTGCATTACATAATGGATTAAATGACTAACTCAAACTTGTCTTGATAATTATTATTTTTAAATTTAAATTTTATTTTAAATGATTTGAGTAAGTCAACAGATCATTACATTACATAAAGCTTTACAACATCATTTCCATACTTGGTTATAGAACAACTCATACAATGATAAAATTATAGCTTATAAATTTACTCAATAGACATCAATATCTAAACCTTTGTTTTGTTTGGGTGAAGTGGGAATTCCTACACTTCTTCAAATTATTCATAATAATTCATTTATGATTTCAAGCAAGATTGCTTTATGCACTGTCATGATTCAATAAGAATCTTATCTTATATGTAGCTTCGAAAAAAAAATATTTATTGTAAAAAATTATATATGTGATTTATTGATTGTTAGATATACTATTAGTGTTATAATAATATCTATTAAATTTATTTTTAAACTGATCCAAATTACTCTAATAAATTACTAATTTATCATAATATTAAAAAAAAACTCAAATTTCCAATCCAACCTGATAATCTTTAGCAATAATGCAATAATTACAATGGAAAGTCATGCCAAAAGACACCATAATGGAATGAATGGAAAGTCATGCCAAAAGACACCATACTAGGGTTGAAAGGGTAGCCTCAAAGGCAAGGCCCAAGTATGCAAAAAACTGTATGACCCTTTTGCGGGACTCTAGAGCCATTACTATCTATCCTCATTATATTATCTGGTCTAATAAATTGAGCACCCTCAAATATATGGTACAAAACCACCAACACAAACATATAGATGTGTGAGGTATGTCAATCAAATTATAGATTGCGACCTTAAAAAAATAGTGTGAGAATTCAGTTTTATTTAGTGTGAGAATTCAATTGCTTTCCCAAAGTCTATACAAGTGAATTTAGTATTGTATTAGTTTTTGTGCCTTTTGTGGTGGACAACTTAACCCATACATGCCTGGAATTACTCCAATGAGCTTTCACTTCCCTTTTTTAATTTTGTTATTTTATTCATTTTAAGTTAGTTATATCAAATTAAACTCCACCATAAATTATATAAATATAATTTATGTTTTCCAGGTCAGGAAATTAATTATTTATCTGGAAATTTTAAGTTAGTTGTATCAAATTAAACTCACCAGATATGATCTTTTAACTATGTAAGCATTATTTTTTTCAAAAAACTCTGGTGAAAAAATCTCTAATCAGTTCTTCACTTTAACCTCAAACCACCTGTATGAAAATTAAACCAACCTGAAACCTACCTCCTACCGACTATTTATAAATATTCACACATTCTATATGAAGAAATTGAGTAGCTAATTATTAGTGTAGTTCATATTACGTATGATATTAGCATTTTTAGTCAAGTTATATACATTTAGAGTGAAGTGGATAAATAATGAATAATGTATCAGAGAAAAAAATAATAATATCTTAAAAGCAATAATTTTAACAATTTCCATATAGGATAAAAACATAATCACTAGCTAATTTTCCTCTTCTTGGTCCTATCAAGCTCCTCTTACCATCATTTTTAAATTGCTTAAACAACATTAAGCTCCACTTACTATCATTACTAAATTGATTAAACAACAACATATCTAAATTAAATTAAAAGTATTGTGTAAAACATTTTCTAATAGAGTTCCACATTGTGTTAAATTAAAAGTATTCCACATTGCTTGAGTTCCATATAAAGAGATAATATAGACAATTGATGAATCCCAAATTTCCTGAATCTCCTCACTACCTCAATATATAAAGGAATATAAATTACAACGTTATTAGGGTGGCCTACAAAATTATAAATATCGGCTGCAATTATATGGTTATGGATTTTTATTTTTTTAATATTTATTTTATCTTTTGTGAGATCTCCCAGGGTCATTAGTTTTTATCGTCATATGTATTTTTCATGCTTTTTAATTTTCAGTTTTTAAATAAGTTTGTAATTTTCAGTTTTTAAATAAGTCAGGCTTATGAGCATTACTATTGTTATAGCTTCAAAGGTTAAGTAAGGCTTATTGAGCATTACTAGATACAAATATATATTGTCCATTCAAGGTTATTGGTCAATTAAGTTGTGTTAAACCAATGCTTTCCAAGTGCTATTTAATTTGGTCGCTGCGTAAAATACTATGTTTTAGACATCATTTTGAAACGTTATTTCTGATTACATGGTAGCATTTTTTGGGAAACTGAAAGAGGTTTTTCTCAAGCATAGGCCAAAGAAAAGTGATTTTTTTCTGTTTTTTGACAAGTGTCACAGATCAAAAGTTTTGAATGCATATTTAAAGCACATTTATGCAATGTGTAAATTTCCTGTTTTAGCCATTATTTTGAAGAGTATTTTCTAACAAGATGGGGAAGATTTTGAAGGAAGTGAAAGAATTTTTTGTAGAGCATGGGCCAAATAACAAAAACCTATTTCATATTTTACATAGGTTTTAAATTTTGGGAGCTATAGTTGTCTCTTCGAGGCCTATTTTCGCAGTTTTGGGTGGAAGAATTCTAAAGTTTTGGAATTCGGTTGGCAAATGTGGAGGCAGTATGGATATTTTTGCAGTTTTGGATGTTTCTAAGTTTGTGTCAAGCTTTTAAAATGATTTTTCCAAGATCAATATTGTCTCGATCTTCTTTGCAGATAGAAGATACATTGTATCTAGTCTTTTATTTTCCATGCAAGTAATTATTCCCCATTGTATTTAAGAAGACCAAGACATGACAAAAGGGTTTGATTGGGTTTGAACTGGAAGAGCTTAAGGCTATGACAAATGAATAGAAGAAGGTGATTTTTTTTTGAACAGGGATTCTCGTATCATGCTTATTGGGTTTGTTTTCCTTTTGTGAATCACATATATTTTTCTATTAGATCTGTTTCTCAAATCTAGTTTAATATTGTATACGCTCTTCCTACTCAACTGAAAGAAACCTATTTCATAATTCATGTATTTTCTCTATTTAGTTTTCAGTTGGTCATAAGTGTTATTGTTCTTCTATGGTGAATCTGAATTCATCTATAGTTTGATGCTCAATTTATCATTTTTCTCCTACCCCATTCATCCTTCAACTACAATGAACTTTGATTAATCGCCAATGTGTATGCCTATTTTACCCCTGTTAAAAATTGCATTTTTGTCCCTTATTCATTTGGATCTGTAACTCTGATCCAAAATAACTCTCATCCTCTACACCCAATTTCAAAAAATTAAACCAAAATCAATTTCTAATCATTCATATCCAGCCTAAAACTTGGATCTATCAATCCCCTAGGTGATTGATAGCATGATACCATAAGAGAGCCCTCTCCAAGGCTAGGGGGATTGGACCTTAGCCTAAAAGTGGTTTGTGGTTACCTATGTAGCCCTTTTTTCAGCCTAAAGGGATTTACTGAGTGCTAACATAGTGGTGTCGTTGCTGGGGAGTGAAAGGTTTCATCTTCCACAGGAAAGATCATCAGAGTTTAGATCTGATTGTTGATGGTGAAAAATAGTCATACATACAAAAGGTTGAACCATTCACTTAATTACTCCAAAAAAACTTCAAATCAGATTTAGAGAAGAACATGCCTTGTGAGCAGAAAGATGGAAGGACAGTATGTGAAAGTCAGGTACTTAAACTTGAATTCTCTTCAAGGTATAGTATTATTTTTTATCAATTGCTTCATGTCCTTTCCTAAAAATGTCAAAAGAATTTTCTTTTATCTGTTGAATCTGAATGTAGACTACAAATATTCTCATGAGTCCCCTTTTGGTGGTGTATATCATTCTCTTGAAGCTGAAAATGCATCGCTTGTTTGTACGAGTTCTCTGGAACAAGGTCCAATTGATAATCATAGTCTAGTTGATACAGTTTCCTTTCAGACATCAGTCTTGTCTGCTGCCTAGCATGCCCCATTACATATGTCAACCCCTTTGCGTGAATTACCACAGGATTATAGGAAAAGGCTGCCTAAATTTGATAGTACATGCAAATGCATAGCACGACAGCATGTAAACGGAATTATCAATTTCATGGATCTAGAGGAAGTTGATTATGAGGACATGAAATTAAGTTTGTTTGCTCAAAGACTTACAGGATAATTCAAGACGTGGTATAAAAGCTTGGCATCTGGAAGTATTCCTTCTTTCCAACGGTTTGAACATGTTTTCATTGACATATTGGAGGTCAAACTGAACCCTTTTCATATTATGGATGAATATCGGAACCTAAAGAGGCAGTCTGGTGAGACAGTCTAAGGATTATCAACCAGATTTAATAGAGTTTTTAATGCCATACCTTCAGATATAAAACCTCCTCCTGGATTGGCTATGATTCATTTTCCAAATGTTTTGAGGTCGAGATTGTTTATCATCTCAGAGAGAGGAACCCTGTCACTTTAGAATACATGTAGAAAGTCGTGGTTGATGTGGAAGCCAATCTGTTGGTAAAAAGGGCCAATATGCAAGTTGAAAGGAAGGAAGCAGTGAAGGAGGATATTTCTCCATTTTCGGACCATAAGCTGGACATAGTGATAAAAACCATGGAAAGTTTGATGGACACATTCACTATGCAAAATAAACCTGTTGTTAGAGGGAAACAAAGAAGACCTCCTCTCCAAGAAAATTTGGTAGAAGAAGGAAAGGTTCTTGATTTATGTAATTTAGAAAATGGTTGTTTTATTTATTCATTTGAAGATGATCCTGAAGAGCAATCAGTGGCATGTTCTCAGCAAGAGGATTTTCAATTTCAGCAATTTGAGGAAAGAAGTCAACCTGCATGTGTCACTTATGATAGCAGTGAAGAATATGATGAAAGTAGTGAATCAGGGAAGCAGTTTTATAGTTTTGAACATAAATAAAACAATGAATTTTTTGATGGTAACTCTCTACCTTTATTTTATGCTACATTTGAATTGGTGAAAGAAAACTATAAGCTCACCAAGAAAAAAAAGAGGCAATCTGAAATTAGCATAAATTGGCGGTGATTCTTCCTATATATGATGCCCCTAATATCTGTTACATGGAAGACCCCCTCAGTACAAACTTACATCCATTGAGTAATCTTGAGGCTGAAGATCATGCATTATCTTCGAAAACAATACACAATGAATTGCAACAACTGTCTTTAATTTTCAACGATCTAGTAACCAATTATTTGGATGGTTTTTGCAGTCTAAATGTTCCTCCTTTAGTTAGTTCTGAGCCTGAATACAGGGGTAATGAAGATTTTATTCAGAAGCCAGCATTTTTGTCTTTTCCAGCAACAGTTCCATCATATTCATTACAAAGGTCATAGAAACATTTGCAACCCTGTCAGGACAGATATAAGTTGAAGTTGCAGGAAAACAAGGTTGCAGATCAAGATTTATCATAACAAAGTTGTAGTCTACCAGAGGAGCTAGAATTCAGTGTGCCTTCCTATAATGATCCTTTTGCAACATTATTGAAGTCAACTAGTGAGCTCATGTTCTTTAAATTCATCATTGTTGAAACTATTTGTGAGTTTTTATAGGACTTGTCATTCATTATTTTTCCCTTTTTGACTGGGAGCAAGCACATGTAGAAAATTCAACCAGTGGAATAAGTTTCTTGCATGGTTGCACTAGTTCTTTGAATCAAGCAGCTTGTGGATTAGTTGATCAATTAATATAGAAGGTGTGGACAGATATCATTTGATTTTGAAGCCTGAGGTGAAGGCACTAAGATTCTGATGATCTGCTTCCATAAGTAATTTTAAGTCTTTCAGTCATTCAGTGGATTCAGAGTCACAGTTTTTGAATCCATTTCCCAATGGGCTGAATAGGCTACTATTCTGCGGTTTTTGTTCTTGGCACCTCGCTAGGAGGTTGCCATCCCCATGGAGCCAATGTTACGGTCATTAGTTTTCATTTTCCATGTCATTTAATTTTTATTTTTTGAATAATTCAAGCCTATGACCACTACCACAGTCATAGCCTCAAAGGCCATTGTCTTTCATCGTCATCATGGCCAATTAATTTATGTTAAACTACTACTTCCCAAGTCCTACCAAACTTGGTCGCTGCGCAAAATACTATGTTTTAGACATCATTTTGAAACGTTGTTCTTGATCACATGGAAGCAAATTTTGGGAAAATTAAAGTCATTTTTCTCAAGAACTGCCCAAAGCACAATAACCTCCTTCCGTTTTTGCACAAATTTCACATATCGGGAGTTTCAAATGCATCTTTAAATCACATTTTCCGTAATGTGTACATTTATTGTTTTATCCATTTTTTTGCAGAGTGTTTTATGAGAATTTGGGGAATATTTTGAAGGAACTGAAAGAGGTTTTTTTTTATAATGGGCCAAATAACAAAAACCCATTTCATATTTTACATATGTGTTATATTTTGGGATCTACAGGTGTCTCTTCAAGGCCTATTTTCGTGGTTTTTGGTGGCATAATTCTGAAGTTTTGGAATTCGGTTGGTAAATGTGGAGGCAGTATGGATACTTTTTTTCAGTTTTGGATGTTGCTAAGTTTGTGTCAAGCTTTTTAAATGTTGTTTCCAAGATAAATATTGCCTTAGTCTTCTTTGTATATATAAGATACATTGTATCTATTCTTTTATTTTCCATGCAAGTAATTCTTCCCAAATTTATTTAAGAAGAACAAGACATGACAAAAGGGTTCATTTGGGTTTGAATTGGAAGAGCTTAAGGCCATTTTGTATTTTTCATTATTTTCCAAATGAATAGAAGAAAGTGAATGTTTTTTGAACATGGATTCTCATGTCATGCTTATTGGATTTGTTTTCCTTTTGTGAGTCGCATATATTTTCGGTTAGATCTGTTTCTCAAATCTATTTTAATAATGTATAAGCTCTTCATTGTCAACTAAAAGAAACCTATTTCAGAATTCATGTATTTTCTCTATTTAGTTTTCAGTTGGTCATAATTTTTATTGTTTTTCTATGGTGAATTTGAATTCATCTATAGTTTGATGCACAATTTGTCATTTTTCTCCTACCTCATTCATCCTTCAACTACAATGAACTTTTATTAATCGCTAGTGAGTATTCCTATCTTGCCCTTGTTACAAATTGCATTTTTTTCCCTTATTCATTTGGATTTGTAACTCTGACCCAAAATATTTCTCACACTTTGCACCTAATTTTAAAAAATTAAACCAAGATCAATTTATAATCATTCATAGCCAAGCTAAAACTGGATCTATCAGTCCCCTTGGTGATTGATAGCACAAGACCGTGAGAGAGCCCTGTCGAGGGCTAGGGGTGTTGGACCTTAACCTACAAGTGGTTTTTGGTTACCTTGGTAGCCCTTTTTTTTCACCTAAAGGTATTTATGGAGTGTTAACGAGACCTTTGCAAATATTTCTAACCCTCCAACATCATAATAAATGTGTATTTCTAAATTGCTTTGATTAGGGTTATTATAGGTTTGGGTGTTAGCGGAACTTTTTTAAAGTTACCTTATTAGATTTTGTGAAAAAAAAATTAAAATAATTTTATTCATATTTTTAATATTTCAACATTATATTTATTTTGTGAAGCATTTTGTTATTGTCCATAATTTATGTCATCTTAGGAATCCCTCTTGGTTGCTGGTGGGATTATTCTCTCGGTTATCTTATGGTGTTGGGTGTATACATGGAGGAGAGTATGGAGAACTATGGCATGATTATTAGTTTTTCCTGAGAAGGGATTGCTTGCCTCAGAGGTTGCGGAGCATTGACCAGAGACTACATGTAAGCCATTTCATCTTTTGAATTTGGTAGATACAGTTGTGTGCTTGGGTCACTAGTTCATGGACTAGAGACATTAATTGGGCTTCCAGAGACTTTGCTTCGTGTAACTGTGTGAAATTTACTAGAGTTGGAGGGGGAGGCTATTGTCATCGTCATGCTACACTCATTTCCTAAAACATTGTTGACTCTGGAAACTCGATACAATGCTTTCCAGGTACATGAATTTATATTGAACCTTGTTATCTATTTCTTTTACTCTGATTTTGTGTGGATCAATTTTGGTGATTTCCTTTCAATTTCCCTGGGGGTTCACAGCGCCCTGCATCTTGGGATTTCCTAGTGAGTTAGTTTTTTTTCTTGGAGGGTGATTTTTGGGCCTATGGTGTATTGGTCTTTGTTTTTGTGTTAGCTTGGGCTATTTCAAATTCCCTGCATCTTCTCGTCTTACTTTTGTTTCAACTTGTTTAGTCTTATTCGTTTCAATTTGAACTTGTTAGTGGTCCTTTTTCTTGCCCAAATTCGTTCTTATTGGTCCAAAACGCCCTGGAAATGCATGCATAACTACATGGGAGGCGGTGGCAGGGGACCATAAAGTTGGTTGTGTGCCCAAGCTCAAGCCTAGGAAGTTACTGCTATCTTCCACTATGAAACGCCTCTAGACATTCATGAAGAAACTCTCCAACTTGAAACTCTCATCACTAATGACCGTCATGCATATTCGAACTTTGAGATTCCGGAGGGGGTAGAAAATTGGTTATTGACCATGGTCACACTGGGGGAAGGAAAAGTCAATATCTAAATTCCATCACACTCCATTTGAAAATGAAAATTCTATTTGGTAGAGTCTTAAAAGAGAAGCATGAAGATCGTAATGACATCATTTCTTCCCTAAACGAGATCAAGCAGGTGCAGCGATACCAATGTTCATGTTGGATAGCTTGGATTGTTGAGATTCAACAAGATGATGAAGCTTAGTGAAAATCAGTCATCTTCACTAAGTGGGCCCGCAGGCTATTTTTAGGTGCAAGTCTATTTTTAGACTATGTCTGTTTTTAGACTATGTCTATTTTTAGACATGGTGATCATATTTCAGAAGTTGCAGGATGTTATTTGTGGATGGTTGGTAAAGTTGGAAAAATAGATGAAATTCTATTTTTTATAAGATTGGGCGAAGTCTATTTATATATCGTCGATCTAAAAATAGATGTGTCTATTTATAGATTCGAATTCATTCAGGGGTCTCCATCAGCAGGGATTGCATAGTGGAGGCAGGCTATCAGGTGGCAAGAAATCAGTGCATGGATTTGCAGATATCTTCATGTTAGTGTGTGACGATTGTATTGTACTGAGAGATTGTTGTACTAAGCTTTGTATGAGATTGTTACATGATCTCCATGATACATAATATATGATAGTTGGGGTGTTTAGCTTGAGTCTTTCCCGTTAAACAACTGTGTTATGTGCGATTGCTTTTATTGCTTCATGTGTTTGCAATTGAGTTTTAAATTTCTGCAAAAGATTAACAGTGGAAGGATTCTGTATTTAGCAAGAAGATAAATATTGTTAGATCAGGATAATCTGGATATATACATGCATGTGTTATATAATTTCTACATGGTGTTGGAGCAGTGTTAATTCTTGAAGATTGCAATTGTGAAGAATTGTTGAGTTTGTGCTGGTGGACAATTCGAATTTGCTACAGAAATTTCTTGGTGCGACAGTTGAGTATACATTGAAATGCCTTTCAATGGGTTGCGATTGGAGTATTCCCTTGAGGGCAGCTCGAATTACACAATCTGGAAGGATAGGATGGACGCAGCACTGGAAGATAATGGACTGAAGGAGTTCATTGATAGTGATTTTCCTAAGCCTGGTTCTAGCGAATGTTGCATTACTTGACGCATGGCAAAAGAAGGTAGCAAAGACAAGAAGAATTATGTTGGAAGGTGTGAAGGACCATATTGTGTCTAGCCTTCACGGGAAATCCACTCCATTTTCAATGTGGAAGGCTTTAACAGATTTGTTCCAAAGAAGCAGCGAGCAGAGGAAGTTGGCGCTGAAAGATAAGCTTAGAAAAATAAAAATGGAGAAGGGCGACAATATTCTAAAATATCTCACGAAGTTTGTCCACTGTAGGGATTAACTGGGAAGTGTGGGGATTACTTTTGATGATTGTGAATTGGTGAGCTTGGCTCTCCTTGAGCTTCTGAAGAGTTGGCAAAGCTACGAAGACTCTGTCAATGGATGGGAGAAACTGTCGGGTTGGGACCGACGTTGGTCAGATCTTGTGCAGGAGGAGATCAGGCAAAGTACTAGGGATGGCTCTTCATCGAAGAATGAAGATGAAGAGAATTGCGCTTTGGATGCCAAATCAAGGAAAGGGAAGGGGAAGAAATTCCCTTCAAAATCTGAGGCTAAAGGCAAGAAGCAGGATGTGTCCAAGGTGAAGTGTTTTCATTGTCACGAACATGGGCATTTCGCCACTAACTGACCACAGAAAAATAAGAACAAGAAGGTTGTTGAAGCTACAGCGGGTGAGGCCTTAGCCTCACAATTTGAACTTCATTTCTCTTTGATCGCATGCTTGGTTTCAAGCTCAATGGGATCGGTGTGGTATCTTGATAGTGGTGTGTCTTTCCATATGATGGGAGACAAAGAGTTGTTTAGTGACTTGCAGGAGAAGGATCTCCAAATGCATATAGAGATGGGTGACGATGGTCAATACAGTGTGACCGACATTGGGACCATTGTCTTTGAGAGGGAGTCAGGTAATCCATTTATGTTGAAAGATGTTATGCATGTTCCAAGTCTGAAGAAGAACTTGGTCTCGGTCGTAATGTTGGAAGACAGAGGTTATGACGTTGTTTTTAGCGATGGAAAATATTTCCTGTGACATAAAACAATGGGTCAAACCAAGAGGATAGGGATTCGAGTTAAGAATCTCTACAAGCTGGAGGTAGATGGTTGCGCTGCAATGATGGGAAAATCAAAAGAGGTGGTGAGTCGGGATGAGGGCGAATTATGGCACAGGAGATTGGGCCATCTTCACCATGGTGCTTTGAATATTTTGCAGCAGATTTCTATTGAACTTCCCAAGGGTACTCTTGCACAGTCAGATCAGTGTAAGGGATGTACTATGGGTAAGTTTGTGAAGACCACCTTTCATGAGAAGGAGAACCATGCTTCGGTGATCCTGGAGAGAATTCACACAGACATGTGTGAACCTTTCTCGGTTGCTTCAACAGCAAAACACAGGTATTATGCTATATTTTTTGATGACTATTCTCGTAGATGTTGGATCTTCTTCATGCAGAAGAAGAGCGAAACATTCTCAAAGTTCTGTGAGTTCAAAGCATTGGTGGAGAAGGATTCGGGGAAGCAAGTGAAAGCTCTACGGAGCGATAATGGTGGTGAATATATCTTGAACGAATTCAAAGACTTCTAGAGAAAAGAAGGAATTCAAAGAGAACTCATAGCGCCTCATAACCCACAGAAAATGGGGTTTTGGAGAGGAAGAACAGAATGATCGTGGGTGTTGCACGAGCTATTTTGCATGACCAGGGCCTACCGATGCACTTACGGGTGGAAGCATGCAACACTGCAGTTTATGTGAAAAACAGTTGTCCTCATAGAGTACTTGGCATGAGTACACCTGAAGAAGCTTTTACTGGTAAGAAGCCTGATATTTCTCATTTGAAGATTGTTGGCTCATCTGTTTACATTCATGTGACAAAGGACGCCAGGAAGAAGCTGGAACCGACTGCAGAAGTTGGGATATTTGTGGGGTACATAGAAACACCCCATAATTATCGTGTGTATTTTCCAAACAGTCGAATGATTGTGGTGTGAAGGGATACAAAATTCAATGAGGTGAAAGCCATGAAGTTGTCGCTTGAGAGGGAGTTACACTTGCATGTAGAGGAGGAACTTATTGTTCCCAAAGATGAGCCTCTAGATGTGGATTAGCCACAGGAGGAGATTCATGGAGTGGAGGAGTCCACTCATGCAAAACCAAACATTAGAACAGGCAGAAAGCATACCACAGAAGCTGTGAGACTGAAGCTTGATGCACCACAGAATGTAGGAGTCCCTACATCACAGCGCAAATAGAGACAGTCACCTAACCGATTTACTAGATACATGGCTCTCATGAGCAAGTGTATCGTGACAGAGCCATCTTCTTTTGAAGAAGTAGTGCATGAGCCCACATGGGTAGATGCCATGGTGGAGGAGTATGACTCCATTGTCAGAAACAGTGCTTGGGAGATTGTTCCAAGGCCGGCGGGTAAATCAGTTGTAGGATCAAGATGGATCTACAAGGTAAAGCAAGCTGCTGATGGAAGCGTCGAGAAGTATAAGGCAAGATTTTTTGCCCGGGGCTTCTCACAGATCAAGGGGATTGATTACGAGGAAACCTTTGCACCTGTCGCACGGTATTCTTCCATAAGGACCAACCTTGCTCTCTCAGCGCAAATGGGTTGGCACATTCATCAGATGGATGTGAAGACTGTGTTCCTTAATGGGATCATTGAGGAAGGAGTTTACATTGAGCAGCCTAAAGTATTTGAGATATTTAGCAGTGAGTCGCATGTCTGAAAACTCAAAAGGGCATTGTATGGGCTGAAGCAAGCACCACGTTCTTGGTACACACAGATCGACAGCTATTTCACTAGACTTGGCTTCACCAAGAGTGAGGCGGATGAAAACCTGTACCAAATTGTGGTGGAGGGTAAGATTTTAATCATTGTTCTTTATGTTGATGATTTAATACTAACGGGTGATGAGTAGTCGATACACTCATGCAAGGTATAACTTGCAAAGGAGTTTGAGATGAAGGATTTGGGCCTCCTTCATTATTTCCTTGGATTGGAAATATGGCAGCGAGAAGGTGAACTATTTGTGTCTCAAGGAAAGTATGCTCAAGAGATACTTGAGAAGTTTCACATGCAAGGCTGCAAGCCTATTGACACTCCTCTTCCAGGAAATTTGAGGAAAGAGGATGCTACATCGGCAGAGGTAGTGGATGCCACTGTTTATCGACAGTTGGTGGGTTCTCTCATGTATTTAGTTAATACAAGATCGGACATATGCTATGTCGTGAACCAGCTTTCACAAGCGATGGTTAAGCCTACCAAGCTCTTTTGAAAGGCAGGCAAGCATGTCCTGAGGTATCTCAGGGGCACATCTGAGTATGGCTTATGGTACAGACAGACAGATGAGGTGAAGTTGCATGGCTTCATGGATGCAGATTGGGAAGGCAGCCCAACAGATAGAAAGAGCACATCAGGAGGGGTTTTCAGTATCGGATCTACAATAGTTTCTTGGTACAGCAGGAAACAAAGTACGTGGCACTAATTTCAGCGGAAGCAGAATACATGGCAGCAAGTCAAGATGCATGTGAGGCTATCTGGATGAGGAAGATCTTGGTTAGTTTGTTCAGTTCACATTTAGATCCTACAGTGATTCATTGTGATAATCAGAGTTGCATTAAACTCTCGATTAATCCTGTGTTTCATGATAGATCTAAACATATTGATATCCGGTATCATCATATCAGAGATCGTGTGCAGCGGAAGATCATGTTGCTTCAGTACATTCCTACGAAAGATCAGGATGCAGACATTCTGACGAAGGCACTCAACAGGAGCAACTTCGAATACCATAGAGGCAGGATCAGGGTGAAGGATAATCCCTATCTTGTTGAGAGGGAGTGTTGAGATTCAACAAGATGATGAAGCTTAGTGAAAATCAGTCACCTTCACTAAGTGGGCCCGCAAGCTATTTTTAGGTGCAAGTCTATTTTTAGACTATATCTATTTTTAGACTATGTCAATTTTTAGACATGGTGATCATATTTCAGAAGTTGCAGGATGCTATTTGTGGATGGTTGGTCAAGTTGGAAAAATAGATGAAATTCTATTTTTTAGAAGATTGGGCGAAGTCTATTTATAGATCGTCGATCTAAAAATAGATATGTCAATTATTGTTAACCCTTAATAGTAATCAGACTCTAAATATCAACTTATTCTCTTGGAGCACTTTATTTCAGTATACAGTGCGCTGAAGGAATTACACAATTCCTAGGGTTTAGGGTGGCTCATGCATGGAGGACTCAGTTAGAACTGAAGTGGCAAAGTTATGACAGAGTTGGAAGAGTAGTTACAGGAGTTGTTATTCAGTTTAACTCAGTTATTGGAGTTAAACTCAGATGAGCTAGTTGTATCTAGTCTAACTGAATGATACACTAGTGAGAGTTAAGTGAATTAATTATTTAATTAATTCACAACTATTAACTCACTAATAACTGAACAGAAACAACAGTTAACTACAGTGCATGTCAGTTCTAGTGGAGACCTAGTGGAGAGATAGGTGAAAGGGTAAGATGGACTATATGTTGTGACTATAGTGATGCATTGATTGCATCACACACACATTGGAGTTGCCAATGAGGATTGTGCAGTCAAGGCAAGGTAGATTCGAATTCATTCAGGGGTCTTCATCAGTAGGGATTGCACAGTGGAGGCAAGCTATCAAGTGGAAAGAAATCAGTGCATGGATTTGCATATTTCTTCATGTTAGTGTGTGACGATTGTATTGTACTGAGAGCTTGATGTACTAAGCTTTGTATGAGATTGTTACATAATCTCCATGATACAGAATATATGATAGTTGGGGTTTTTAGCTTGAGGTTTTCCCGTTAAACAATTGTGTTATGTGAAATTGTTTTATTGCTTCATGTGTTTGCAATTGAGTTTTAAATTTCTGCAAAAGATTAACAGTGGAAGGATTCTGTATTTAGCAAGAAGATAAATATTGTTAGATCAGGAGAATATGGATATATACATGCATATGTTATATAATTTCTACATGGATGCTCAATTGGCTCACCTAAAAAGACACCTTTACTGTGAGCTTAATCCCTTTGATCTAGTTGGTACAAGTGCATAGGATCTTGCTCTAGTGACTTCTTCTAAGTCTTGACTTCGTGATCTATCACTATGTAGTTTATCTTGAATATCTGTGTAGCTCAGTGTTAGTTATTTTTTGTAGTTTTCAAGAAACAGATACTTTATTTTGATATAATTGTTTTTAAATTATTGATCAAAAGATTTGGTTTCCCTTCTGGCAGACTAAGACCGGTAATAGTTTGAACTATGATGATGGGGAAGCTAAAATCTGAATTTTTGAGGTAATACAAAACTAACTTACAAAAAAAAAAGCCAACGTTATAATAAATTTGTGTTGCTAAATTTCTTTGATTAAGGTCTTTATAGGTTTTGGGTGTTAGTAAGAACTTGTTTTAGTTATCTTATTTAACAAGGTTTAAGAAATAACCTATGAGGTGTAGATTAGTTGGTTTGAGTGGAGTTTAGTCCTCACCAAAGTCTCAACCTCAAATTTCATAAAGAAAGATTAAGAATAAAAACAAAATTTTGGAAAAATTAAATGATCCCAAGAGGCATCCACTCTCAATCAATTTTTGCACAATCTTAATAATAACATCTCATTATAAATAAAATGTCCTTTCCTCCAATAAATGAGTTGAACCCAATCTACATTCAACCTAGTTTACCAATATATATAAGAAAGACACCTTTGCCTAATAAATTCTATAGCTATAATGCCCATCCTCACTTGCAACTAAACCTTCGATATTGTTGGTATAATTTCAATTACGATGTAATTTTAATTTGCAATGTAATTTGGCCAAGATGATTATTGGACGCGTGCATCTTGCCCAATTTCTTGTGTTATGATAATAAAATTTTGTGATATCTTTGTGAATTTTCATAGCATTTCAAAGTTGCTTGTGTATCCATTTAATAATTAAAAAATAAAGAAGTAAAAGACTATCACTTTTACTTGATGTATGCCTCCATTTTAGACCTACGAAAATCCCTTTTTAGGCAATGATATCAATAATTGAGGGTGCCAGCAAATGTTTTCTTGCTCTTCCAATATTATATAAGGTTGGTTATTCAAGAACAAATCAAATGTGTATGTTTCAGGGTGTCCTTTCTCAAGCAGCTCACATGGTGATGTAATTTTTTTGTTTTTTTGCTTAAAAGTTTGTCCACTGGTTTCTACGTTATGGACTTAGTGTGAAGTTTTGAAAAGGCTCCATTGTATTATCTTATGTAATACTTTTATCAATAGAAATATTCTGACATATTTACCCAATAAACAAATGCGTAAGTTTCCTTGTGCCCGGGGGATTTTCTTCTCATCATGATCATCTTCTTATTTGCATTTCGTAGTTACCCCTTTATACTATTGAATATGAATACGGTTATGGATTTTAATTTTTTGGTTTTTGGTCCTTGAGTTTTAAGTTAGAGAAATAATTATTATTATGAAATAAAGATAAAAAATTAAGTATTTTTAGGTTATTAAAATTATAAAATGTAATATAATATTAAATTTTTAGGTTGTAGAATAAAAAGGGAAAAAATTTATCTTTTGATTTGATAACCTAAATATCATAATTTTTTTTAATTGTGAATAATATGTTTTTTTCTTTTTTCATTGATTAACTTAGTTGGCATATCTAACTAACAAATCCCTCATCGTAAGGTGAGGCTCAATGCCCCCACATGAACTTTCGATGATCCTACATGATGATGAGTTTGAACTAAAAATAATGATGACACCCAAGCTTACAAGGGAATTTATCCCCAAGGTGTATCACGAGGTATTGATCCCCCTCCTAACCTTGAGTTCTTTGAGTTTAAGCATGTTATTGTGTCAATAATTTTGAGAGGGTTATATTCTTAGGTATTTTGTGGGGAGGGTCCCACTAAAAGTTATTATTCAAAACTAAGATCGGGACGTTTATGATCCTTACTGCTAACACTATACACACTAAGAGCCTTACTAAGGGATTCTTTTTATTCTAATTCAACCATCCTAAGCATCTGAAGGAAATGTTAAATATTGGCCCTTGAATTTTTAAAAACACCCTTGTATTCTTAAACCAATGGACTCATGATTCCTCAATTAATAAATAATGCAACTTGCTTATTTGATGTGGGAATATTTCTTAGGCTTACTAATGCAATTTTGGTCAACTCTGTGGAAGATTGTCACCTCTTTAAAGATTTTTTTTTTTTTTGTAAATCAACATTCTATTCATTCTTCCAAAAAGAGGTTCATCAGTAGAAAAACACAGGTAGTCTCACCCAAACTAGGTTTTTTGACTATTGCTATCAACATATGACAATGAAACAGAAAAACATCAAGAGACATAGTCCACAACTTGAGAGGCCAGAAGCACCAGTAAACACACAAGACAAATAAAACACATGTTATCATGTGAATCGTTAGAGGTGATGGATGTTCGGTTGTCTGGAGATGTTCCAGTAGGAGGAGGAGGACGAAAGGAGCATTGAACATGCTCCTCAAAATGGGACATCCAAGACTCTAGCTTCTAGATTTTCTCAGATAACAGGTTCTGGCCTCGCCAGACCACCACTACACGCTCCCGAACATGGCACTGGAAATAGTGCATTTTTTTCAAAGTAGTAATTAGCTATGCACATTCTTCTTTCTGCACCCACTTCAATGTTTCCAGGTGTTCAAGAACAGATTGTATAAAATCCTGACACCGCTCCACACAACAACATTTTTACTTCCCTCTTCCCCCATGACACATCATCCCCCATCTTCCTGAGCCACCATGACGAATTGACCTGCCACTTTGCTAACCTAGAGGGGTGCGGCTCCCACAACCCGTTGATGAGCCACCACAACTACAACCTCGAGCTTCAGACCCTGCATGACCAGAAGGCCCCATCCTGCAACCACCTCGACCACCCACAACCCTCTAACCCGAGTGACTGCCACTTCTACCCACCCCTCCCCCTCCCCGCCCTGAGCCAACTATATCGGTCGCCACTTCTGACTGAGAGAGAGATGTGCCACCCCCCGAGCTACCCAAATTGGGCTTAATTTGAGAGGAGCGGCCCAAAAGAGGAATTAGACACATGGTTATCATCCCAACATCGCAGATACAGGTAGAGGTGAACCCCCAAGAACCTTCCCAAATTGTGATGACCCACAAGGAGAAACACACCACCTGTGTCGGCGTGACCACATCCAACTAGCACTGAATGAACGCGAAGAGCCAGAATTCTACACCATCCATTGATGAAACATCATCCCACTTCCAGAGACGAACTAGCACTAGCTAAACCACAAAGAATCTAATATACCCACTCCCCAAACACCACCAAGTGTTGGAGGAGCCTGAGAAGGGGCCAATGATGACTGCAATTCCGCTTGCTCTCCAGAAAAAAAGGGTTACCACTTGACTCCAAGAAGATCAACGAAGCACACATAGAACCAAAGGATGAAACCTTTACTATATGAAAATAACCTACCTCGAAGACCAAATAGGAAATTAACAAAAATTCCCACCCGTAAGCGGAGGAGGGAATGTTGACGGCGAGGGCGCCACCTATCCCAGATGGGGTACCCTCTGAAGTAGCTTCCTCTCCACGCAGGACTTACACTACATACTCCATAGCTCATCCAAATGTAGAATGACTAGTTATAGACCTCGCCACCCTCCATTAAACTCCAACAAATGCCACCACCCGCGGGAACCAAGATAGAATTAAATTTCACACATACTACGTTAATCCCTCCCATGCACAATGAATATTGAGAGGATTGGGAGGTCGGACCTCCCACCTCCAGCCACGTGCTCAACATGGTTTCCCACTTATTCCCTCGAGAACATCATTTACCCTGCTAATCACCCACATCGGGGAACTCCTTTGAAGAAATTTAACTATGAAGAAATATAATATTTTTTTTAAGTGGGTTAATTTACCCCCATGACCTTAAGGCAGTTGTATATATCCAAATTAGCAGTATGGTGCACCACTAACCTATTTTCTACATTAATATGTCAAATGCCTATTTTAAGGGCAAAAATATCCTCATCGCATTTGAGATTTCACTTTATTTTCCCAAAATCAACATGAGAAGGCCCCATCACCATTGACCACTCTTGTGCCTAAAGCTACTAAGACTCCCAAGAGAAGTTAAGGGATTTGGATGGATGTTATGCAAAAAGGGAAGAATACTAGTGTTCCCAAAACCTAGCCTATGAAAGTGCCACCAACAAAGCATATTGACATCAAGGTACCCATGATAACTGACCTTAGCTCTCAGGTGTGTCTAGATAATTTTAAGGTCTCACTTAGCTTTGTAGCCATTGAGGTTAGTAATTAATGTGCCCACTCTCCACCCCAATACTAAAATTAAAAGAAATTACTTTTATATGCTTCAATAATACTACCAAAAGGGTGAGGTACATCACCCTAGGGTATTTTTGGCTTGCTACCATATCTTATGCAAATAATCTCAACATTCTTTAGGCCCTTAAGTTTGATGACATAAAATTTTATATTTCGACGATTTGTGGTAAATGTGGCTTTATGGAATATCCAAAGCCTTGATTAACTTAGTGGAAAGTACATTGTTTTCTAAGTTTTTACTTTCTTGAGTGTAACAAACATTATTTGATTGCAATATGTCAAAGTTAGAGGTTCACGATTTGTACCACCCTAATAAACATTTGGCCTAGAGCTAATGTTTTGTCTTATCATTCTAATGGGAAAGGGGGTGTCACTATCCTTATATGTCCCGAACTCATTGATGTTGTTGTGAACTAGGGTATGGACCCATCCAAAAGACTTTTGTGAATCCTTCTTAATTTGGATGACTAACTCACGAGGTTAAATAATATCTGTGCTTTCAATGACACTAGGAATTTTAATAATTTTGGAATTTGATAGATAATGACCTCCCTAACACCCTATCGGTGGGAATTTTTGTATGGTGGAATGACAATAAGACAAAGGTGATGTTATTTTTATTCATTTCCCAATTCGAGAGAAAGGGGCATGATGAGCCATGAAGGGCTAACATTTATATGGATGTATGCACGAATGAAATAAAATACAGAAATAAACATAAATGCATAGATGCAGCACAAAATATACTTCATTTCATTAATATCAAATAATTGAAATAAGCTTATAGAAAGAATGGAAATAAACTAGCTTGGGCGATGGTAGCTTATCCCTAAGAAGAGATGTGGTGGCTACATGCCTCTAAACTATGTTACAATGATGCTCAAGGGCATTTTATTATTGAACAACGTGAGAAAAATCTAAAAAACCAAAACCCTAACCCCAAGAGATGGAATGCCAAGAGTTTGTGGGCCTCGTTTGGGTTAGTTAGGCTGCTAACTTGCCGGTGTCGTAACTTGGTCTTATTATCTTTGTTTGGTGCATATGATATATCGTTGGAAATATCTCTCTGATTAATACATGTTTTTTTGTAGGCTTTGGGCCTGCTACAGACCTCAAAAAAATCGTTTATGGGATAAAAACTGCTCCGAAAGTTTAGGACTTGAAAACTGCTAAAAATAGTAAATGATGCTATAAACAAGGAAACTAATGAAATCGACTGGAGGTCTAGGTGGAATAGTTTGATGGCCACCAATATCCACCTGGATCATTCCTCCCACCTTAGGAAGCAATGTTCCCCATTGCTTGCAGAGCCTCCATGAGGTGAGGAAATTTATGTTGAATCTGGACCCTATTGAGCCACTTGCCATGGTGAAGGAGTTGGCATTATTTAACAACTCGATATAGATGGATCCTCTACTGGATGGTGTTATTGATCTATGTGTTCATGATCTGATCAGTTGTGGCATGTTCCATGTAGTATGGGTTTAACTCTGTTGGTGTGATTTGTTCTGCAATGTCGGATGTGTCCAGCAATGGTGGAAAGTAGGGTTGAAGGCGGTCCACATTGAACACTAGGTCCAGGCCAAGGAATGGTGAAATACTGAGCTCAAAGGCATTGTCCCCTACAACCTTGGTGATGGTATATGGCCCATATCGAAGCAGGTGAAGTTTTCAGTGGGGACCAGCGAGGCGCTCCTTCTGCAAAAGTAGCCAAACTTTGTCGCCCATCTGGAACCTGTGTTGCACTCCATGTTGATCATGACAATTATTTTACTTATCATTTCAAAGGAGAAGTGTCCTCCTAAAGGAGAAGTGTGCAATTCCAAAAGAATATTTTGTTTTAGTTGGGAATTATTTCAAATTTATAAGTGATCTTTGTACCATAAGGAATCATTTTTCCAACTAAATGTATCATATGTACTAGGATCTTGCTGTAAATTTTGAATGAGTGTCCACTTCTTCGTCCTTCTTCCATTCATCCCTTGCTTTGGTTATCCAATCTGGTTGGATAATAGAAATGGCACAAAGAAATTCTTCCACCTCTTCATCCTTTCTTGAGAGTGCATCTACAACAACATTTAGCTTTCCTGTTTTGTAGATGATGTCAAATTCATAACCCAACATCTTTGTGACCCAATTTTGCTACTCTTCTGAAGATATTCTTTTCTCCAAAAAGTGTTTAAGACTATCATGGTCATTTTTTACCTTGAAGTGTCTTCCCATTAGGTAAGGTTGCTATTTCTTTATTGCATGTATTATTTCCAACATTTCCTTCTCATAAATAGATTTATATAAATACTTTCCTTTGATTGGATGGCTTTCAAAAGCAACGGCTCTTCCTTCTTTCATTAAAATAGCACCAATTCCATTTCCTGAGGCATCACATTCCACAATAAATGTTTTTGTGAAGTCTGGCGTAGCTAAGACTGGTACGGGCACATTGCCTCTTTAAGATGTTCAAAAGCCTTAGTTGCTTCAGGAGTCCATGAAAATGCGTCTTTCATCAATAATGTTGTTAGAGATACTGCTATTCTCCCATAATTCTTAACAAACTTGCGATAATACCCTATTAACCCGAGAAATCCTCGCAACTTCTTTATGGTTGTGGGGCAGGGAAAATTTTAAGAACCCCCCCTAAATTTATATGAATAATAAATGGGCAAATCCCCATGATACATAGGAAAAATGGAAGGTGATTTTATTAATAATATAATATGTATGTATAATTTTTTGGCGAATCCCTCACGAGATTATATTATCCTGTAAAATCATGGATAATCACCAGTACAAATGGTGAATCACTAGTACAAAATGGTGAATCGTTGTCTAGTGGATTTCAGGGTGTTGGTTCCAATGAATATATGGTAGTTGAAACAGGAGTTGAAGGAAGCGAACCACTGAGACCAAGCATGGCGCATGGTGACTCATGAGGGAAGTAGTTCTCATGTAGTTTGGAAAATGTGTTCTTCTAGTTCTGCTAAGTGTAGTGTTGTTGCTCATGCTACTACTAGCACTAATATTGAGGTTGGAGAGGAGTTTGAGGAGTCCTCAGACTCTGAGCCAAATGATGTTTATGTAGGTGATGATCCCATGTGTAGTAGTGGTGATGAGTTTGATTAGTGATCATGAAGGCAGCAGAATATTCAAATTTAAACAGACCCATTACACAAAATCCATGAAGAGAAAACTCTAGCAAAAATACTGTCATGCAAATCTAGATTCTACAGTATTATTAGAACTCCCTGCTGCTCTGCAAATAGATTCATGAGATGAAGAATATGGTAAAAAAATGGGGACCGATATGTTTTATGGGAAGGAAAACTATTCCTATTCAAATTATTTCAAATGTAGAGACTTGATAGTTTTCAGTGAAGGAAATCTTTCTGAGCTTAGGGATTTTTCAGAACCTTTTTTAGAGAGAGCACCACAATGTATGAAGTTATATTATATTTTTTTAGGTTATATGCATTGTAGATGTCGATGTTAGAAGTGGAAGAAAACACTTCAAATATTAGCTAAAGATATCACTACAAATTTTTGCACTGTACAAAGGTTTTATCTAATATGCAGGCAACAGAGGCTTCCTTATATGAGTAAAATATTATTTGAGAGAGAGCTTGAACTAGCTATTATCTAATTGTTACAAAGTAAATTATAAAAGGCTAGCCTCTCCTCTCTTTAAAGTTGTTGTTGAATTGTGAGATCACTCTACGCCATACTAGAAAAATTATTTTGCAAACACCTTAAATACATTGTGTGGCTTAGCATTTTCTATTTTATCCTTTCTTGGTTTATGTTGTAAAGGGTTTTAATAAGATAATACACAGAAACCCCCTTTACCAAAGGTTCAATTCTAGAATAAATTATTGTTTTGGTAAATATATTAAAATTTCACTCATTTGGGCTAATTATAAGTATTCTCTTTAGTGAATTACAACCTCAATTATAACTTTTAGAGTTAGATTTTGTAACCCTAACAACCAATGGGGACTAATTAATAACCCATTAATGGTGTATAATAAATGACATTAATGACCACTAAGGGATCACTAAGTCAAAATTAACCACCATAACTCTAACCTAGGGAAACATTACAAGAAAGAATATGTTTCTAAAATAGAAAATAACACAAAACTATTACGAGTTAGATTAAGGTTTTGTTATCACCCAAAATTGTGAGGCCTCAAATGTAATGTTTCAAAAGTATGTGGGTGCTTATTCCTTCTTTCTCTTTCTTATTCTTGATTCATGCCCACTTGAGGAAGGGGTGGAGGGGATGCTTGGGCTCATATTCGGGATGCTTGGGAAAAGTTTTTCAAGCTCAGAAGAGGTTTTTCTGTCCTGTTTGAGACTGCAATGAAAAACATGTAGGGAAGTGTGACCTTTTGCTCTATAATAGAAAATTTTGACTTTTAGCATCTGTTGAATAAATTTAAAACTTAGAAGAGAGATTGTACAATCAAATCTAGTGCCTCGTGAGGGGGTAAGGAGTTGAATAAATAAGAAAACCAGTTACAGGAATGTATTGAAACTAACTAGCTAAGTTGAAAACCTGATTTCAACTGGAAAACAAGAAAAGCAATAGAGAAAAATGGGCCTTCACACACACATATGAACATGAATCCACCACCAAAAGAGTTCAAGTATTTCAATTGAAGAAAATAATTGTAGAGCAATGTCTAGTCAATATAACTTATACATTTATACTATAACAAAGCTTGAAATCAGTTTGCTATATCAAAGTGAACTATAAGCATAGCCACAATATTCAGATGCACCTATAGTGTGGGATCAGTCTCATGCAACAATAAACATAAAACAGAATGCCAAAGACAGAATTATGAGAAAATATAGGAAGAAGGATGAAAAATTCTAAAGCTCCTTCCAATGATCAAACCTGTTATAGTCTTTACAAGCACATTTTTCATTGAGATTTAGGATTAGCACCATTCTCAAGCTTATAAGAGTATGAGTAATTCCCGAGAGTCATCCCCACATGCTGCCATAACAGCATCTTGCGATGAATGATTGTAACTCCTTATTGAGCACCTTTGTTATGTAATAACCTATGCATGTGCCATCCTTGGGATAACACATAACCTTACAAACAAATGCACCTCCCTTAGAATGTTGGTGAAATTTCCAGTTTAACGCTGCTCAGGAATCTCATCAGACTTGTTTTTTGTAACTCCCACTTGAGCACCCTCATGCAAGTATTAAGTGCTTGATGTGACTGCCACTCAACATGATATAAATACGCCCTCGCTCCACTGGAAATATCTCCTTTATTTCCATCAAAACAGGTCTGCAGATGGCAGCGCTCTTCTCTTTTGTCATAACAGTAATTGCAATCCCCAAAACAACTTTTGTAAATGTTAATTGTTATGCTCGTCTTCACCATGAATAGGATGTGTAATCACTGTCACATTTAATATCAATCTGGAGATTCCCTACAGGTGTCAACCTCATGTGTAAAATAGAGCCTTCAATAGTCATAAAATTCTCCTGAACTGAGCTCGCTATGCCTACTTCACTTCCTCAAAAGTGTGCTTTTTCTAGTTAAATGAATAGCACATTTGCACATCTTAGGTCTGGACATGAACTAATCACAAGGACAACTAGGTATAAATAGTTGGATGAATGGTAGTGTTATCACTGTCTATACCCTCCATTGTCTATCCAGTATCGAGTTATCATTACAAGTGTAGGCAACATCATTGTATGCTATGTACCGTAACTCCAACTTCATGGATTGCATCTATATATGTACATATGACTATCACTTCAATAGAAGCTTTAATGACTTTTCCTATCATACCATCATTGTTGGGATTTTTCAATATTTTTCTCTTATTTATTTATCGTGTGGCACATATTTTTTATTTGTTGACTCTGACTCGCTTTAATTTCCAATCTCGTAACTTTCAATGTATTCATACTAAAAATTTGGTATAATCAGGAGTCTAAAATTATATAAGGAAGACCCCTGCTGTGGTTGATGATGGAAAAACCCAATTTGGTTGGTGATGGATATTGAGGAGAGACAAACTAAATGAGGAAGTGAAGGCATGATGAAGATGTGTGTTTGATGGATTTTGGACATGACGAGATGAGTCACCTCCAAAGATAAGTAATACAGTTATCTAAACCAATATTGAGTGTATGTGATGTAGAGGTTATTAGGGGACACCAAACATGATTGCAAAGCATAGTGATCATTCAAGTTTATTAAAATGATGGTTTTAAATTTTAATGTTCATGTTTATTTCCTGATTGTATTTCTAGATACGATTAATTTTCCAAGGAAGAAGTCGAGCAGTGTATTATTAACACTAGATTACAAAAACAAGCACAAAGAAATGAAATAAATTAGTGCATGCATTCATAGGATGAAAACGTTTTTCCCCATTGGATACATCAAAATATATACTAAGCCTAGTGACAGACCAATGGCCTTCCAAATACTCGAATCCTTGATCTTTCCTCAACTAACTCTCTATTGGTATGGGTATTTAGTCATCTGAAACAATATTTTATAGACTATAAATTCTCAAAAAAATATGAGTGATTTTGAAGCTTGGAAGATGTCTGAAACAATAGAGTGTGAACTAGTAATGCTAAAAACCTAGATAGTATGAACTAAAGAAAGCCAAATTTTAACCTCTCCATCTAAAGGTTTTAATAGGATTATTTTTGGATGCATCCATCCAGACACTGAACAAAAATGCAGTTTGAAATTTTTCCTGACTTCCAACCTTAATCATTGACTCAGTTACTCTTGTTTATCTTTGTAAATATCTGAAATCTCTATGCTAAATTTTATTAAAATTCACATCAGTAATAGGAAATGTTTGTGCTAATCTCTAAGTCAAGAACAAGTGAGAATCCGATGAAGAGTACATTGAGATCAACTTAAATCTATATCACCAAACACATGTTTCTTTTAGGACAAGAATGCATTTTTAGATACTTTTTTCATAAATTAAGGAAAATTCAACCTCATATAAATTGTCTTGAGTCCTGAAAATTGGTTGGTCTACATTCAACATTAGGCCAATAGGATGAGACTTGAACAATTCTCCCAAAACAAACTTGCCAGTTTTTCTGCTTGCCCCATTTACTAGAGAAGACCCTTAAAGAGGCTAGAAATCTTGTTGATCTATATCAATCTTAAAATTTCCTCTCCAAGATATCATTGCCACAGGTTTTAAACTGGTTAAAATGCTCACCAGTCATTACATATTCTGGAGCAGCATAACCATATGTTCTCATAACTCGAGTTGAAACATGGGTGTTGTCTCCCTCAAGTCCATCTTTTTCTAGTCCAAAATCAAACAACTTCGCATTGTATTCCTGTACCAATTACATATGTCTCCATAAATACTTAAGAGAATCCAAAGTGTAACATTGAGCCATCTCATAATTTTGAAGTTGTAGGTACAAACCGAATCTAGCAGAATATTGGATGTTTTAAAATCCCGATAAATCACTGGTCTTTCAGCCCCTCCATGAAGAAATGCCAAACCTTTTGCTGCACCCAATGCAATTTTCATCCTGATAGACCAGGGGAGTGGCAGGGACCCTTCTAAATGCATAAGGGAAGTATCATTGGACATCAAAGGTCTAAATATATTTTTCAAAATACAAATTTACAAATTGGGATTAAGACTCTCTAGAAGGACAAAGAATAATTATGTAGCTACCCATTGCCAAAAAATGTGAAAGCCCCATGACATTGATGCTCAAAAATGAGATTTAACCAAGGGAGGAACATATTTCCTTGTGTCCAACAGAAGTTGACAATTCCAGACTGAGGATCCCAAAAGTTCATGAAATAAAAACAGATCATAAATTATTCAATAAAGCAACATAGAGTTTTTTTGGGTAACATCATCAGCATATAGTATTCTCTTCAACCAAGATGACTTAAAAATTCCATATCAGCAAGTGAATTTTTCTACAGAGAAATATTCTAAGAAGACATTTCAACAAATCCTCACCAAAAATGGACTTTTTACCCCACCATCTAATCACAGAATAGAAGCAAACATTAAAATTTAATACCTAACAATATTGAGTGTTCTGTTAAATTTGAAAATCATACATGTTATGCTAAATGCATTTGATGCCTTGGATGCAAATACCATCTCAAACCTTGAAAATTCCAATGGATATGAACCATGTATGATTTCCTAAAATTTAAGGTGGAAAGCAGTATAACATAATAAAAAAATAATTGTTTTGTAGGTATTCATAACATTGTAAATAAGTATAAAAGATTAGAAATAAGCATAGAGCTTCAATATTGGTCACTAGCATATGGACATTAGGATGGGGTAAATTATGCATTAAGATTGCAAATCCACAAGGCCAATAACAGATTAAAACTTGAATTGTGATCAATGGACAACCAAGATAACATTTTTTCCCTCTTATCTTAACTTCACATCTGCCAATCTGAATGTCTCAATCAAAGAAACACGTAACATTGATGTCCATAAGTAAGTGAAATCAATAGATGGGAATGCTAAATACAAGCATACCAATAAAGGATGAGGTGAAATGTAGCTCTGGAAAAGGTTCTGAAATGAAAGCAACCAAGGAGTAGGTATTGCACTCAAAATGGAAGAAATTCGTTTTTTATTATATCACAGCAACAATTTGTATGGAATAGCTGCACAGTTTACCTCATTGTTTTTGCTGCTTGCATTTTAACTCTAGTGTCAAAAAATATTAATGAACAATCCAGATCTCCTAACAAAAGAAATATAAAACAAAACATACCCTAGTGTGTTTGATATATTGTGTATTTCAGGAAAATAATTCAGAGTTCATGCCTGAAACCAACACTTCAAATATGAGCATTTAATTTATTTGTAGAAAACAACAACTAAAGCAGACCAAGGCCACTCTAGCTCAAAAAACAAACTATAGTACGATCACATCTCATACTTGATGCCAACTTTCAAAAAATGATGTGTTCATACGATGAAGATTATATCCATGTTACAAATTCTTCAGTTTGCTCAAAGACCTATCATATGAAAGTGCATACCAGTTTCCATCTACTAAGAAGTCACAAGATTAAAAGGTTACTTAAATAATTTATTGGTAATGTACTCATATTCTCAGGCATTGTACAAAACTACAAATTTTGCATCCCCCTAAACTTACTAGATTTACATTTGTTGGAAAGAAAAGAGACATTTCAACTAGAATAATCTGTTATCTATGTCAAATGCCTAATATATGCAATATAAATAAAAAACACTCAATAGAAACAATAGCAAAAGGGAGGATCATGAACTATGACAACGTTCATAAATAAAGAGGGGATGCAAGAACTTGTAAATTTATTCTTATAGAAAAAGAATCAAACAAACTCAGTATTAATGATTACACTGCTTAGGATTTGTTATCACCTAACAGAGGTGTGAAAATTAATTTGCGGTTGCCTGTGGTTTCAGGTATGGGCAGTATTTTAATCAATATGAATTTTGAACTCTCAGTAAAGATAGTCACTATATCATGAAAAATCACAACCATATGAACATTGAAAAGCAATAATAACCATACAGATAGCTATTTCAAAAACAAAAGAAGGACAAGTCACTTTCACTTCTGAAACTTACAATTGCATTTTGCAACCGTGAAACGTACTCTCCATTGACAGCATGTATAGTAGCACATATTTTGGCTTTAAAAATATGATCTATCAATCTACATATATTAAAAAAAAAATTAAAAGTGTAAAATATTTGTAATTCTATTTAAGGTGTGTTACCCACCAAAAGTGGGTGACCCCATAGGAAAATTTTTCTCCTAGATCTCTCTTCAACCGGAAGCCAAAATTTTCATGACAAAGTTGTTGCAATACATTGGAATTATTATATTTAAATGATAATAAGTTGCAGGCTCTGTCAAAGAGGGCAAATGACACAAACTTGTTCAGGGTTTCTGAGGAGATCCAATTCTCATTTAAATTTAGTCCCATACCATACCACATAACGATGTGGGTCCAGGGTATAGGTGTCAATATACAAATCAATGTCATGGCTTCCTCATTAACATAATATAAAACTCTTATCAACTCTAACTGAGCTATTGGTTTCAACAGTGGCATGGACCTTGATCTAAGCACCTAATTTCTTTAGAAAAAACATAAGTGAACCAATGTAGAAAAGTTTAAGATTACAATTCTGAAAAGTACAAATCCAAGAATGCAAAGAAATCAACCAAAAATCAAATCCAGAGAGCCATAATAAAGACAGTGCCATGACACCATGACTTTTCCAAGACAATATCTCAAAACAAATGCAATAACCAAGTTGTACAAAGAAAATTTGTAAAAAATACATACATGTAAAATTAAACCTAATGGAGAAAGGATATAAATTTGGAAGAACTGTAGTCTACAAATTCTCTCATTTTACCTTCTTTTATCATACGCTTGACATAAAATTCAGATCCATTCAGATGTGGCAAAATTTATGAATTCTTCACTGCTTTTAAACTTGTAGTTGAGTGTCTTTATCATTTATGTTGAATGGGTAGATCTGGTCATTGTTTTATCCTTGTGACTTATCTAAATCAAATCCTTACACCAACAAATTGCATTTGATATAATCCAATGGATCCTTTAAGTATCATTTTAAGCAATACGTTGTAGTATCCTAGAAGTGCCTACATACTTTTCTACTTCATTGCTTCTAGATACAGATCCTATGGTCAAAAACAATTAATATCATCCTATATTTTTTAAATATGAGTTTATGCCTCTGACATTCAAATAACAAATTAAATTTGTGGATTCAGATGCCTTAGTTTCTAGCATTCAAGTAAACAAAATTCAGGTTCCTATGGTGATTATCTCAGTGGTTGTTTGGAGACAAGTCCGATATATATGTCTAAAAAGTATGAATGGATCTAGACATATATGTCTTGACATATTGACAAACAACTTCAACAATATTATAGAATTTTTATTACATGACATTCTCAACAAACATATGTTCTTTAGGATGAATGTGGAAATATATTAAACATTAATTTGATCTCTTAGTGTATAATGATTGTCTAAGAATATATTCTGTCACTTAGAGGTGACAAACCTATTTGGTCTCTCAATAAAAATCTTGGAACACCTATAATATATTCATGATGTAATGGGTGTGGTGTCTTTGTGACTATAATGAATGTAACTCTTGGGACAAGATCTTTACCTTCTCTCAAACTGTCTTATAATGGCAGTATTAGAATGTGTATGAAGGAAAAAACTCAGATTCATGTGATGACTATCTCGACACCCATGAGATAAGCTAAATTTTTATATGATTCGACATTCATTATCAACACCTTTACATAAGTAGAATATTCAACATGCAGACCTGACACTCCTATGAAGAAGGGTTAACATAATAGTGGCATATCCATGGAATTTCAATTTCTATGATGATAGACTCAGTATCTTGAAGTGGTGATTCCATCACAACATTCAAGGCATAAAAATCCAAACCAACATAATAAGCACACAATCCAACTGGCACTTAAAATACATCAATTTTTAAGTCCTAGAGGAGACTAAAAACCCCCAAAAAAATATTAATTGACAATATGGTTTGGAAGCATAAGAAGACCTTTCTTAGAGCAGGAAGTCCTCCCCTGTGTCATTGGCTTGAGAAATAATGTTCCTTTGTATCATTGTATTAAGAAACAACGGTCCTTTATGTCACTGCCTTGGGAAACAATACCCATGTGTGTTGCTAGATTGAGAAACAATGCTCCTTGTATCACTAGGTTGAGGAAAAATGCTCCATCATGCTTAGAATATACCTTAAGGGGTCTCAAGGGATATAGAAACTAGGTATCATCTTGAGAAAGGTCAATCAAGTTTTGCAAGGTGAATTCAGATACTTTTTGTTAGGTGGCACCCTATGGAAACAAGATACTAGGTGGGATAAAAGGGGATTGTAGTGGCTAATACAACAATTAGAGATGCAATGGTAGGACCTATAAATATCTTAGTGTTTCCCATGAATATCTACCAAATCATTTGTAATTATTGTTCCTTCATGGTATATTCTTTCTACCACAAGGGTACCACTACTTAGAATTGTGGAATGTTGAACTACATGAACTCTCGTTTACTGATCTTAGTTGAAACTTAAGGAAGGACCTAAAGGGCATAGATTGTAAAAAGGTATTACCTCTCCACTTTAGAATCTGATGCTGCTAGGATATAGATCTTTCATTAAAGTATCCATGAAATAAGACCCTACATGGAAGTTTGCTACAAAGGGTGATCAAAGTCTAAATATGGATCCTCAATCAACTTTTGAATTAGTTCCAGACTCGGTATACTAGTCATCATCCAATTGTTACCAACAAATACTGCCTATGTGATTCAAAATATGGCCAAAATCAACTTTGGAAGATAATGAATCCTATAGGGGTCACCCTTGGGGGGGGGTAAGATGTCCTTTGCTCTGATATATCATTACGAGATAGGCTTTTTCTCTTTATCACTTAGTTGATTAAAAATTGCAACAAAATTCAAGGTTTGCAACAAAACAGAAATCTACCATTTCTTGATAAAAGACACTCCTACAACCATTTCTAACATGAAAGTGTTTGTGTTTATTTTGCAACCCCAGTTGGGAAATGGAGACAAAGGTTAGTGATTCTCATTTTATATATATACAGTGTGGCATTTTTTTTAATACACACCAGAGTTTTGGAGACATCTTGATCTCAGGAAGTTCTAATATATTTTCTCGAACTTGTTGGATGGTTTTTCTCTGGGAAAACTTGCAGCCTTACTTCCTCCTTCAGCTCTTGATCATCTAGGTGAGTAAGCTACAGTCCATTTGTTTTGAAATATAAATATTAAGTTCTTAAAATTTCAAGTGAATGCTACTATTAGTGGTAAGATCTTTTTACTCATTGGCATTTGACATATGCTCTTTTATGAATCTTAAGTTTTGTCTTTCTTGAAGCTGGGCCCTAGCCTTGATTTGATTCTACTTCTCTTTTTTTTCATATATAGCTTCATTAAAAATATATTATCCTATGCTCTTTGAGCTTTATAATTCTGCAACATAACGTAGATCGCATTGTGGAGTACTTGAGTTTACTGCTGATGAGGGCATGCTTTACATGCCATACTAGGTATGTGAGCCTTTGTTTTTCCTGGCATGTTTAACATATAATCCAACTTCTGTCCAAACTTTGAAGCATTTTTTAGGATATTTTTCTAATATGTATCATGATGTATTTAGATGATGCAAAATATGTTATTACAAGAGGGAGATATTTTTAAGGTGAAAAATGCCACACTTCCAAAAGGAACTTATGTCAAATTTCAACCTCACACAAAATATTTTCTACACATCTCCAATCCTAAGGCTGTGTAAGTATTTCATCTATCATACTCCAAATAATTGCAATGGAATTTTCATGGAAGTTGTGTGATAGCTGATGATTTTGGTTTCTCCTTGAATTGCCTTTAACAAGTTTAAACTGCATGTCTCAAGAAAGTTATGTATACACAGGTTTAACTTTATTTTTTTATTATGTAGATTGGAAACAACTTTAAGGAAATTTTCCTCCTCAACTAAAAATGACAGCATCATGGTATCTTACAACAGCAGATACTATTATTTAGATGTTATTGACACCAATTCGTCCTCTGCCATATCAATCATCGAGACAGACTGTGAACTTGATATTTCACCTCCTCTTGGTTACAAAGAATCAACAAGTGTAGCCACAACCTCTTGTACTCCATTGAGAAGAAGTACTCCATATAAAGGTATGCTTATTAAATGATATTTTATTTTTCTATCAAATTTCATTCGTAAAAGAAAATCAGGGTATTCAAGTTTTCTTTGTATAGTAACCTAGATTACAATATAGTCATTTAGACCAATCCTTCAAAAAATGGTGCGGCTTATGATACCTTATGCTATGCAAATGCATCCACTTAGATTGGAAAGTATGTAGCGTCGACTAAAAAATGAAGACTGTGGATATTTCGAGTGTTGCATCTCAAAATATACACCATAGAAACCTCCAATCTAGCATTGTTACCCTGTACAGAAGGGATAAATGGATTGAGATTCGTAATCTCGAGAAAACAAGGATAAAAATTCAGAGAAGAGAAGTAGATCTTGCATTCCTAAAACACTGTTGTGATTCTAATATTACACCAGCCTTCGCTCTCATCAAGCATAAACTGAACAACCAGCACAACCACAGAGCATTCGACTGGCTCAGCAAATCCCTAATCTGTCATGAAATACATAGAATGAGGTTTTGGTTAGATAAAATTTCCATGGAAGCCTTCAAAATGCATCTGAAGCTGTCTCTAGTCATCCGCAAGGACCTCTAGTCCATCATCGATGTTGTGGCAACACTCAAGGCTGAAAAATAATGTGTCCAAGCACGTGATAAGAAAAACAAGAATCTGGATAAATTAAATTTAAAAAATAAATCGAGACACTGGCATACTCTCATAGATCCGTAGTCTGACATCGCCATTTCTCGTCAAATGGACTCCCCCTCCACAGTCCAAAATTTGGCTCCCTCCTCAACGACGCAGGATGCAGACTCCCCATTCTCGACCCTGACCGTGAACCAATGCACTAGACTTTATGATGGGGATTGCGTTAACACATCAAACGAGTCTGCATTATTCAAGGTTTCACAGAATTCCCCAACTGACCATACAAAGTCCCTAACCCACATGGATCCCTGCAACACGGGTTCAGTAAACGCATTCATGAATCCAGTTGCCACTTCAGGGGACGGCAACAGGCATGACAGGTTAAACAGTATCTTGGGGTATATTTCCTCAAATGACGTTGTAAGGGAATGATGGAGAACAATTTTTACCTCATGCGTGAATCTGGTTGCCACTTCAGTGGACGGTAGCAGACATGACTGGTCAAACGATAGCATGGGGGATACGTCATCAAGTGATGATGCAAGGGAACGGTCTATGAGAACAATGGGTATTGCCAATGAATATGGTTTGATCATAAATAATTAAATAATAGACAACCCACATAATGAAGTGCCTCATCGAAGTAACGCTAAAAACATACCTTCCATCATTAACAATAACAAAGAAGTGGTAAATATCTCGTCACATGAACTAAATAATGTATAAATGGAGGTTTTGAGAAAGGGACTCAATTTTGTCGTAGCTCCCAATCGCATTCCAAAGGAAGAAATCATTTGTGATATTGAGGATATCATTAAACCTCTCAATGAAGAAGACAAATAACTCATGAGACAAGAGTGTGTCGTCATCTTGAATAAAGCCAAACTTCCTAAGAGAAATTCAAGTAAAGAGAAATTAAGAACCTTAAAAAACTTACGAGGTAATGAAAATATTGTCATCTTAAAGGCAGACAAAGGTGTGGATACAGTAGTAATGGACAAAGAAGAGTACGTCAATAAAATGAGATATCACCTTCACAATATTGGCATCTATAAGAAAATCAATGAAAACCCCATTTCCAGAGTCATAAAAAATGTCAAAAAAGCCATTAAGGAGTCTAATCTTGATGAAAAATTAAAAAAGCGCCTATACCTAGAGGGTGATATCATGCCCCGCATTTATGGTGCCCAAAAGATCCATAAGACAGATGCTCCTCTGAGACCTATTGTCAATACTATCAGAGCTCCAACATATGAATTAGCCAAATTCGTGGCCAGCACCCTCGCCCTCTTGTCGGAAAAACTAGCTCAGTCATCAAAGACTCCAACCATTATGTTGATTTTATTAAAAAATCTAAGTTGGAACCCGGAGACAAAATTGTGAGCTTTGATGTTGTACAACTCTTTACTAAAATCCCTCTAGATGAATCCGTTCAAGTAGTAAAAGAAGTCGCGGACCCCCAAACTGCAAAACTTGTTGAAATATGTCTCTGCTCCACCTTCTTTACGTTCCAAGGAGAAATATTTGAACAAACATCTGGAGTTGCTATGGGATCTCTGTTGTCCCCCATAGTGGCCAACCTCTTCATGGAGAAATTTGAAAATAAATCTCTTGACTCTTAACCATTGAAACCTAAATTTTGGATCAGGTTCATGGATGACACCAATTTCAATTGGCCACATGGTGATGAAGAATTAAAAAGCTTCCTAGACCACCTTAATAGCATTTCCAAATATATAAAATTTACAATGGAAGGTGAAGAAAACAATCGTATCACTTTCCTTGAAATTATCCTCTCAAGAAAGGAATATGGATCCCTTAGACACAAAGTATTTAGGAAGAAATCACGCACTGACAATTACCTTCATGCAGATTCACATCACTACCCTGCCCAAACGATGGGGGTTCTGTTGACTCTTTTCACACGAGCTTTCATAATATCGTACGATACCCATGTTGAATAAGAAATAGAATATCTAAGAATATCCTTCATAAACCTAGGATATAGTAATAAAGACATTAATAGAGCTATTCAAAGAGCTATATCTGGTAATAAAAGAAGTATAACCGATAATTCCTTAACAGCAAAAGCATATCTCCTCTATATCCAATGGGTCACGGACAAGATGGAAAAAGTTCTAGCCAAGAAGGACATCAGAGCATCCTTCAAACCTCTAATGACCATCAGACAGAGGATGAAATCTATTAAAGATGACCCAACCACCTCCAATAAAAAGGGGTTTGCAAAATTAATTGTTCTTGCGGAGAATGCTATATTGGGGAAACAGGCAGGACCTTCAAAATAAGGCTTAAAGAACATGGTGCTGACATCAGACTTGGAAGAACCAAAACCTCGGCTTTGGCAGAATACTCAAATAAAACACGTCACCACATATGCCTTGAAGAGGTAGTGGTCATTACCAATGAAAAAAATCATTTTAAGTGTAAAGTGCACAAAGCCCTGGAAATCATTAAGCATCCTCACAACCTCAATAGAGATGGAGGCTTATAAGTTAGCAGGAATTGGATCCATGTTCTTTCTCGCAAATAAACTGCCCCCTCCCCCTGTATTATTTTTCGACACCTTGTCCATCCTCTCGCTCGTCATTGTCCTTGCACACTTTCCTGTCACACCACTTTCACTATAATTATCCTCCCCTCCCCTCACGCCATCCACCTTCCCTCTTCCTTCTAATTTCTTTCTCTCTTAAATCCTTTCCTTCCACCCCTCCCTCCCATTAACCTGCTACCTTTCTAAACCTCCTTTAAATATTAAATATTAAACATTAAAATACACCTAAATCACTTTCTTTTCTTTTAAATAAAATCCAACAAAATTAAAAGCTTCTCTTCTTAATTAATAAACCCTTCTAGTATTAATAACAATAAACTCCACATTATCATAAAATTTAGAATTATTTATAAGTTCCCCTTTATTACATAGGTTATCCTTTTAGATCCTTATTTTTAGCAACATCAAGTTCAAATATTTATAAATACCACTAATATTTATAAATACCTCTAATATCACAAAAAAATTTAATAAAAATAATTTTAACTAAATAATAATAAATAACCCCCTCTAATATTAATAAATAACTAACTCTGCTTTATTACAAGAATCTAGAATTATTTATTATTTCTTATTATAATATAGGTTAGTTACTGGCCATCTTAAAATATATCTATCAAAATAACCTTAACTTTTCTCTTAAAATATTTAAATCCCACTAATATTTAGTATTAGTAAAAAAAATTAATATAACTAATTCTAAAATAATAACAATTAGGGAATTATAAAAAAAAATTCAATAAAAAATAATATAAAATGTGTCATAATTAAAATTAGAATTAAAAAATGAAAAAAAAAAAATTATTATTAAGAACTTGTCGGCTCTCTCATCTCTTCCTTTCCTCTATTTATTTCCCTAATCTCTTCTCTTCTTAGCAGGTTTGTCCTGAAGATGAGTCTTGATTTAGACTCGAAACGTCGACTAAAAATGAATACTGTGGATATTCAGAGTGTTGCATCTCAAAGTATATAGCGTATTAAAAATGATGCAGATAATGTTGGAATCAAATAGCAAAGAAAATTGAACAACGAATTCATCTTTCTGTAATTTCTCAAAATCAGAAACCAACAAAGACAGATACCGACCTTTGTAAGCTTTGGAATAATGTTGAATACTTGCTTCAGTCCATCATCTGTAATTTTCAGGCACTCCACTATAGTCAATTTTCGTAACTGACCTTGAGACCTTTCAGCAAGTTTTAAGAGGGCATCATCAGTGAGCCTTTCCATGTTTAGAGGTTAGGTCATTAATATGTTTAATCTTACATCTATATTTTGTTGGAAATATTTTCATTGATGGCAAAGGAGCACAAAGGAGCAGCACCTGAACTACCACTAAGACAAAGGAGCAGAGAAGAACCAGCAATAAGGAAAAGGAGCAAATCAGGCAATAATGCAGTAAGAAAGCATAAAAGAGAGGTAGAGGAGCAGCAGAAAGGCAAGGAGAAACATTAAACAATCAACAGAGGCAGCAAAGAAGTGAATGAATCTAAGAATCAAGGCAGACAAAGATCAGAGGCAGCTGAGGCAACAAAGGTAACAACGAAGCAACAAAATCAGAGAGGCAGTGAATGCAACTAAGCAACAAAGGCAGAGAAATAGAAAATGTAGAGAGGTAGTAAATATAGCAAAGGTAGCGAATGCAGCTAAGAAGGCACCAAAGGCAACAAAGGCAGCAGAAAGAAGCAGAGAAGCAGTTAAGGAAGAAAATGAGAAAAGGCAGCAAAACAAGCTCAAGAGAGATCGACGCATTTAAGGCATGAAGCAAGGGAAAGAATCCCAAGTTAGAGTGAATATCGAATAGAAGAACAAGCTCAGGAGAGATCAACGCACTTATAAACTGAATAAAGCTCAGGGAGGAGCAGCGTGGAGGAAATGGCGTTGCATAACGGAAACAGTATAAAGCTCAGGAGAGAATCACATTGAAGAAAACAGAACAAGCTCAGGAGGAGTAGTGTGGAGGGACCAGTGTCACAGAGCGGGACAACGTAAACAAACGGAAAATAGACTAAGGCGGAAGAATTTCAAGTGAGGTGAACAGACGGTCACGATTAGATCACAACAGCAAAGGCAAGAAATGAATGGATAAGATTCATCGTAAGATAAGCAGGGTAGAAACCAATCGTAATTGCCAGCAGTAGCAAGGACTGTAGATCTAGGCAGATCAACGGTGACGATCACATCAGCGGAGATCGAAATTGCAAGTCATAAGGTAATTGTTTTAATTTTCGATGCGATGTGGCAATGCGAAGGGACACGTGGCGGCACAGTGCAATATCGAACATTGGCGATGCGAATTTCATCGCATACCGTAAAGTGGCGATGCAGTGATATGAGATGCGACGCGATGAGAAGATGCAATGCGATCGCATATCGCAATCGGGGCAGGAGAGATATCGCACAATCTTAGAAGTCATGAGAGTTGTGATACGAAGTAGCGATAAAGTCAAGTGGGACCTGATCGCATATCGCTCATCGCAAGCTCAGGACGAAGTGTGAAATGAAAAAAGAGTCTCGGATGCGATATATTTCAAAGATAAAGTCTATAGGATTCCAAATTCGAAGGTATAATATTTTCCCTTTGTAAATTGAATCGGAGAGCAAAGGAGCCATATAGCAAAGAACGATTGAAATACTGAAATGCGATAGAAAGTGGATGCGATCTAGTTTCAAAGTTAAATTTCATAGGATTTCAAATCCGGATGTATGGCCTTTTTTTGTTAAGAAACTGCATCAGAGAATGGAAGAGTTGAATATAACGTAGAACCATGCCAAAAATGCTGAAATGCGATAAAGCAGGTCGGATGTGATTTCATTCAGAAGTTCCATTGTAATACATTTCAGATCCAGGGTTCTTTGTGGATACGCCTGTTTACAAATAAGTAAAGCTAAATAGAGAGTTGACTCAAGTGTACAAAAAGGAAAGCTTGAATGCAAGAATAGACTCAGGTAAGTAATAAGACCCGACACTTGTGCAGAATAGTGGTTGATGCGGCAACGACAGTTTATGAAGAAAAGGTTGAACACAACAGAAGGATTCGGGTAGAATAAGACCTGACACTACATGTAGAGAGTAAAGCAATTCCTCCTTGATAATGGAAGAAAGTATGAACACGAGTAGAAAGGCTCGGGTAAGGACCCAACACAGAGAAAAGGGCAGAATCGAGTGTTTAGAAGAGCGGTGAAGGTTGAACGTTGTGGGCAAGAGAAAAAGAGGCAGAGTCGGGAAATAGGAGAATATGGTGGCACCGTTGGAAACACAACAGCTGGGTCAATTTAGGCCAAAATGATAGTTATGAAGAATTGTGTTGAATATAGTAGCAGGAACCGAAACAACTCTGATAGCAGCAGAAAATACAAATGCACAACGAGCAAAGAGATGAAAGGGTTGGGTGAAATATATTTGTTGTAACTGTAAATGTAAATGAATTAATTATTTTTTGTATGTGATGCAAAGGCAAGTCTCTGTAGGAAAAGAAAAACTCCAATTTGATACTATAATGATTGTATATATTGTTGTAACATCCTGAATGTGCTGAGCGAGGAAATGAGAAGGTGGAAGGCAAAGAGTCATACTTGTTCACTTCATATTCCTTGTAGAATGCAAACATCCATGAAGTTAGTTGTATAAAATAGGTATTATTCTTGTGCAGAAGGTGACGAAAATATAGAGAGAGAGAGAGGGAGTATGCAGCAGAATTGAAGAGAACTGAAGATTTTAGAAAGCTGAAGAATGGAAGAGAGCAAAATATTATAAGACAGAACAGCATGAGGTTAGAGAAAGCAGCATAAGGTGAGAGAGTGTAAGAAGAAGAATGAGTAGAGAGAGGAGTTTTGAAGATCCAAAGATGATATAAAGAAAATTTGAAGGCTGGAAGGATATCAGTAAAGAAGGAGAAAAACAGAGCTGATATATAGTTAAATCAGCATATGATTTTAATGTACAGTGAGGAAGTTGGTGCTTCCATATCAAGTTTTAGCTTGATAGATGTCCAGTTGTAGCTGGCTGAGGTAGGAGCCTCCTGTAGGTTGTAGCTTGCAGAAAATAGATGGGATTTGGAGCCTCCTTGCAAGTTGTAGCTTGCATAATTGAGGTAGTAGCCTCCTGCAAGTTGGAGCCTGTAGAAAATCAATGGTGAGAGGGGGTTGGAGCTTCCTTGCAAGTTGTAGCTTGCGGAATTGAGGTAGTAGCCTCCTGTAGGTTGGAGCCTACATAAAATCATTGGTGAGAGGGAGTTGGAGCTTGCCTTTGCATCACAACAATAATAAGATGTGGTTTTCTCCCTTATGGGTTTCCACTTATATCTGTTTTCTATGTGCATGATGTTTATATGTTGATATGGTGTATATAATTTGCTTAATACTTGCTGCTCACATATTAATATTTTTGTTACATTATGTAATAAGCTGATCATGAAATGAAGGTGTAAATAAGTTTAAAGGAAAGTTTTAAAAGTCCATGAATGTGTTAAACTGATTCACCCCCCCTCTTAGTTTAACTAAGGGTTCGACATATTTAAGGATGCAAGCTGTGAATACATGGGCCCATGTGATGAACATAGATTATTCATGAGCCTCATTGATCAGATCTCTTCCTCCCAGACTTTTGCACTGAGCCTCTCCTAAGGTCACCTCCTTTTATTGCAAGTTGAGAATCTGCAAGGCATACTCACCAAACCATTCTTTCTTGTAGTAACTCACTACACTAAGTTTCTATCACCTCTACCTTGCATAGCATATAGAGCATTGCTAGCTAAATTTTCAGAATATTTTGCCCACCATTCAAGTGGACACTTCAATTACCCAAGGCACCATTTAAATCATTCTTCCTGGAGTTTTATGTTCATCAGAAGAGGTTATCATGCAAAAACATTGAGAATGACCCCTCAGAGTAATTTGATACATGGATCTGTGCTAATGGTAATAGTGCACAGCTGACTTCTAAGATTCATGTTACACCTAATTCCAACTTTTAGGAGACAGGCTTAGTTGATTACAGGTTTTCACTATGTTTTAAGGTTCATATTACACCTACTTCCAACTTTTAGGAGACAGGTTTAGTTGATTACAGGTTAATCCTTCTGCCTTCATTTAAAATAAACAACATCAGGCCTCAAAAATAGGACATCCTCCAACTTTCAAGCTATTCCAAGTAGAAAGATACACAGCATCCCTGCTTTCCCATTTTACTTTAATTCCAACCTGTCCATTTAAAGATTCTCAGCTGACTGAGAACCTGAAATTCTGCAAATCTTAAGGAGGGCAATAGATGAAGTTGAAAAGGAAGTGGAAACCTAACTCTGATTTTAGAGATTATTGAATGCATTGCACCCTTCTCAACTGATTTAATACGAAAATTCATATTTCAATGTGGATGGCTCTTAAGGCTTGGTAAATATGGAGAATATCCTTGTTTTTCCTTAGCCTTTTATGGTTAATGAATCAGTGCAATTTGGATATTATTATCATTTTTTCTTTGATGGACTTGAGTCTTGGATACTAGTTTTCTAAAAAGAGTGATTTAATTAGTGGATAAACTAAATTTCGTTAGAGTTTATTTTTTTCCGATGAGGGAAAGTTCCACTTTAAAAGTTTCTTCATCAAAGTCCTCATCAATAAGGTAGAACTATACTTCCTACAAATTCCTACCAGAATTGAGAAAGAATTTTTTCGAAAAAGAGGATGATTTTGTCTACAGTCTACTTACTAACTTATTTCTTTTAATGAGCTCTATAACTAGTTATTATGTGGCCTCATGCAGTTTTTTGTTGCAAATTAAAAGTTAAGTTTTAACCCAAGGAATCGAAGTGAAACCAAATTCTGTAATAACAATAAAAAAAAATTTGGTCAAAATTTTACAAGGAAATAACTGACAGTTTCAATAACTTACAACAAGTGAAAAATATCTATTTCAAAACTTTTGGTTGCATGGGAAGTTGAAATTTCTTCACAGCATCAGATCACGGATACCCTCTGCAACACCACACCAAACCTAGGTAAACAAACTTGCCCACAATTGAAGACTGGATTTGGTGGTGAAATTCTTAAAGTTGATGTTTAACAATATAATGGTAAATTTCCAATTCCATGTACTAGAAAGATGGTTGGATTGATGTTGACATCAATGGATAACCTTGACATCCGCAATGGAGTAGTAGACTAATGTCAAGGGATTACTTGTCTATAGATGTCAGTATTAAGTTAGGTAATAAAAGACTTCGTTATTCTATTATAATTGTTGGATGATAACCTAAAGTATTTAGGTAGGTAGAGAAACTAGAATCTGTTGTTTCAAATCTTGAATCTATTGATCTTAAAGCTTTTTGTTTTGAGTTCTAGACTAAATTTCGTTGCTTTGTAGTGTAGTGTTGCTAATGAATAATATTTAAAGGGCATGGGGCTATATATAGGGATTTCTTTGTCTCATTTGAATGCTACACTGAATCAAAATGAATGGCTAAGAAAAGGACACAAATGACCTCTATGAATATGATAGCCTACATCAACCTGTAAACATCCATTTCTATAATATATTGTTTTCTATGGTGCAGACAATTAAAAATCAATTCATGTCTACATATTGGATGCTATTACAGATGGTTTCACAATATAAAACACAGGGAAACAAACTTGCCTTAGAATTGAAATATGAGCTCCATGGTAGAAGATTACCTATAAAAGCTAAAGGAATGAGGGAGTGGGGAATGTATACATACCATGAAGAAGTGTATGTAGACTCCCATTTCGCATATAGTCATAGACCAGAAGCTTTTCATCTCTAGCAAAATAATACGCCCTTAAATTAACTACATTTTGATGTCTCAAACTTCCCATGAGCTCCATATGTTTCTCAAACTCCTTCCTTCCAATACCTTGAAAATATTTCAATATCTTGACAGCAACAACAGATCCATTTTCCATAATAGCCTTATAAGTGCTTCCAAAGTTAACCTTTCCTAGCATTTCGGCCGAAGCTCGTAGGAGATGCTCTAGCTCAAAAGGTCTTCCATCATCAAGGAAGATAAGCTTGCATTTTCCTGCAGTAATAGACTGATTGTTAGGAAACTGATATGAAGAATTCACAGCTAACATGTCTGTTGGACATCTGTGGGAAAGCTTAGGTTTCTTATGTTTTACACCCTTCTTTTTCCAGTAATAGTAGAATATTAAACATCCTATGAGCGATAACACTGCAACATCACCCACAACTATTGTTATAATATCACCTCTGCTAAGTTGCGTAGAGCTATTATTTCTCTACAATGGAAATTAGATTGAAATCATGGAGGGGCTGGAATCCATGTAGGGTTTAGAATTAGAGCTTCCATTGTTACTTTCATTTCAACTCTACAGGGGACTTCCATAGAGTGCTTCATTATTCACAAAACCGGAGCTTGGAAAACTAGACATACTTGCAGGTATCATGCCACTGAGTCTATTGTCTAAAACATTGAATTCTTCAATAGTATTAGGCAACATCAAGTCTGAAATGCTACCAGAGAACTCATTGTTCTCAAGCCTCAAAGTAAGAAAATGGGTCATTGAAGTAAGAATCGATGGTATTTTCCGATAGAGATGATTGTTCGATACATCCAATCTCAAGAGACGATCTAATGAAGCAATGGTATAAGGCAAGGGACCTGAGAAATAGTTATCAGAGAGAAACATGAACTTAAGACTTCTCCAGTTCAAAAAATATTTAGTTCAAAAAATTAGGAATGGTGCCATTAGGTGAATTTCTCTTCAAGCTCAGAATTCTGAGCTCATGGAGACCTGCTAAGGCATCAATCGGACCCAATAAAGAACCTTGGGTCTTTAGTGTCTGCTTAATGCTTCCAAGGTCTCGTCGCTTCGGTGAATCACTTGAGCCCCGATAAATTTCGGTGCCATGCATAATGCTGCCAGGAATTATATAATAAGTAAATATTTTTGTTCAAATGATGATGAAAATGCTATTGGTACTGCTCCTGGGGATGCTTGTAGTTATGTTGGTTCAGCTGCTACTGTCGGGAATTATGATGCTTCAACTGCTCCTTTAACTATTGATGGAAATGATTCCATTGACAAGGTCGAGATCCTGGAGCACAAGCCTCACTACTCAGTCATTGATATAGTAAAACCCCAACCATTAAAAATGACAAGGTCAAGATCCTGGAGCACAAGCCTCACTACTCAACCATTGATCGACCATTGATATAGTGAAACCCCAACCAGTAAAAACTGGGGGCGGATGTAACTCCAATCCCCCTTCTACCCAGTAAATCATGGAGAATGCCATTCAAATCCACTCCAAACCAGAAATCGGGGGAGGTGAATCAATGGTTTAATGTTTATCCGCATTTATTTGTTTGGGCTAACAGCTAATAATTAACTATTTTTAAAATAATTATAGGGCTAACTATATAAGACTATATAAAATGGGTTTTATATAAAAAATTCGCCCCTCCAAAATCTAAAACCCTTTAAAATTCGCCCTTGGGCTAAAATTCGCCCCTAAAATTTTCCCTGTTGTGGGGAATTTCCATTCCTTAGTGGCTTTAATTTTGTTAGGGTTTACCTTAACACCCTCATGAGATACAATATGACCCAGATATTCCACCTCTGGCACTCCAAAGAAACATTTCAATGTTTTTTCATATAAGTGTTTCTCCTCCAATAGTTTGAGCACCATGTCAACATGTTGAACATGATCCTTCCAATACATGTTGTAGATTAGTATATCAGCAAAAAATACTAGCACAAATTTTCTAAGGAAGGGTTTGAAAATGGAATTCATCAACCCTTGAAATGTAGAAGGTGCATTGGTAAGGCCAAAAGGAATCACCAAAAATTCATAATGACCCTCATGAGTTCAAAATGTTTTTTCAGAATATCTTTAGTCTTCATTCTAATTTGATGATATCCTGAATGAAGATCCAACTTGGTAAACTAAATTTCTCCATGTAATTCATCCAATAATTCATCAATCACAGGAATGGGAAATTTATCTTTAATAGTGAGCTTATTGAGCTCCCTATAATCCGGACACATGCGCCATGATCCATCCTTCTTATGCACCAATACTACTGGAGCAGAGAAATAACTTTTGACCAAAGCACTATACCAAATTTCTTAACATTTTTGCAATCATACGTTCAATTTCTCTCTTTTGGACATAAGGATATCTATAAGGCCTGATGTTTGGAGGAACACTTCCTAGAATCAAATGAATAGCATGATCATGATCACGAATAAGTGGAAGTCCTTTGGGAGTTTCAAACACCTTGGAATGATTCTCCAAGGCTTTTTAGAGTTTTGGAGAAATATATGATTTTGATATTGGAACTTCTAGTGAGCATAATTGTGAAATTACGCCTCATTTTTCTTTCTTCAGAATATTTTTCATAACATTAGAGCTTATTATCTTTCCTAGCTTCCCTGTGATACCCCATAATTCGATTTCTTTTCCTTCCGGAAAAAAAAAAATCAAGAAAAGTTCTTGAAAATTAAAAGCTACAGTCCCCAAAGATTGTAACCATTGTACTCCTAGTACAACATCAACACCTCCCATTGGAATGGAAAGCATTGGACTATTCAGCACATATTCCCCCATGGCTAGCTTGATATTATGGCATTTTCTAGAGCAATTTATAGTTCCTCCATTTGCAACCATCACTTGACATTTTGGTGCTAGGTATAAGAAACAATTCAATTCCTTGGCTACCTTACAGTGAATAAAATTATGGGTACTACTTGAATCAATCAACACTATTACCTTTTTCTTCTTGATATGTCCTTCTATCTTGAGAGTTTGAGGAGTGGTAATTCCTGCAAATGCATTACACGATATGGTCATAATCATTTATTCTTCCTGTAGGGTTGGTTCCTTGTGTATATCCTCTTCTTTTGAAGTTTCTTATTCATTTTCTTCCTCCTCTTCACAAGATATGTAAAATAATTTCTAATTCTCAGCACACTTATGACCTTTAGTGTATTTTCTATCACAACTGTAGCAAAGCCATTTTTCTCGTTTTTCTTCCAATTGTTGTGGTGTCAACCTTGTAGGTTGTGGAATTCTAGGAGCAGCAACACCTTCCATATTTATAGGATTTTAGGATGGGGAAAGTGTAGGGCTTCCTTGTCACCATAATTTTACATTCAATTTTTCTTGCCAACCCGAATGCCTTCTCCAATGAATCAGGTTCCAAAACGCGAACTTCATGTTGTATGTTATCCTTTAAAGTACCTATGAAGAGATCAATCCAGTGTTCCTCTGAAATATCAGTTACCCTTATATTCAATTTTTTGAAGTAACTCAATGTGCTCCCCCACTGAACACTTTTGTTCGAGATTTATCAATTGGCTAAAGAAAGTGTTGCTCTTTGTATCCTCATAATGTGCTATCATTTCCTCCATAAAAATTGACCAAGTGACAATTTTTTGATGCTGGAGCAAAGCCATCGATACTATACAAATGTATTTTTTTCTAAATGTGAAGTTGCAATGCGTACCTTTTGTGTGTTCTGCGCATTATTGAGATCAAAATATTGCTCCATTTGTAGTATCCATGTTACGAGATCCTTGCTGTCAAACTTCCTCATATCCATATTTGGAATATGTTGGTTCTTCAATCCAACATTAGATTTTATGAAATCATGATTAACATTTATTTTGTTCTCATCATGAGTTTCCTCTACTATCTTTTCGCCATTAGGAATAATTTCTTGTATTAACCTTGTTATCAAACCTTCCATGTCTGCTTTTAGATCATTCTTCATGTCTTCCATGTTGTCTTTCATTTTTTCATTGATCTTAGCTTCCATGTCATCCATGTTAGCTTCCATGCCATCCATCTTAGCTTCCATGCCATTCTTCAAACCATCCATGCATTTCTTCAAACCATCCATCTTAGCTTCCATTCCTTTCTTCAAAACTTCCATTTCATTTTTTGTTGCTCTTTGTGAGAGCAAAATTTGGTGCACTTGCTCTTGTAATTTTGATATGTCATGTTGTGCTTCTTCCTCTTCATGAGTCATAGTAAAGCCTTCTAAAGGCTTGATGGGTGTTGAATTCTTTTTTGGTGGCATTTTAGAACCCAATACAGATATCAATGCTTCATTATACCCTTGGAATCACTTCAAATTGATTTTTCACACAAGACTTATGCAATTCGAAAAAAAAATACACACATTTTTCTTGCTTTTGAGGAGTTCGATATTGAAATTGAATTATATTTGTGATTTCATATCTTCAATATCTAAAATTAAGCCCTATAGTAGCCCTCTCAATATTATTTCGAATGCCATAGGTCTGACCTAATTTGGATTCTTCAAGGAAAATTTATTCCCAATCTCCCACAATGACCTAATTATGGACTGGTTCAGTAGAGCAAAATTGTGCGGTGTGCCACGTGTCACTCTTTTCTCCTTAGGCTCTAAAATTTATACACAGGAAACTATAGTCTATGTACTTGTGGCCACTTTTTACATAATTCTAATCTGACACTCAGAGAGAGAGTTATGACAATTTTCCCATGGTCACCTCTTTGAGATGAAATTCGGGAGCTTGAAAAAACCCTAACTTCCACAGATCATATCTCCGAAAATATTGCGAACCAAGACCAGAAATTTTATCAGGATTTTGGCTTCACTTTGTAAAAATTTCAGCGTCTAAAAATTTGTAGAAAAAAAATTATAGCACAAATTCCACGATGACTTGTTTAGGAGCTTGAAAAAAGGCCTAACTTCCACAGATGATATCTCCGAAAATGTTGCGAACCAAGCTCTGAAATTTTTAGACAATCTTCCTCAGGATTTCAGCTTCGCACCCTAAAAATTTCAGCTTCTGAAACTTCGTAGAAAACAAGTTATAGCGAAAATTCCACGATGACCTGTTTGGAGCAGCGAAACCCTAGAATCCCAAGCTCCGATACCAAATGTTATGAAACCAGCTCCAAAAATAGAAGAAACGAGAGATCAATGCCTTAGAAATCAACCACTTCGAGGGGGAAACCTTCAAAAAAATACATAAATGAACAATTCTTGGATGATAAAAATGACATAAAGCTCCTTCTATATATAGAAGTCCATGGGCCCACAATATAATCTTAGCCGACCTAAAAATAATAATGTAAGGGCACAATAATAACAATATTGGGGTTACATGGGTACAACAATAACAATAAGGGGGTTACACTAACAACAATAAGGGACTATAATAGTAATATAGGGACCTAACAGGAACCTATTGTCTCGATCTGAGATAATGGGTTGTGGGATCCCAAAGTGTACCCACACTCGCTTAAAGAAGAGTTTAGCAGTTTCTTATGTTGTGATATTCTTCTTTCAGGCCGCCATATTGGCCATCTTAGAGAATCTTTCAACAACCACAAAAACACAATTGTTGTCATGCTTGGTAGAAGGAAGGCCCAACATGTAATCCATGGAGATGGATTCCCACAGCTGACTAGGGGTAGGAAGCAGAGTATATAGGTCTTGCTTCTTGATGGTTGGTTTGGAAATGGTGCAGGTAGTGCAAGATTTGATGTACTTCCCAACATCATGTCGAAGGTTCAGCCAATAGAAATATTTCTACAGTATTGCCATTTTTTTCTCGACCCCAAAATATCCAACGACCCGACAATAGTGCAACTGCCAAATCATCTTAGCACACTCGCTTTAAGGAACATAGAGGTGTCCCATGTGGCATAAAAATGCATCCTGGAGGTAAAAATCTGGAACTTTCTTACCCTATAGGAGCATTTGGTATGTGTTGTTGAATTCTGGATCACTTTTATAGAGATGCAACCAACCCGAAGTGTTTTTCCCACAAGAGTCGAGCACAGTGGTTAGCGCCACGATTGGCGATCGGCTGAGGAATTATGAAACATTATTGTTGTTTCCCTTCTTTTACTTGATGTTCAAATGAATTTTTTTTTATGTTTGTGGACCATTTCTGATGGTGATAATTCTACAACTTTCCATGTGTTTGTATAAACTGCAATAGTCGTTGATCTTTGTGGATGATTTTTTCCTTCCCCAAAATGTAATGCTTCCATTTTCAGCAGGCACAATGGAATACATCTCTTTCTGATAGGTGGGATACTTTTAGGTTGTGTCTTAAAGTGTCTCACTATGATATGCCACTAGATTCCCCCACTGAGTAAGTATTTCCCTAATAGCATATTCAAAGGCATATGTCTCGATCTAAAATAATTGTTGCAAGTTAGGTAATCTAAGCATTGGTGCAAAGCAGAGGTGGTTCTTCAACTCTATGAATTCCTTCTACTGATATTTGTACCAAAATATTTTTTCTTTTGCTCCTCCCTTGGTGACTTGACTCAAAGGCCAAGTGATATGGGAGAAACTCAACACGAACCTGCGGTATAAATTTGAAAGACCCAGAAATTTGCATAGCTATGTTAGAGTGGTTGGGGCTGGCTAATCCTGAATGACCTAGATCTTGTTTGGGCTCACATGCACCACTCGAAAATCAATAATTTACCCCAAATATTGAACCCGAGTAATGCCAAAAGTGCATTTCTCCAAATTGGCACATAACTTGTGTTGTCTAAGTTTTTGGAGGACTTGTGGAATGTGGTGGAGGCGCTCTTCCCAACTCTAGCTGAAGATCAGGATGTCATCCAAATACACCACCACAAATGAGTTATTGAATGGTCGCAATATGTCTTCCATCAGCCTCATGAAGGTTAGAGGATAATTCATCAACTCGAAAGGCATGGATGGGCATTCAAAAAGGTCCTCCGGGGATTTGAAGGCAGTCTTCCACACATCGGAGGGTTTGATTGGTACCTAGTGATACCTGGACATCAATTCAATATTTCTGAAATATTTGGCCCCCCTTGATTTGGTACAAAAGGCCATCAATCCATGGGATCGAATATCTATTCCAAACAGTGATCTTGTTCAGCGTTTTATATTCAATACAGAGTCTCCAAGTCCCATCCTTCTTCTTCACCAACACGATCAGAATCCAACATGGAAATGAACTTTCACAGATGTGATATTTCTACAAAAGCTCTTGAATATTCCTCTTCATTTCATCGTTCTCCAGAACAAAGAGCCGATAGACTGGTCCATTAGGTAGCAGCATGCCTAGGGTCATATCGATGGAGTGTTTGACCTTACAGTGTATAAGCACCCCTGCAGATGAGGTGAATATGCCCCCATACTCCTCCAAGACCTTGTCCATTTTTTTTGTCGTGCGGAGGAGCCCTGTCCAAATGTCGTGGCCACAGTATTCTTCTTTCCCTAAGGGAATATCATAAGGAAAATAAATTTCCTAGTTTGGGAAATGAACTTACTACATTGCTTCGTAGTGATCAAAGAGAAGGTGGTAGGTGGTGCTACCTCTGGTATCCTTTACAACTTTTTACCCAAAGTAACAATAACAGTGTGAGGCTGAGACTCATACACAACATGTTGCTTCCACAAGTATGGTTGGACTAATAATACATCACAAACTTCAAGAGGAGCAACATCACATAATACCTCATTCGTAAAGGGCTTGATGTTGTAGGGAAGGCGACACTTTTGGTTGACGCAGAGATCCCATCCTTGGTGAAGCCATCAGATGGTGTATGGTTGTGGGTGTGTTGTGATCAGCAGGCCCAACCACTTCATGGACTCTGTTGAAATAAGGTTCTTTTAGTTACCACTATCGACAATGAACTGTAGCGTGGAACCCTTCACCCATATCTAGGAATGGAAGAGGCGCTCCCCCTCCTCTAGATATTCAGGTTCTTCCTTCTAGATCTTGGTGGTGGAAACAGTGGCACTAGGCTCTGCATCAATAATCTGATTCCCTTTGCAATTCCATTTTTCGGGTTCTGAATCAGAGTCAAAACATGCATCTGATTTGGAAGCCTTCAACTCGGCCACCAATGACTTCTTGGTATGACACTCACTTGTGTTGTGAGTGGATCTCTTATGGAACTCACACCAATTTCATGTGTCCTTATTTGGCTTCATAGTTCTTTTCTTCGCTTGCAGCTTCAACGGGGTGTCCTGGGTCGCCTCGCCTTGGCCTTGGCCTTTGTTCTGTGGTTTGGGGGTGCCTTTCCCTTGCTTCGGATTTGTAGATCCAAAGTCTTGATTCTTCTATTTGAATTTAAGCTCAATCTTGGAAACATACCAGTATGCTTAACCAAGAGAGGATATGTCGAGGAACTCCATTTCCTCATGGATGGATATTTGCAAACAATTGCAGTACTTAAGCACCAAATGTTTCTTTAAATATTTGATACCCATATTTTTGCGCACGGTATGGAAAAAAATTGTCAAATCATGTAAATCTTGATCCCTTTTCTGTCACAACATATTCCATTGTATGTACTTATCCTCATATATCCCCACGGGGTAGTATTGTTCCTTTATGGCGTCTCAGAAATAATTCCAAGTGGGTGCGGCTGAGAACAAGGAAGATTCCTCCACGTCCTTTTTCTCATAGTAGGTTTCCCAATAGTCCTTCACATGGGGGTGGCTTTTAGGAGCACAAAAGTAATTTTTTCCCGATTAGAAAAGTCATGAACCAAATAATATCCTTCTAATAGATTCAGCCATCTATCTACGGCGTCTGCATCTATTTGGCCCTCAAATATGGGAATTTCTAAGTTAACTTGTACCTTAAAAGGAGTGGCGCCTCCAGAGTGGTTATCGGTTGAAGATGCATCACCGATGGGTAGTTGTCGAAGGATCTGGACAAATTTATCCATCATCGCGTTCCTTTGTTTCTCGAGGGCCCCCTCGAGCAATATTTTGATAGGATCTCCTGCTCCCTAGTATTTATTTTCCTTCACCATGGGAGGTCATTAGGATTTATGAGGTTGATCTTGAAAAGGTTAAACGAGATTGAGCTCTAACTCCTAAATGCGGAGATGCAGTAGAAAACATACATCATTTCATTAATATCAAATTATTGAAATAGGCTTAAAGACAAAATGGAAATAAACTAGCTCGAGCAATGGTAGCTTATCTCTGAGAAGAGATGTGGCAGCTACATGCCTTTGAAATGTGCTACAATGAAGCTGAAGGGCCTTTTTATTACTGTACAACATGGGAAAACAGTAAACAACCAAAACCTTAATCATAGGAGATGGAACGCCAAGAGTTTGTGGGCCCAGTTGAGGTTAGTTGGGAAGCTAACTTCTTGGGGTCATAACTTGGTCATTTTATCTTTCTTTTTTGGATACGATATATCGTCATAAATATCTATTTGAGTCCTATAGGTTTTTCCATAGGCCCATAGTTGGTCTTTGCCTACATGCCCACTGCGGACCTCAAAAACACATCGTTAGGGAGGTTAAATCGCTCCCAAAGTTTAGGACCCAAGAAACTACTAGAAATGGTAAATGTTGTTATAAACAAGGAAAATGATGAAACTGACTGGCAGTCTAGATGGAATATGTGGGTGGCCGCCAATATCCACCTGGATCATTCCTCCCCCCTTAGGAAGTAACGGTCCCCATTGCCTACAAATCATCAATGAGGTGAGGAAATTTTTGTTTAATATGATCCCTAATGAACCACTTTCCCTGGAGAAGGAATTTGCCTACTTTGAGAACTTGATATAGCTATATCCTCTATTCGCGAGTGTTCTTGATTTGTGTTTCCATGATCTGATCAGTTGTGGCATGTTCCATGCAGTTTGGGTTTAATTCAGTTAGTGTAATTTTTTCTTCAGTGTTGGATGTGTTCAGCAATGGTGGAAAGTTGGGCCGAAGGCAGTCCACATTGAACACTAGGTGCATACCAAGGAATGGTGGAATAATGAGCTTGAAGGCATTATCCCATATAGCCTTGGTGATGGTATATGGCCCATATCAGAGCGGGTGAAGCTTGTAGTGGGGCCCAAAGAGGTGCTCCTTCTGCAAATGTAGCCAAAATTTGCTGCCCACCTAGAACTTTTGTGGCACCCGATGTTGATCATGTCACTGCTTGTAATTAGCATTGGCTTTGTAAAATATGTCATGGACCTATTGGAAAATGTGTTGAATTCTCTCAATGAAGTTGTTCACCTTGTCGGATTTAGACTAGACATGAGCCGAATCTGCCTGAGTAACTGCAAATGGTATGGCCACATCAATGGGACATAGTGGCTAGAATCCCAAGCCCACCTGAAAGGAGTTGTGTCCAGTTGAGTTTTGGAGAGCCCAGTTATAGCTATGTTGAACATAGGTGAGGTTGTGTGGATTCTTCGAGTTTTACATGCACAGAATGTGTACGGTCATCCTGTTGATGACCTCCGCTTGGCCATCAGTTTGGGAGTGGAAATTTGTGGACGTAGTGAGCTTGGTGTCCAACATCAACTAGAGACTTGACCAAAATTTACTGAGAAACATGTTTTCCTGATCTGATATAATGGACTGTGTGATCCCAAAGTGTATACCCACACTCACTCAAAGTAGAGTTTAGTGGTGGCTTCTATTGTGATATTCTTCTTGCAGGCTGCCATAATGGTCATCTTAGAGAATCTGTCAATGACCAAAAAAATGTAGTCATCGCCATGCTTGGTAGAAGGAAGGCCCAACAATTAATCCATGGATATGGATTCCCACGGTCAAATAGGGGTAGGAAGCAAAGTATATATTCCTTTCTTCTTGATGGTCGGTTTGAAAATGGTGCAGGCAGTGCAGGATCTAATGTACTTCCTGACATCATGTCGAATGTTTGGCCAATAGAAATACTTTTGCAAGACTGCCATTGTTTTCTAAACCCCAAAATTTCCAATGACCTGACTCTAGTGTGCTTCCCAAATCATCTTGGCACGCTCGCTTGAAGGAACACAAAGTTGTCCCAGGTGGAATAACATTGCATCCTGGAAGTGAAAATCTAGAACTTTCTTACCCTCGAAGAGCATCTAGTATGTGTTTCTAAATTCTGGATCATTTTTGTAGAGATACGGCCAACCCAAAATCTCATTCTCACAAGAGTCGAGAACAGTGGTTAACTCCATGATTGGCGGTCGGCTGAGACAGTCTGCAATATTATTGGTGCTTCCCTTCTTGTACTTTATTTCCAAATGGAATTTTTGCAGGTATGTGAATCATTTCAGATGGAGATCATTATACAACTTCCCTTATGTCTGTATGAACTGCAAGGATCGATGATCTGTGTGGATGATTGTTTCCTTCCCCAAAATTTAATGCTTCCATTTTCGGCAAGCCTGCAAAATCGAATACATATATTTTTCATAGGTGGGATACTTTCAGACTGTGTCTGAAATTGTCTCACTATGATATCCCACTGGATTCCCCTGTTGAGTGAGTAATTCCCCAATAGGATAGTCAGAGGCATCTATATCAATCTCAAATTGTTGTTGCAAGTTTGATAATGTGAGCATTGGTGTAGATTAGAGGTGATGCTTCAACTCTGGGAACGCCTTCTGTTGAGATTCAAACCAAAATAATTTATCTTTCGCTCCTCCCTTGGTGACTTGACTTAAAGGCCAAGTGATATGAGAGAAACCCAACACGAACCTGCAGTAGAAATTGGCAAGACCCAGAAATTTGTGGAGTTATGTTAGAGTGGTTGGGGCTGGCCAATCTCGAATGACCTAGATCTTGATTGGGTCCACATGCACCCCCCACTCATCAATAATGTACCCCAAATATTGAACCTGGGTCATGCCAAAAGTGTATTTCTCCAAATTGGGACATAACTTGTGTTGTCGCAGTGTTTGGAGGACCTGTCAAATCTGGTGGAGGTTCTCTTCCCAACTCTGGATGAAGATCAGAATTTCATCCAAATACACCACCATGAATGAGTCAGTGAATGGTCACAAGATGTTGTCCATCAGCCTCATGAAGTTTACGGGATCATTCATCCACTTGGAAGGCATGAAAAACCATTCAAAAAGGCCCTTCTTGATTTTGAAGACCGTTTTCTACATATTGGATTGTTCGAGTGGTACCTAGTGATACCCGGACTTCAAATCAATCTTGTTCAAATATTTGGCCCCCTTAATTTGGTCCAAAAGGTCATCAAACTGAGGGATCGGATATCTATTCCGGACAATGGTATTTTTCAGTTCTCGATAGTAAATACAGCCAAGACCCGTCCTTCTTCTGCACCAACATGATCGAGCTCCCACTAGGTAATAAACTCGTCTATATGTTACCTTTATGTAGTAGCTCCTGAATCTTCCTCTTGATTTCGTCGTTCTCCAAAATAGAGTACCGATAGATTGTTCCAATGGGTAGCAGCACACCCGGGGTTAGATCAATGGATTTCTTGACCTGACAGTGTAGAAGCACCCCTACAGGTGAGGTGAATATGTCCCCATACTCCTCCACGACATTGTCCATATGTTGTTGTCATGCAGAGGAGCCCTGTCTCGAGGTTGTGGCCACGCTCTTTTTCTTTCCCTGAGGCAGATCATAAGGAAAACAAATTTCCTGGTTTGGTAAATGAGTTTAGTGCATTTCTTCACAGTGATCAAAGAGATGGCGGTAGGCGGTGCTACCTCTGTTATCCTGTACAGCTTATTACCTAAAGTAACAATAACAGCACGAGGTCGAGACTCATACATAGCATGTTGCTTCCACAAGTATGGTTGGTCTAAAAATACATAACAAACTTCAAGTGGAGCAACATCACATAATACCTCATATTTGAATGGCTTGATGTTGTAGGGAAGGTGACACTACTAGTAGACATGGAGATCCCGTCCTTGGTGAATCCACTAGAAGGTGTATGGTTGTGCATTTGTTGTGATTAGCAGGCCCAGCCACTTTGCGACCTCTACTAAAATGAGATTATTTTGGCTCCCACTATTGAAAATGAACTGTAGTGGGGTAAACTTCACCCACATTTTGGAATGGAAGAGGTGCTCCCCCTCCTCTGGATCTTCGGGTTCTTCCTTCTGGATCTTGGTGGTGAAAAAGGTGGCACTAAGCTCCACATCGATAATATTCTTCCCTTTTTTATTCCATTTTTTGGGTTATGACTCAGAGTTGGAACATGCATCTGATTCAGAAACATTCAACTTGGCCACTAGTGACTTCTTGGCCCGAGACTCACTTGTGTTGTTAGTGGAGCTCTTATGGAACTCACACTACTTTCCTGTGTCCTTCTTTGGCTTTGTGGTGTTGTTCTTCACTTGCGGCTTTTACGGGTTGTCATGGGTAGCCCTGCCTTGGCCTTTCCCTTTGTTCTATGGTTTTGGGGCGCCTTTCCCTTGGTTATGATTCGCAGATCCAAAGTATCGCTTATTTTGTTTGAATTTTTTCTCAATCTTGGAAACTTATCGATATGTTGCACAAAGCGAGGAGATTTCGAGGAACTCCATTTCCTAGATGTATCTGTGTAGAATATTGTGGTACTTAAGCACCAAATGTTTCTCTGAATCTTTGATACCGAACTTTGTGTGCATGGTATGAAACAAATTCATCAGCTCATGCACATCTTGATCCCTTTGTTTCCACAACATAGTCCATTGTATGTACTTATCTGCATATCTGCCCACAGGGTAATATTGTTCCTTGAAGATGTCTTAGAAAGAATTCCAAGTGGGTGCGGATGAGAAGAGGGTGTATTCCCCCTCGTCATTTTGCTCACATTAGGAAACTGATGAAACCGACTAGAGGTCTAGGTGGAATAGGTGGGTGGCCACATATATCCACCTGGATCATTCCTCCCCCCTTAGGAATAAATGTTCCCTATTGCATATAGAACCTCCATGAGGTGAGGAAATTTATGTTGAATATTGTCCTTGGTGAACAATTTTCCCTGGTGAAGGAGTTGACCTACTTTGAAAACTCAACATAGTTGTATACTTGTTGGTAGGTGTTCTTAATCTGTGTGTCCATGATCTGATGAGTTGTGGCTTGTTCCATGCAGACTGGGTTTAACTTTTTGGTGTTTGTTTTCAGCAATGTTGAATGTGTTCATAAATGGTGGAAAGTATGGTTGAAGGTGGTCCACATTGGACATTGGGTGCAAGCCAAGGAATGGTGTAATATTGATCTTGAAGTTATTATCCCCTACAGCCTTGGTGATGGTATATGGCACATATCAGAGCGGGTGAAGCTTGTGGTGTGGCCCAGTGAGGTACTCCTTCTACAAATATAGAAAAAATTTTATGCCCACCTGGAACTTGTGTGGCACTCGATGTTGATCATGTCGCCTCTTGTACTTAGAATTCACTCTGTCAAATATATCATGGAACTATTGGCGAATGTGTTGAATGCGCTCAATGAAATTTTTTCACCTTGTAGACTTCAGTCTAGACATGAGCCAAATTTTCTTGAGTAGCTACAAATGGTATGGCCACATCAATTGGGCATACTGGCTAAAATCCCAAGCCCACCTAAAATGGTTTGTGGCTATTTGAATTGTGGAGAGCTCAGTTATAGTTGTGTTGGACATGGAGGAGGCTTTCATCCCATGTGCATGGATGCTTCAAGTTGTACATGTGTAGGATGTGTACGATCATCTTGTTGATGACCTCTATTCGACCATCATTTTGGGGGTGGAAATTTGTGGGCTTAGTGAGCTTAGCTTCCAGCATCGATTAGAGACATGACCAAAATGTACTGAGGAACCTATTTTCCTCATCTAAGATAATGGATTGTGGGATCCCAAAGTGTACCCACACTTTCTCAAAGAAGATTTTGTCAGTGGCTTATGTTGTGATATTCTTCTTGCAGGCCACCATAATGGCCATCTTAGAGAATTTTTCAATGACCACAAAAACACAGTCACTGCCATTATTGGTAGAAGGAAGGTCTGACATGTAATACATGGAGATGGATTCCCACGGCTGACTAGGGGTAGGAAGCGGAGTATATATGCCTTGCTTATTAATGTTCGGTTTTGAAATGGAATGGGTAGTGCAGGATCTTATGGACTTCCTAACATCATGTCGAAGGTTTGGGTAATAGAAATACTTTTGCATTACTGCCACTGTTTTCTCGACCCAAAATTTTCCACCAACCAGACTGTAGTGTGCTTCTCAAATCATCTTGGCATGCTTGCTTAAAGGAACACAGAGGTGTCCCAAGTGGCATAACAGTGCATCCTAGAGGTGAAAATCTGGAACTTTCTTACCCTCGAGGAGCATCTGGTATGTGTTTCTGGATTCTAGATCACTTTTGTAGAGATGCGGCCAACCCGAAGTCTCGTTCCCACAAGATTTGAGCATAGTGGTTAACACCACGATCGGTGGTCGGCTGAGGCAGTCTGCAATATTATTGGTGTTTCCCTTATTGTACTTTATGTTCAAATGGAATTTTTGCAGGTATGTGGACCATTTCATATGGTGATTGTTATGCAACTTCCCTTGTGTCTGTATGAACTGCAGGGATTGGTGATCTGTGTGGATGACTATTTCCTTCCCCAAAATGTAATGCTTCCATTATCGGAAGGCCTTCACAATGGAATACATCTCTTTTTCATAGGTGGGATACTTTCAGACTATGTATGAAACTGTCTCACTATGATATGCCACTGGATGCCCCTACCGAGTAAGTACTACCCCAATAGCATAGTTAGAGGCCTCTGTCTCGATCTCAAATGGTTGTTGCAAGTCTGGTAATGTGAACACTGGTGCAGAGCAGAGGTGATGCTTCAACTCTACGAAAACCTTCTATTGAGATTCAGACCAAAATAATTTTTCTTTCGCTCCTCCCTTGGTGACTTTAATCAAAGGCAAAGTGATATGAGAGAAACCCAACACGAAGTTGCAGTAGAAATTGAAAATATTGAGAAAGTTGCAGAGCTCTGCTAGAGTGGTTGGGGCTGGCCAATCCCGAATGACTTGGATCTTGACTGAGTCCACGTGCACCCCTCGCTCATCAATAATGTACCCTATATATTACACCTAGGTCATGCAAAAAGTGCATTTCTCAAAATTGGCACATAAATTTTGTTTCTGCAGTGTTTGGAGGACCAATCGAATGTGGTGGAGGTGCTCTTCCCAACTCTTGATGAAGATCAGGATGTCATCCAAATACACCACCACAAATAAATTAGTGAATGGTTGCAAGATGTCATCCATTAGCCTCATAAAGTTTGCGGGATCATCCATCAACCTGAAATGCATGACCAACCATTCAAAAATTGCCTCCTTGGCTTTGAAGGTAGTCTTCCACACATCATATTCTTCTATTGGTACCTGGTGATACCCAGACTTCAAGGTAATCTTGATGAAATATTTGGCCCCCTTAATTTGGTCCAGAAGGTAATCAATTTGTGGGATCAAATATCTATTTTGGACAATGAACTTATTAAGCACCCGATAGTCAATACAGAGTCTCGAAGTCCCATCCTTCTTCTGCACCAACATGATCAAGCTCCCACATGGTGATGAGCTCATATAGGTGTGACCTTTCTGTAGTAGCTCCCGAATCAGCCTCTTGATTTCTTCGTTCTCCATAAAAAAGCACCAATAGATTGTTCCATTGGGTAGTAGCATGCCTGGGGTCATATCGATGGATTTCTTGACCTAAAAGTGCAAAAGAACCCCTGCAAGTGAGGTGAAGATGTCCCCGTACTCCTCTACAACCTTATCCATCTGTTGTTTCCATGGAGAGGAGCCATGTCTGGAGGTCATGGCCACAGTATTATTCTTGCCCTAAATGTGGATTATAAGGAAAAAAATTTCCCAGTTTGGGAAATGAGCTTATTGCATTGCTTCGCAGTGATCAAATATATAGTGATAGGAGGTGCTACCTTTGGTATATTGTAAAAATTATTACCCAAAGTAACAATAGCAATGAGAGGTGGAGACTCATACACAACATGTTGCTTCCATAAGTATGGTTGGCCTAATAGTACATAACAAACTTCAAGAGGAGAAACATCACATAATACCTCTTTCATGAAGGGCTCGATGTTGTAGGGAAGGCGACATTATTGGATGACACTAAGATATCATCCTTAGTGAAGCCACTTGATGGTTTATGGTTGTGGGTGTGTTATGATTGGTAGGCCCAACTACTTTATGACCTCTACTGAAATGAGTTTATTTTGGCTCCCGTTGTCGACAATGAACTGCAGCGTGGAACCCTTCACCCACATTTGGGATGGAAGAGGTGTTTCCCCTCCTCTGGATCTTCGGGTTCTTCCTTATGGATCTTGGTTGCAGCAATGGTGGCACTAGGCTCTGCATCAATAATATTAATCCCCTTTCTCATTCCCATTGTTGGGTTCTAAGTTAGAGTCAGAACATGCATCTGATTCAGAAAACTTCAGCTCAGCCACCAACGACTACTTGGCCCGATACTCACTTGTGTTGTGAGTGGAGCTCTTATGGAACTCACACCACTTTCCCATGTCCTTTTTTGGCTTCGTGGTGTTTTTCTTCACTTGCGGCTTTGATGAGTTTTCCTAGTTCAGCCCACTTTGGCCTTACCCTTTATTTAGTAGTTTGGGAGCACCTTTCCCTTGCTTCTGATTTGCAAATCCAAAGTATCGCTTCTTCTATTTGAATTTGTACTCAATCTTGGCAGCATACCGGTATGCTGCACCAAGCAAGGAGATTTTGAATAACTCCATTTCCTCCTGGATGTATCTGTGCAGAAAAATGCGATACGTAAGAACCACATTTTTCTCCAAATATTTGATATGTAACTTTTTGTGCAGTTTATGGAACAGATTCATCAGCTCATGCACATATTGATCACTTTTATGTCGCATCGCAGTCCATTGTATGTACTTGTCCTCATTTCTCCCTATGGGGTAGTATTGTTCCTTGATAGAATCTTGGAAAAAATTGGATGCAGCCAAGAACGGGGAGGATTACCCCGCCTCCTTTTTCTCATAGTAGGTTTCCCACCAGTCCTTGACATGGGGGGCGTCTTTGAGCAAAAAAGAAATATTTTCTCGATTGGAAAATTCATGAACCAAAAAATATAATCTAATATATTCAGCCATCTATCTACGGTTCCTACATCTATTTAGCCCTCAAATATGGGAATTTCTAAGTTATCTTGCATTTAAGAGAAGTGGCACCTCCAAAGTGGTTTTCAGATGAAGATGTGTCATCGGTGGGTACTCGTTGAAGGATCTGGGGAAATTTATCCATCATCGTGTTCCTCTATTTCTTGAGAGCCTCTTAGAGCAATATTTTGATAGGATCTCCTACTCCCTCGTCTTTCTTTTCCTCTGCCATGGGAGGTCTTTTGGTTTTGTGAAGTTGATCTTGCAATGGTTTGTCCATATCGATCCCTAACTCCGTATACCCCGATCTCATTGGGGACATGAAAATAAATATCAAGAAAGAGAAAACCGCTTTGATACGTGCTAGGTCCCTATAATACTAGTGTATCCCCTTATTGTTATTGTTAGTGTAGCCCCATTATTGTTATTATTATTATTGTTCCCATGTAGTCCCCATATTGTTATTATTGTGCCCCATAGAAGCCCACTATTGTTATTGTTGTGCCCTTACATTGTTACTGTTATGTTGGCTAGGATTATATTGTAACCCCTTGGATTCCTATATATAGAAAGGAGGTTTTGTCATTTGTATCATCCAAGAATTGTTCATTTATCTAATGTAAATGAGGTTTCCCCCTCAAAGAGACTAATTTATAAGTTGTTGATCTATCTTTTATTCTATTTTGTGATCTGGTTTCATAACATTTGGTATCAGAGCTTTGGATTCTAGGGTTTCACTGCTGCAAAGAGGTCGTCTTGGAATTTTCACTATAATTTTTTTCTACGAGGATTTAGAAGATAAAAGTTTTACCGAGTGGAGCCGAAATATTGATGAAATTTGTGTAAAAATTTCAGACCTTGATTCCCAATATTTTTGGAGATATGATCTGTGGAAGTTATGGTTTTTGTAGGCTCCATAATTTCATCTGAAATAGGTGACCTAGGGAAAATCATCATAACTTTCGTTTCAAGCATCGGATTTGAATTTTGTCAAAATTGGAAAAAATTGCACGGACTGTAGTTTCTTGTGTATATTTCATAGTCAAAATTTGAAACAATGACACATGGCACTCTGTACAAGTTCGCTCTACTGAACCAACCCATAATTAGGTCATTGTGGGAGATTCGACATAAATTTTCCTTGAAGAATCCAAATTAGGTCTAACCTATGGCATTGGAAAGAAGACTCGGAGGACTACTACATGACCAAGTTTTAGATCTTGAAGATCCAAAATCACAGAGATAAATCAGGTTCAATATCAACCTCCTAAAAATCAAGAAAAAGGTGTGTATTTATTTTTTAAAATTGTATATTTTTTTTGAAAAAATCGTTTGAAGTGATTCCAATGGAATATTGAAGAATACATATAAGTATTGGATTCTAAAATTCCTCCCAAAAATAATTCCACACCCATTAAATCCTCAGAAAACTCTACTATGAGACATGAAGAGGAACAAGTGCAGCATGATATATCAACATTACGGGACCAAGTGCAACAAATTTCACTCTCATAAAAAACAACCAAAGAAGAAGTAAAAGGTGACATGGATGGTTTAAAAAGAGACATGAATGGTTTAAAAGGTGAAATGTATGGTTTAAAAGGCAACATGGAATATTTAAATAAACACATGGAAGTTTTGACAAAGTTGCTACAAGAAAATATTACTAATGGGGAAAATGTTTTAGAGGAAACTCATGATGAGAACAAAATAAATGCTAATCATGATTTCATAAACTCGAACATTGGATTGAAGACCCACCATATTCCAAAGATCGATATGAGGAATTTTGATGGCAAGGATCTCGTAACATGGATACTACAAATGGAGCAATATTTTGATCTCCATAATGTGGAAAACACACAAAAGGTACGTATTGCAACTTTATATTTAGAACCCAATACTTTTGTATGGTATCGATGGATTTTTTCTTGTAAAAAAATTGTCACTTGGTCAATTTTTACGGAGGAAATTATAGCACATTATGAGGATAAAAAGAGCAACACCTTCTTTAGACAATTGATAAATATAAAACAAAAGGGTTCAATGGTGGAGCACATTGAGGACTTACAAAAATTGAATATAAGGGTAGTTGGTATTCCAGAGGAACATAGCATTTTCTTCATAAGGACTTTAAAGGATAACATCCAACATGAGGTTAGCCTTTGGGAACATGATTCATTGGAGAAGCCATTCAGGATAGCAAGAAAAATTGAAATTAAAATTATGGCAACAAGGAAGCCTACCACTCACAACTATAAAGATGAAAGTGTTATTGCAAAAATTTCTGAATTAACCACAGTGTTAAGAAACAATGGTCGATGTTTCGAATCCCAACGGGGATCCATCTTCAGGACAAGATTTTGAATGAAGATTGAAAGAAGGGAAAAAGGTCAGGGTTAATATAGTGATAAGGAGAGAAAAATAGCCGACAAGAACCAACTAATTAATAATTTATTTATTAATTTAATACTATTAATATTTTTATTCTATTTTAATATCTAATCTATTCTAATAAATTTAAATTTTTTATCAATTTTTTATTTTTATATTTTCTATAATTTTTAATAATTTTTTATATATTTTATAAATAAATAATTTATTATACTAAATTTATTTATAATAAAATGTTTTATAGTAAATTAAAGAGATTAAGTAATAATTATATTAATTATTTATTTATAATGATTAAACATAAATGTTACTAAATTTTTTTTAGTAATAAATAATTAATTTGATAAAACCTAAATGTTCCTAAACAAATTTTAAAACTTATTGAATAATTATTTAAATTATCTAATAAAATAATATAATTGATTCTTAATCTTTTAAAATAAGTGAGATTGAATGTATGGTTGCAAAAATTCTAGAGGCTCATATAATTCAACCTAGTCAAATTTCTTTCTATACTCTAGTAGTATTGGTGCACAATAAGGATGGAGTATGGCGTATGTGTCTGAATTATAGGGAGCTCAACAAGCTCATTATTAAATAAAACTTTCTCATCCCCATCATTGATGAATTATTGGATGAATTACATGGATAAATTTACTTCACCAAGTTGGATCTTCATTCTAGATATCATTAAATTAGAATGAAGACTAAAGACATTTTGAAAAGAAAAAGAAAAAGAAAAAAATCAGAACTCATGAGGGTCATTATGAGGTTTTGTTCATGAATTTTGGCCTTACTAATGCACCTTCCACATTTCAAGGTTTGATTAATTCCATTTTCAAACCCTTCCTTAGAAAATTTGTGTTAGTATTTTTTGATGATATACTAATCTACAACAAGTCTTGGAAGGATCATGTTCAACATGTTGACATGGTGCTCAAACTATTGGAGGAGTTACAATTATATTCAAAAACCTCTAAATATTTATTTGGAATAGAGGAGGTGGATATTTGGGTCATATTGTATCTCATGAGGGTGTTAAGGTAGACCCTAACAAAATTAAATCCATTAAGGAATGGAAAATCCCTACAACCATAAAACATCTTCGAGTATTTCTGCATTAACAGGGTATTATCGCAACTTTGTTAGGAATTATGGGAGAATGTCAACACCTTTAACATCATTACTGAATAAATATGCATTTCCTTGGACTCCAGAAGTAACTATGGCCTTTGAACACCTTAAATAGGAAATGTGCCAAGCACCGGTCTTAGCTACGCCATACTTCACAAAAACCTTTATTGTGGAAAGTGATGCCTCAAGAAATGGTATTGGTGCGGTTTTAATGCAAGAAGGAAGACCCATTTCTTTTGAATGTCGTCCAATCAAAGGAAATTTTTTACTGAAACCTATTTTTGATAAGGAAATGTTGGCAATAATACATGCATTAAAACAATGGTGACCTTACCTAATGGGAAGAAACTTCAAGGAAAAAACAAATCATGATAGTGTTAAATATTTTTTGGAACAAATATTATCTTCAGAAGAGAAGAAAAAATGGGTCACAAAGATGTTGGGTTATGACTTTGAAATCATCTACAAAAAAGGGAAGAAAAATGTTGTTGCACATGCACTCTCAAGAAAGGATGAGGATGTGGTAGCATTTCTTTGTGCCATTTCTATTATTCAACCTAAGTGGATAACTGAACCAAGGGATGAATGAAAGAATGATGAATAGTTCTGGATGTCTGCTCAACTTAGTGTTCCTAAATTGAGGTCATAAATTGTCAACCAGGGCTAGTAAACTGTTGAAGTGAAGTGCACTATATGTGCCTAGGTATTTGTTTCTCACTACGTTGTGTTTAGTGTTTTTCCAATGTTTTTGGTTTTGTGTTTTTATTCTA